>CM076570.1:858779195-859379195 GCA_034641835.2 Pinus albicaulis
TGAGAATCGGGGGCAAACAATTTTTTTCGGCAATAGTTCGGCCGAACATTTTATAAAGTTCGGCCGAACTTTATAATAGTTCAGCCGAACTATTTTAGTACGTTCGGCCGAACTTTTGAGTCCGTTTATATTTACGGCACTGTGACGGCCCAGTAAACAGAATTTTTGCTGGAGGTTTGGAAAACCGGCAATGGTAGTTCGGCCGAACTCAGTTGAAAGTTCGGCCGAACTACGTTTTTATAAATAAATTGCCCGCGAAGGTTGTCAGTTTACTGTTTTCATTGTTTTCGCGCGTCTGTTTGTTTTCTGTCGTTGATTGCGCTGGGCGATTTCCGCACGATTGCTGGTCGAGGTTCTGCTGCGCCACCGTTAAGATCGATTGCTGGTCGAGGTTCTGCTGCATCCGGTCGAGGTTCAATGCGCCACCGTTAAGCTGCATCTGGTCGAGGTTCAACGCGCCACCGTTAAGATCTGCCGGGTACGTTCTGGCCCGGGATGTTATTCAATTTATGTTTATGTTTATTAAACTGAAGATTGGAAGTGGGATGATGTATTTCTGGAATCATTGGGATTTGATAATTTAAATAAAAAAAACAGTCACTTGTAGCCAAATTCTAAGTGCTAGCTATGCATGCATTGTGTCTACGATTAAAGTCCTCATTAATTAGAGCATTAGTACATTTGTTTTTTTTTTCCACAGAAAAAAATTGGATTTTCTATATATTAGAAAAATCGCATAGCATATGCTAAAGCATTACAAAAAACCAACCTAAACTCCTTTGATGAAGGAAAGAAGGCAGTCACAGCTACCTAGAGTACCCATGGGTACTTCAAAGGCTGCCAGAGCAGAAGAAAAAGTTCTATCATCACAAATTTCGCTTTCGGTCTTCCATATCTCCCGGACTGTAACCGAAACAGAGATCATGGAAGAGAAAACGGAGGCTGGTCTTCAGAGAAATGAAATAAAACGATATAGCAATATGTTTAAAAACAGCTGAGACCGGTAGTGAACACTGTTCCGGTCCCAAATCGTCTCAAAAAGTAAGACAAAAAGTAAGGTTTGAGTTTTTGACTGTAAACACAGGCCTCCTCAGTAGAGGAAAACAGCCTGTTGTGATGTTTTTAGTACATTCTCTTCCATAGTTTTTTGTAATATAACATGACAGGACGATAATCAAAACATAAAGTTTTTTTTTAAAAAGAACAGCAGCTAGCTGAGAGAAAATATAATGCATACATTTGTTATTGGTGATAGTCAAATGATTACTTCAGCCTTACACTCTGCTAGTTTCTCCTACAGCCATGAGTTTGGGCATAGATTATTTTTTTCCTAATTGCTAAACAATAGAATGCTCACCAGATCTCCCAGCTCAATATTCACTAGACTAAGTCACTGGCCTGTACCACTGTGATTTTAACTCCAATTGGGTTTTCACACTGAAAAGACAGTATTATAGATCTGGAATTTTGGCCTATACCACTGTGATTTTAACTCCAATTGGGTTTTCACACTGAAAAGACAGTATTATAGATCTGGAATTTTGGCCTGTACCACTGTGATTTTAACTCCAATTGGGTTTTCACACTGAAAAGACAGTATTATAGATCTGGAATTTATCTGCAACAAACACATTGAACTAAAATTCAGACACACAATACATATTCAAGTTGGGCATTGAACTCATTGGCTACAAAAATCCATATAGATAGTAATATGAATGATATAACTTGCCCTAGATGTGTATTGAAAGGGATGCGATGTTATATTTGTTGGGTATGAATTGTACTGTAAAACAGAGGATATAAATTCAGCCCGAGTGAAGATTTTTCATTGGTACTTTGAAAGCATATTAAAAAAACAGTACATTGTCATTTTAACAGAGTAGATTTGAATTGAATCATTTGTCAGGTATTGGTACAGCTTGTTGAGAAACCAAGTGCAATGTAGTTTAGCACTTAATTTCTCATTTTGATAATTACTTGTGAATATTAGATGTCTTCTTATTATTTATTATGTTTTCTTCATCAAGAAATTATACAGTTGTTCAAAAACATGAAGATCACAATGAGATAAAAGACTACAAATAGCCAGTGAAAAAACCACAAGGGGAAAACCCAACAATCCTTCTCTTATAGAATTAGATAAAAATGGGAGATATCCAAGACCAAGACCAAACTGCCACAGGATACCAATTCCAAACCTCCTCCAAGTCACCTCCAAGAATCAAAGTTAGCGCTGATAAAATATGCTCTAATATAGTCAAAATGCATCTAAGTTGGCTTGTTTCCTTTATCCATGCCTCACTATCTGTTGTTGGCATAGCATGATGCACTTTCCACAAGCCTCCTTGGCTTTGGAGCATTTTCCATGTTTTCCATAACCAAGACTCAAATAATTAGGCCCTTCTTGAAGAACATTTGGCTCAATTATGCCTTGTACATGCTTGCCTTTAAAACCCTTTACTTTCATAGCACATTTTCATCAAAAATTTTCTCAAAAGCATGTACGTAGATCCTAGATCCTACTCCTGAACATGTATTTCAATCATAAGCAAGCATTAAAGCATTAGCAATACCCAAAACAAGACAATAGAACAATCCTCAAAAGATTAATTTTCATCCACTAAAGAGCAACCCTCTTACCTACCACGTAGTTTATATTTTGTTAAATTAAATATCAAATGTTGTTATTATAGAAGATATGAACATTGTCAATTTCATAGTAGGATTTTAAGTAAATGATTAGTTTGTTGGAAAGTAATAGATTTTGGTTTGGTTTAGATAGGAATTATAAAAAACATATTATAGGTTCAATTAATTAACTTTTTCTAAATTGTATGAACCATTGTAGTGTTTGTAGAAGTTAAATTTAACTTATCCTTGTTGTGTATTTGAAAAAATAATTGGATCATAAAAAGTTAAATGATTTATTCTCTATCATGTTTTCAATTGATTTGACCCTAGTCAATATGGTATTATTCTTTATCACAAAACTAGAAACTCCACTAATGAGGAACTCTATTACTTTATTCTTTTTTGCGTTTCTTTTCTCTTAGTATTAGCCTTAAACGTTGATTTTTGTTAGTTAGATATGATATGATTTTTTTTTTTTTTTACTTTAAGAACCAAAACTTTGGAATTTCTCCAGCACTTCATATAGTTTATCTCATTTCTAGGGCCTTCTAAATACCTATTTTGAATGAAGAAGCATGCTAAATGCCTTTCTTTTTAGGGCTTTTTAAATACTTATTTTGAATGAAGAAGCATGTTAAATGCCTTTCTTTCTTCAAAAGTATGTGCATATACACGTTTTCTTAATGTAAAGTGTGTATACATTATGTCTACATTTCCATTTTTGATTGAGAGTTAATTGCTTAGCATATATTGTGCAAGTGTACTTCAGAAGTATAAGAACCTGGATTGACATTTAATGCAAGTAATTTATCTCACAATTTATTTACCGATTAGGATGCTTTGACCTAGTAACTTGAGAGATGAAAAAGATCCTATCACATTAACATGAGGATCCATTTTCACAATAAACATTAGGAAAAGACAATATTCATTGCAGTTGGTAATATAGTCAACTAGTAGACTATTCAATTATTAACAAAGTTGATGAAAAAATGCAAGGAATTTAAGGTTGCATTTCAATTTTGAAAATTTTCTACAATATTTTTTGTAGGATAATTTGTTAATGCAAGTTTCCATAGTTATTTATAATTTTTATTTTAATAGAAAGAGCCTTCAACCAAAAATACCCAAGGTTAGTCCCGCGTGTGCCCTTTGAGACACATTAGGTCATCCCACCAATTCATGCCCCATGCTTCATGAGTTGAAGGGTATCCTTCATACCCCTTAAGCACCCCCATTTCTCCCCACTCCATCATGTGATGTTGCCACCCCATCACGTAATAAGGGTTTAAGAACCAACGACCTCTTGTCTATTTATGTGAAACACAAACATTATACACAACATTGTCTCAATCTCCGACGATATCAAGATGTGTTGTTCACCATACATCATGCCTCAATAGTAGCACCACCACTTACACCAACCTCATATGTTGATGATTCCTCTTCCACCATTTATTATGTCACGAACTCGGTTAATTAGTATTTGGCATGCCCTTGAGTGCTCTATGTTAAAGACACTCATCTTATCTATATGTGTCCTGTACTCATCAAATACCATCATCACTGCATGCATCCAGTGACATATCCCCCTCATCAAGATCCCAATCCGCCTAATTTTGGATGCTCCTCATACACTAAGTACCTTGACCATATCAATGGAATGCCCAACTCCTAGCATGGTTCCCACCACACCAACACAACTACTGGAGATTCAAACGACCTCACCACTTAGAAAATGATACGAAATTATTTCACCCCCTTGTACTAGAACAATACATAGAAAGAATAACATAATTAATAGAAGAGACAAAAATATGAATTAGAGAAAGGCATGGATCACATATTAAAGGAAATAATAGAGCTCATGTACAAATTTCCATATTTGTTGCATTTATGTGTGTCTAACATAACTCTACTTTCAACATCTTGCTTCATGCAACATGCACCATACTTTGAATTTCCAAAGACCCAGGAATTCTCCACCCCCCATTTAAATGACCCTACAAGTTGATTCTTTTAGTTTTTTCACTCTATAAGCATAAACGTACGATTATGCATGATGGAGAATCTCTAGCGCTTTCCCTTGTTAATATATTTAACAAGGGAAAGCGCTAGATATTCTCCGTCATGCATAATCGTAAGTTGGATTTGGTGATAATTGTCTCCATATTTTGGCTTTAGCATATATTGTGCAAGTGTACTTCAGAAGTATAAGAACCTGGATTGACATTTAATGCTTGTAATTTATCTCACAATTAATTTACCCATTAGGATGCTTTGACTTAGTAACTTGAGAGATGAAAAATATCCTATCACATTAATGTGAGGATCCATTTTCACAATGAACATTAGGAAAAGACAATATTCATTGCAGTTGGTAATATAGTCAACTAGTAGACTATTCAATTATTAACAAAGTTGATGAAAGAATGCAAGGTATTTAAGGTTGCATTTCAATTTTGAAAATTTTCTACAATAATTTTTGTAGGATAATTTGTTAATGCAAGTTTCCATAGTTATTTATAATTTTTATTTTAGAAGGAACCTTCAACCAAAAATACCCAAGGTTAGTCCCCCGTGTGCCCTTTGAGACACATTAGGTCATCCCACCAATTCATGCCCTATGCTTCATGAGTTGAAGAGTATCCTTCATACCCCTTAAGCACCCCCATTTCTCCCCACTCCATCATGTGATGTTGCCACCTCATCACGTAATAAGGGTTTAAGAACCAACGACCTCTTGTTTATTTATGTGAAACACAAACATTATACACAACATTGTCTCAATCTCCGACGATATCAAGATGTGTTGGTCACCATACATCATGCCTCAATAGTAGCACCACCACTTACACCAACCTCATATGTTGATGAGTCCTCTTCCACCATTTATTATGTCACGAACTCGGTTAATTAGTATTTGGCATGCCCTTGAGTGCTCTATGTTAAAGACACTCATCTCATCTATATGTGTCCTCTACTCATCAAATACCATCATCACTGCATGCATCAAGTGACATATCCCCCTCATCAAGATCCCAATCCGCCTAATTTGGGATGCTCCTCATACACTAAGTACCTTGACCATATCAATGGAATGCCCAACTCCTAGCATGGTTCCCACCACACCAACACAACTATTGGAGATTCAAACGACCTCACCACTTAGAAAATGATACGAAATTATTTCACCCCCTTGTACTAGAACAATACATAGAAAGAATAACATAATTAATAGAAGAGATAAAAATATGAATAAGAGAAAGGCATGGATCACATATTAAAGGAAATAATAGAGCTCATGTACAAATTTCCATATTTGTTGCATTTATGTGTGTCTAACATAACTCTACTTTCAACATCTTGCTTCATGCAACATGCACCATACTTTGAATTTGCAAAGACCCAGGAATTCTCCACCCCCCATTTAAATGACCCTACAAGTTGATTTTTTTAGTTTTTTCACTCTATAATCATAAACGTACGATTATGCATGATGGAGAATCTCTAGCGCTTTCCCTTGTTAATATATTTAACAAGGGAAAGCGCTAGATATTCTCCGTCATGCATAATCGTACGTTGGATTTGGTGACAATTGTCTCCATATTTTGGCTTTAGCATATATTGTGCAAGTGTACTTCAGAAGTATAAGAACCTGGATTGACATTTAATGCTTGTAATTTATCTCACAATTAATTTACCCATTAGGATGCTTTGACCTAGTAACTTGAGAGATGAAAAAGATCCCATCACATTAATGTGAGGATCCATTTTCACAATGAACATTAGGAAAAGACAATATTCATTGCAGTTGGTAATATAGTCAACTAGTAGACTATTCAATTATTAACAAAGTTTATGAAAGAATGCAAGGAATTTAAGGTTGCATTTCAATTTTGAAAATTTTCTACAATAATTTTTGTAGGATAATTTGTTAATGCAAGTTTCCATAGTTATTTATAATTTTTATTTTAGAAAGAACCTTCAACCAAAAATACCCAAGGTTAGTCCCCCGTGTGCCCTTTGAGACACATTAGGTCATCCCACCAATTCATGCCCCATGCTTCATGAGTTGAAGAGTATCTTTCATACCCCTTAAGCACCCCCATTTCTCCCCACTCCATCATGTGATGTTGCCACCTCATCACGTAATAAGGGTTTAATAACCAACGACCTCTTGTGTATTTATGTGAAACACAAACATTATACACAACATTGTCTCAATCTCCGACGATATCAAGATGTGTTGGTCACCATACATCATGCCTCAATAGTAGCACCACCACTTACAACAACCTCATATGTTGATGATTCCTCTTCCACCATTTATTATGTCACAAACTCGGTTAATTAGTATATGGCATGCCCTTGAGTGCTCTATGTTAAATACACTCATCTCATCTATATGTGTCCTTTACTCATCAAATACCATAATCACTGCATGCATCAAGTGACATATCCCCCTCATCAAGATCCCAATCCGCCTAATTTTGGATTCTCCTCATACACTAAGTAGCTTGACCATATAAATGGAATACCCAACTCCTAGCATGGTTCCCAACACACCAACGCAACTATTGGAGATTCGAACGACCTCACCACTTAGAAAATGATAAGAAATTATTTCACCCCCTTGTACTAACAATACATAGAAAGAATAACATAATTAATAGAAGAGAAAAATATGAATTAGAGAAAGGGATGGATCACATATTAAAGGAAATGTAAGACAACCTAGGAAGAAACCAACTCTTCGCTCCCACTTCAAATAATTTTTAAGAGTAAACAATGAAAACAACAAATTGATCTATGTACCAGATGTACAACATTCAACCATACCTAGATAAAGAGTGTACAATGAAATTAATGTTGGTTTACTTCAACACTTGGAAAATATCTTGTTTCTATCCCATTTGTGGAAGTTATGCAAATATGAAATAAAGATATGAGGTTATGAAGTTCTTAAATTTGATGAAGTGTAGATGACCCTACTTTTGAGGATTATCCTATAGAGTTATAAAAGATGAATCAAGGGAATAAAAATGTAATTCATAAACATTTTCATATATTCCTACTAATAAATAAAATATTATTATAGAACTATATGCTAGATTTAGGAGAAACAACTGATGTAATTCCTTTGAAAGTGATGAAATAATTAGGCCTTACAACAACTAGGGCATATAGAAATGTATGTGCTATGGATCCTATGAAAATCGGGATGGGTAGAGTAATAAATACACATGTTTTGAAATTTTTTGAGGAGTAACTCAAATCATGCATATATACAAAATGAAGTGGCTACTTTCTTCATATTCCATGAGGGACTATTGTTCTTCCTAAATACTATTCATTTCATGTACCTCTGAATTATTTCTAGTGAAATTAAATGACTTGAAATTAAATTTCCTAAAGCCTATTTAAATTTCTCCTTCAAAATAAGGATGCACTCCCATTTGATTCTCACAGATAGGTTGTAATCATGAGGCTCTCGCTCAAGAGTGGACCTTCACAAAATCTTGTGACATCTTGTCACAAACAAAACCATCAAGCTGAAAACACATCATTTTCTCCTTCAAAGAAAAAAAAATTCACATCATGTGAATATGTCCATGTACTCTTACATATTGGTGTACAAAACCATCAACCAAACAAGTTGACAAAACATGCCTCTTCAAACAACTGACTCTTAGCTCAAATAATAAAGCTCATGTACTTTCTCTAACAAGGGAAAGCGCTAGATATTCTCCATCATGCATAATCGTACGTTGGATTTGGTGATAATTGTCTCCATATTTTGGCTTTTTGACCCGCAAAACATAATTATTTTAGAAGGGAGGGAAGGAGGGATGATCACATTGACTTGCTTGATGACCTGTCTATGAAGATTAACTACCTCAAGAATTATTTTTTTGTGTAGGGAAAGAGACACATTCCCATGTCTAGTTCTTTGATATTGTTAATGCCTCTAGTGTTTACTTCTACAAGTTCTATAGGCAGAGTCTGTAAAGGGCCAGGTAGCCTCTCGATCTCATCTTTTATGAAAGGTGACATATCTAGTAAATGCCCCTGCAGTCAATCTCTGGAATGGATCTAAATAAAAGTTCTTCATTTTTTAATATTCGTAAAACACAACAACTTTAAGGTAAACTATGTACATGTTCCATTCATCATGAACACAAACCTCACAAGCCTCCTTGGCTTTGGAGCATTTTCCATGTTTTCCATAACCAAGAGCCAAATAATTAGGCCCTTCTTGAAGAACATTTTGGCTCAACTATGCCTTGTACATGCTTGCCTTTAAAACCCTTTACTTTCATAGCACATTTTCATCAAAAATTTGGACCTTGTTCCTCTAATGTCTCTAATGTCTCTCAAAAGCACGTACACATTCATTTTCAGAGGAGATTGAAGGTAGAAACCAATAGCTAATTCTTCTAACTAACCTTGACTAAAATGAGCTAAATTGTACTTTGATACGAACTTGATTTAAATTGTCCACCCCACATTAGGCACCAATGATTATAACCTTTAATGGGCTAGCACTAGTTTGTAAGCATCATCTCAAAACGGCCTAGTAGATGAAAAATTATCATGTTTGTAATCATCGTTTCACACCATCTACATATGACCCTTCTACACATTATATGATTGAATTTATGGTAGGTCATCCCTTCTATCTAGACCACGATTGATTGTGACATTAGGTGAATAAAAGAAATTTGATAAGGAAATGATCAGTATAAGTTTGTCCTCCTCCACGCACTCCATATCTAATGATTGCCTATTTTTCTCTTCCAACATTTTATTTTGGAAATTCATTTTGGTAGTTAGTTCTACTATTTAGTCACAACACACTTGGAAGTCAAAGAAATTGTTATATACACTA
Source organism: Pinus albicaulis (assembly GCA_034641835.2). NCBI lineage: Eukaryota > Viridiplantae > Streptophyta > Pinopsida > Pinales > Pinaceae > Pinus > Pinus albicaulis. The sequence continues at coordinate 858,788,722 of CM076570.1, forward strand.
CTAAACTCAATTAACATTGTTTGTTATTGGACTTTACAATAACAAACAACTTAGAGTTCATTAATGTAGTAGTGTATAATATGATAATTATATGCATAGTGGTGTGGCTATCGATAAAATTAGCTGCTAATGAATTTCGAGAATAGAAAGTTGGAAGTGGAAAATTGAGAAATCACTAGCTATGGGGCGGATGGAGGAGGACAAGCTAGAAACTATCTTCTTCTTATAAATTGTATTTTATTCACCTGTTGTCACAATCCATTCATGGGATAGGTAGAGAGGATGACATTTCAAAAATTTATGCATATAATATGTAGAAGGGGTCATGTATGAGATGGTGTGAAGTGGTGATGATGGACATGGTAAATTTTCATGTGCCAAGTCATTTTTAGATGATGATGACAAACCAATATTAGCCATTTTAAGGTTATAATCATTAACAAGAAATATGGGTAAGGAAATTCAAAGTGCCAAATTCTAAGGAAAAAGCCATATTTGCTTCTCAAAAACTTTATTTGATATATTCTTTAAAAACCAAGTACAAATTTTAGTAATCCTAGAATCATGCTTTACATAAGGTAAAAGTGGGGAACTCATGACGTGTACTATAGATAAAAAAAACATTTACACTTACCAAAAAATATATGATAAAAATTGACAAACTACATACCCTTAAGCTCAAGGGGATATAGTACACGTAGCCTTCCATATAGATAATGAAAATGATTGTTCTAAGTCTCATGTTGCTTCTCATGCTATTTTATAAACCTTGGTTGGAAAGAAAAATAGGAGGGCTGAAATGTAAGAAATATAGAACATATTGGATTTAACATCCCCAAATTGGATTTTACTCTGAGGTATTGATTTTTTGAAATCTATTTTGTGAATGTCGACCAATAGATATATATCATGGAGGATGAAAGACGAAGATCAACCTAATCCCATATGGAGTCTCGGGGATCGGAGGATGTTCACGGTATTTAAATATAATCTTAAATCTACATACATGTGTGTACATATGGAATTGATTTTTTTACTAACTTTTTGAGTGAAATTAGTTGTTAACAAGTTTCATATTTTAATTTTTAGGAGGCAAGAGGAGAAGGATTTCTACTCCATCAATGGAGCGTGGCCAAGGTTCAACCGGTCGAGGTAGCAGGGTGCGGGAAGGGGGTGATATTTATTCCCCCGAAGGCCAGCAATCAACGGCTGCTGGTTCTCAACAGGGTCACTGTGGGTCTGGTTCTCAGCAGCATCATTCTGGGGCTGGTTCTCAGCAGGGTCATGTTGGAGATGATGTTAACCAAAAACATCAAGGTTGCCATCAATTTCAATATTTTTTCATTAAATTTTTACAACTTTTTTTACACATGTTTTTTCTAATATATGAAATTATATATATATTGATGCAGAGGCTCAAAATGTTCGAGCCAGTGGTCAAAAAAGACGCAGGGCAGCGCGCTACATTGAAGAAGAAGGCTGTCAACCTAGCACAACTTATCCGGCTGAGATTACCGATATACCATGGGAAAGGAACATGGCGGAATGCACCTTACAAAGGTGTGAAAGCCTTTATGCAAAATTGCAGACAGATCTCCAGGATTTGACTATACCTGCTGAGAGTAGACAAAGCCTACAGATAGTTGCACATTCATTGAGTGAAATGGTAAAAGTGTACAAAGATTAGGGGCCAACCACTGATTCGTTTGTAGAAGTGATGAGACAGAGAAGAGAAGCAGTGATAGGTCCCGATAAATGGCAGGACATAAAAAAACAAGTTTCAAGACAGGACTCTAAGTCAATGTTTAATTTTAAGGAAGGGCCAAAAAGAAAGATGTTGAAGGTGCAGTATTTCAAGCACCCAGACATAGCAAAATATTTGTATAGTCGACATCGTGCGGCCTTTGGAAGGCTTCCATGGAACGATGAGGTTCCTCTTTATTTTGCACAAATGTTTTATGCAGAATTTTTTAAGGGTATGAAACCCGACTACAATAATCTTCCTTCAGAATTTTTTGGCCCGGGGAGAGGTCGATTATGTCAACGTAAGGGTGCAAAGCGAGATGTGTAGTTGCCTCGCCCTGAGCCGCCATTGGTGAGTCGACCGTCTCGAGTCGAAACCTTGCGATCAGAGATGGATGCGACTTCTCAAATAAGTCGTGAAGCAAGAGATGTTATGATCGAAAATGTTCATAGCGTATTGAGTGGAGTCGATCTTGGCTTAAATCGACAAAGAGCACGTGAATATGCACGTGCCAATTTTGTTTATCATACAGATGAGGAGATTTACAACATGAATGTTGAAGATCTCCGAACATACGCAATAAATTGTCGCAATGGTCTGCAAGACCTAATTTTTCGTGAGGAAGAGGGCACCGGAACGGTATGTGATAGTGACCTTAGGATTTGAAATTATATTTACATATACATGTGTACAATTTGTAATAAATACATGTGTATGTACACATGTATACATTTATTTGTATGTGTACATTAATCTAACAAAAATGTATGATTATATGTTAAAACACCATTTGCAGTTCTCAGGTATGATGCGTGATGAAATGTTAATATTACGTTCGGGACCTCTGGCTCAAACGATGCAGATGGGTCTGCCCATCATGATATGTTGGCACATGTATGTTAGTGTTTTTTAAGTGACTCTAAAATAAATAATTGTTGCCACACATGTACATGTATGTATATATATAATTCGATAAAATGTTTTAACAGGTACCGATTCCGTCTGATGTTTTTGGGATCCCCGTACCTTCTTCTTCTTTAGGAGATATACCTTCTACTTCATTGGGAGATGACCAAGTATGGACAATTTTTCACAAGTTCAAAATTTATGTTACCTCAAAAAGTTCCATAAAAAATTGAGATATATAGAGAGAGATCTATATTTTGAGTTATTTAAAATTTTTTGAATTTAGGTTTGTATAGAAGAATTTTTTAATCCGAGGACTTTAGCGACGGAGATAGGGACATCCACAGCATTTGAAGAAGTTGTCTTTAGTTCTTTTTTTTAATATTATTATATAATTATTTATTTATTTATTTAATTTATATAAATTGTTTTTTGTATATATATATATATAAATTTATATTTAACTGTACATGTATATTGTACAGGTTACCACTAGAGATGTTTCTATGGCAGATCCTGTTCATCAAATGGAGAGGCAACCTTACGAGGTATTGCGCGATTTTTTTGTTATATTTTGTTTTTTACATGAAGTTCTACATATATATATTCTCGTTAATTTTTAAAACTTCAAATTTTAATGTTCAAGTACATGTACATTGTGTATGTAGGTTTTCCCTTTACAAGATAGCGAGCCAACCGGGACTTATCTTGATCTTATCTTCCATGTTCTTGACTTTACCCTGCAACGTGGTGCTTATTTCCTTCAAGTGAGCCCTTTCCATAAAGAGTTCCTGAAGTCTTTGTTCACCTTGTCGTATCTCCATGTCAAGCTTTTCAATTTCAGCAGTTTTTCTAGAAAGTCCATCCTCGGAATTTCTTGCGTGAAAAACCAAGTAGGTTGAACCAACGTTGGTCTAGTGCATTGGAATTCATTAAAGAATTGGTCATTGGCGCTGCTTCAAGCTAGGAGTGAGCATCGTCACCAACCTACATTGAATATTTTACAATCCCTATGGTGAATGATACTTTAAATTGATTGACAGTCTAAGACTTTCGAATTTTTTCGAATGCCAAATGATCTTACAAAGTGAGTATTTATAATATTCTAGTAGGTCATTCGGCGACAACTTTTACCAAAAAATTGAAACGACTTTGGCGTGTGATATTTAATTTGTTAAATGTTTTTGTTGCATTGTTGAATTATAATTGGCATGGCTTAACAGTGCTTTTCACATATCTCTTCTCATGAAGCTCCATAGAACAATTCGATCCTGGGTCTGCTTGAATTGGTTCAAGCTCTTTCCTTTTCGAATTCCGTCTAATCGCTCCAATACGACATATATTGACTCCTTCCAAACGAAGTGCACCAATCCTCTTAGTGTGGTCGTCTTAGTGTGGCGTGTGATATTTAATTTGTTAAATTTTTTTGTTGGATTGTTGAATTATAATTGGCATGGCATGTGAAGTTTTTAAAACTCCAGTTTTTGATGGTTTCAATCTACATTTTGCATGTGATATTTAATGAACTTTAAATGTTAAATGTTTTAATGATGCACAATATATAATCGAAAGGGTTTTAAGACTTAAAGTTTTGGATGGTTTCAATTTACAACTTAAAGTTTTGGATGGTTTCAATTTACAACTTAAAGTTTTGGATGGTTTCAACCTACATTTGCACATATGGTAAATTGAAATTATGTTACTTGCAACAAGACAATCCCCATTGATTTCATTGTATATGTTGATTTCTAATTTGATCTAATTGCATGTATGATGGTACATTACTTGTAAAGACATTGGATTAATAGTGTTCATTGATTTTACTTTAAGCGCAAAAAATTATTGATAATGTCTAGAACGATTTTTGTGTTATAATAATTAAACCTAATAATATTGGAGAGCAAGAGAGATGAGGCATGGTGTTTACTACAAGAGTTCGAGCGGGGCATTCAGTGACAACTTTTACTAGAAACTTGAAACAAAGAGAATCTATCTTTGGCTAGGACATCATGTAAGATGCTCGACATAAATAGTAAAATTGTACTTAAAAGCCGAGATTCGGGCAAGTGGGGACAACCACTTGTTATCTCATCCCTTGGAGGCTAGGCCATATGGGGACCGAATCTGAGTTTACAAAATAAAGTGAAATAATTTGTACCATATGGTCAGAGAACATATAAAAAAACAATTAATATACAAGAACAATTAATTTCATTCTAGAATATATATATCCAATACATATTTAACATTTTTAATCAATGCACATGTATAGAAAAACTATTTTCAGTGGAAACTAGAGCACGTGCTTGTACCCAAACAATTTGTAACATTTGCAAACCACAAATAACATAAGCAGTTCAATTTTTAGTTGAGTACCGAAAGGTTTAAAAGATAATAAATTGTTGTCCTGACACTTCACTCAAAAAAATTCTAATGGAATTCCATCCTCAATAATCCGTTCATGATCGGATTTTGACATTTTCCATTTCTTATTTTTTGATTTTTTCTTTGATTGAACTTCTATCAACTTTATGCGTGCTGCACACACCAAGTGACTATATTGACAACTTATGGAATCAGGTTCATAGTCTTCGAAGTAAACAAAGTCACCACTTTGACGAGTTTGTTTGAAAAAATAACCTTTCAGTATAATAGACCCTTTGTCATACTGAAATCCGTGATCATTATAGTCTTGTAATAATTTCATTTTTTGTTCAATGCAACGCATCAAATAATACTTCACATTTTCATCGTTGTCAATAGGTGCAATTACATCAAAAACATCTCCTCCACAATAAAATAAATTTAACATTTAATTATGCATATTTAAATTTAAATTTGTAAATCTTTAAATCATTAAAAAGTAATTCAAATGTTACCTTCTCTAACAAGATCAGAAACTCGATCACCATCGGATGATATTGTAGTTTCCTCTGATTCCATTTCTTCAATCATTGCAACAGACATTTTTCCCTTTGTATTTAGCTCTGTATGTTTCCAATCGTTCACATGCATTTTGTTTTCACAGATGTCATTGGATTTTGTGTTGTCTATGCAAACATCACAAAAACAAGAATATTTTCTTTTATCCAATGCAAACACATTTGTGGACAATTTTGTTTGAATTGAATGCAATTTTCGAGTCCCTTTTATTGTTCCAACTTCATTTCCAATTGATCTATTTACGCCTCCGATTCCAATATGCCAGAAAAACCTTTATATGGAAAATTAGAAAAAGAATTTGTAAATATGATATCAAAATACAATTAAAAATAATCATTGCATGATAAATGTACAATGTTTAAAATTAGATTAACAATATAAATTAAATTGAATGTACCTTTGCACTTCTCGTGATGGGTTAATTTCATGGCTTAGAGCATTTTTGCACCATTGAACAACTTCTTCAGCGTTCGCAAGTCGGCGTGCAAAGTGGTTCATTTGATATCTTCGAAGTACTCGTTTTATGCATGCTCCTGCACCGTCATGTTCTCCTTTTCCATGGCCAGTCCCAAAGAAATTCCAACAATGTTTAATGGAGGTTTTCTTATGAAGACGACAAAACCAAAAAAATGATCGTGCAGATTTGAATTGACCTGCGCATCCGTCTGACCATATCCAATGTTCATTGAATGTTATTCCACGATTTTTCAATGAATCATAAATTTTTCCAAAACAATGTTGTACAAAACATGTATCATTCGTACGATCGTCACTGATATAAAAATGATATTCTTTAATGATATGTCGATTTTCACTCGTGTTTTCTATATGATCGACATTTTGTTCAGCATGTCTATATAGAATATGAACGAGCATGGAGACTTGGTCAGAGTGATAGTATTCACTCTGAATTTCTTTTTGTGGAGCAAATGTGTAGTTTTCTGCAAAATCAATCACTGACAAAATGGTTCCTGGTGGAAAAAATTCACGAGATTTTTTGAATTGCAAGTCTTACCATCGAGCTGTATGGGAATGCATGGTGTATTTGTAAATTTCTGCTTCAAACTTTTTCAAAAAGTCTATTAGAAAAATTTCGTCTTCTCGTAATTCGATTCTTTTAACACTATCTGCACTTTGAATCGATGTACTGGTATATTCGTATCTCTTCCATTTCACTTTCATGTTGGACAATGATTGATCATTTATATCAATACGATATTTTTTTTGAAATTTAGTCAAATTTCCACAATCATCGCATTTTTTACCACCAACACATTTCTTTTTGTAAAATAGTTCATCGCTTTTTCTTTCACATAGAATTTGAGATATGAAATCACGGATAGTGGAAGGAGGAGGTGAATCCTTCCATAATGTTCTACCAAAATCAAGGAATGTGTCATAATATAACTCAAATTCCACATGATAACGACAACAACAAGTGTCGCGTACAATGATAGGTTTTACATACCATGGTTTTTGTTGAACAAAAGCACTGAGTGAAACATGAATTTGACGATTCTCTTCTTTGAACTTGTTGAATAACTCTATCTGAGTGGTTTCCAAGAGATGTTTTTCATGTTCTTCGTATTGATTTCTTTCTATTCTTCTTCGCATCACATGTCTTGTAGTTGGTGAAACACGCGAATTGTTCTTCCAATATTCATATATTATTTTTTTGACATTTTCTCCAAGTCTATCTTTGTATGGTTGCCTACAAATAGCTCTCCAACAAGCGAGTTCATCATTTACATCTATTTGCAGTCGAAATTTTCGATGTTTGTGTAGATTTTTTCGCGAGGTTCCCAGTGCTCGTGCCATAGATGTTAGATTCAAACGATTCTCTTGAGTACTTGGTGAAACCATTGCCATTTGTATTCCTCTACGTATATTTGAAACATTTTTATCTCTAGATCTCTTAATTGACTCTATAGCACTACTCATATTTTTTATCACCTATTCTTTCAATTTTTTATCTTTGGTTGATTTTCGAATACCCAATAGTGTCGTCGCTTCTTTTAATTTCCTTGATGATAAGAGACCTTTCAACATTTGAGCTTGAACTGTCACCTCAGTTTTGAAAAACATTTCCAAAATTTTCTCGACACGATATCGTATAAAATAGTCATGTTTTTTATCTCCATATGTGCGAGTGTCGACATTTTCTAACATCTCATTATCAATAGTGATTTCATCTATACATATTCGAAAAAATAGTACATATTCAATAAATAACTAAATTAATAAATATGTCAATAAATATTAGGAAAATTTTAAATATATCAATAGATCATAATATCTACATTTACATACCCGATTCAATTTCTGCTTGAGGTTGATTTTCTTCTTCAATATTTTGAGGAGTATCTCTGTTTGTTTACATTAAACAAAATATTTTTCAAACTAGTTCATCAAATAAAAATTAAGCTTCACATTGTACATTGGGAAAACTTTAAAAATATATCAATAGATCATAATATTTACATTTACATACCTGCTTCAATTTCTGCTTGAGGTTGATTTTTTTCTTCAATATTTTGAGGAATATCTCTGTCTGTTTACATCAAACAAAATATTTTTCAAACTAGTTTATCAAATAAAAATTAAGCGTTACATTTTACATTAGGAAAATTTTAAATATATATCAATAGAGCATGTAATATTTACATTTACATACCTGCTTCAATTTCTGCTCGAGGTTGATTTTCCTCTTCAATATTTGAGAGAGCTTCTAACTTTCTTTTGCGATATTGTCTCGTCTCTTCTCTACGTTCCTCGGGCTTTCTTTTTCGATCATATTTTCCCACACAAGTTCTTCGATTTCCCATGATAATAGGGTATGAGGTTTAAAAAATTTCCTTTAAAAAATTAGACAATAACTCAATTACAAACAATATCACAAAAGATTTAATTTAAAAAAATCTTTTCTAAAAAATACGTAATCCAATCAAAAACACGTACATATCTCTAAGAAAAATCACACCGCCTCCAAGAAATGTCTTCCAAAAAAATTCTTTAAATCTTAAAATGTAAAGAAAAATTTTTGAACAAAAAAGCTCAAAAGATTTATTTCAACACAAAACACGTACATACCTCAAAGAAAAATCACGTCGCCTCCAAAAATGTCTTCCAAAAAAGTTTTTTAAATTCAAACTTTGAACCTCCAAGAAAAATCACGCCGCCTCCGGAAAATGTCTTCCAAAAAATTTTTTTAACCCCAAACTTTGAAGAAATTTTTTTGAATTCAAACCAAGTTGTAAGATGAAATGAAGTGCGAAATGTGCGAAAATTGTGAATCATTTCGCGGCAATTTATATTGACCGCGAAATATGTGTTTTGTAGGGGGCTCCAGAAAAAATTCCGGCCGACGGAAAATTACACAATAGTTCGGCCGAAATTTTGATAATAAGTTCGGACGAACTATTAAGCCGTTAGTTTTAGCGGCCCGTAAGCGGAAAACATAGTTCGGCCGAACTGTCGCTAATAGTTCGGCCGAACTATCGCGTCACTGATTACGCAGAGCCAAGCTCTGAAAACAGTTCTGCAACTTTGGACTGATTAAACTCCATGAAAAATTGTTAATTAACTGTCGGAACCAAGACAAGCATTTTCAGAATTGAATCTACTTTCAGGAAATATAAATTTTATGAAATTTCGTAAACGTTTATTAATTTTAATTATTTTTCTAATAAAATGAGTGCAAACAATTTTTGAGGGTCATCGTGATTCAGTGAAATCAAAATTTTGTATCTCCCAAAATACATTGTAAAAAAAATTTAAAAAATTATGGAGCATTACATTGGTCCGTTGACCGTAATGGGTAGCTTTTAGATTTTTAGTTTATAACTTGTATGTTAAGAAATTTGTTGCCACACGAAACATATAAAAAATACGCAGTTTTTCGTATTAGACTAGTTCAAAAAATTCTAGTAATTATGATATGCATCCATTGGCTTTGTAAATATGACGAAACCAAAGTAGACTCTGTCTAGATTGTTGTAACACATTTTTTTTTTTCAAAAACAAGAATTTTCAATGAATACAACGTTGCCACATAACATGACTACTTATGAATTCTATGATTGTTAAGAAACACACACTCAAATAAACGCTAAGTTGACATATCAAATCCGCATAAAAAAATTTCAAAAAATAAGTAATAGAAAGCTAACAAAATTTCTCACAACTTTTATTTTTACCGCAAAATGAAATTCTACACGGAAAAATTGTTATAGTTTGCAGAAAGTTGAAGAACCCAAAAAAATGAAAAAAATTTCTCAAAAAAGGGCAAAAAGTGTAACCCAGCTTCACATTTTCACCGTAGTACCTTTTGCCATTTTCTGCTGCCTCATTCAAAACTGCTAACTTCAAATAACCATCAAATGTAGGAGTTTTGCAACCATCATGTTCATGAGTTTATGTGAGACAAATTATGTCTCTACCTTCTGCAATAGGCCATATCCCAGGTCCCCTCCTCCAAGGGTAACCTCTACAATTCCAATAAACTATACTTAGGTAGACCTGGGTAGGATTTGGTTTCTACGTGGTTTGGCACACAAGACTCGAATTTGATTCTTCACCCCCTTTACCTCCATGTTGATCCTGTTGTTTTCCTCCCTATTATAGAAATACCTGTTTTTTCTTCATTCTCAACTTGCTGCCCTGTTTTTCCATGAGGCCCAAACACTGTAATAATTTCTTTACCATTGTACAACCATACTCTTCTCCCTTCGTTTCTTTTTTCTCTAACTTTCTCCATTTCTTCTCTTCTCTCTTCTTCTTGCTTGCTAGTTAAATCTTTGTCTAGGTAGAAGTGTGAGCCTTTCAAGAGTTTCTTTTTCTTAAAAGATGATGTTTCTCTTGCACACTTGCCATGATGAATCTTATAGGCTGAGTTCTTTCTTCACATATCTTTACCACCCTCCTTGCTTGACAATTTTTCCCTCTCCACTGTAATTTCTCTCTCAAAAAGTCCCTTGTCAAATTGAAAGTGTTTTCATTCTTTCCATAGTCTCTTATTCCCCTAATAATACAGTTTGTGTCTCTCTCTTTTCTTCCTTTATGTTCTCTTTCCTATGCTCTACAAGAAATTACATCTTTTTTTTCCTCTATCCTGTGACCATTAGTGTCCTCAACCCTAGTTTTGATTTTTTTTGGAATGTATGTCTTCTTGTTCTTTTCTGTCTTCTTTTCAGAAAGGACTGTTTGTTGACCCATTTGTGTATCTACCTAAGTTGTTTTAGAGATTATCACATCTTTTTTTTTTGTCATTGTGTCATTCCTGCTTTGCCACGCTGCCTTAATGTTTTCCCATTCTCATTTTCATGCCTCTACATCATCTTGTAACATTGTTACCTGCTCTTTCAAAATTCTATTACATTCCATTAAACATTGATTTACAAGCGTGATCTCTGAATGTTTTCGGTCTCTTTCCTATTTGTTGGCTTCTAAAATTTCCAGCGTTTCCCCAGCTTTCATCAATTCTTGGACATAAAGATCTGATGACCAAGTAAGAGGTGTAGTTGTGGGACTGTACATAATTGCCTCTTCTTCTTTTTTGTTTCTCTTTTTTTTCTTTTCTTTTCCTAGGTCTGTTTCCTTCTTCTTTTTTCGCATTTAAAGCGGGCAAGTCTACGCTCTAAAATACCTTGATATTGTTTTACATTTACCCAAATCCATTTTCCTGTCCAGCGGAAGAAATTTTGACTTGGCCCAAATGATTTTTTTCCACAAAATCTAAGATTTCCTTGCCATTTTTAATATTTACTATTGATTGGTTTGCCATTTTGGGATTTTGAAGAGAATTCGGAATTTTCCTGTGGCAAGGCCTGAGCTGTAGCGTAGTGAAATCTTGGGTTACGTTGTTCACAGTGCCTTCGGGTTCACACTTCCTGCTGTTCACGGTGCCTTCGGGTGTTGTTCACTGTGTTGTTTGTTCACGGGTGTTGTGTGCTTCACGGTGTTATGCTTCATGGTGTTGTGTGATGTGTGTCTTCATGGTGCGGCTATGGTTGACAATGTTGTGTTATGACCAAAAACTTGCAGGCTTGGTGTTGTATATTATTTAATGCACCTTACTAGGTATGACAAGTTTTCATCACTAGAAGGCTATAAGTTATTAAATACATTTAGGCATATATTGCTTGGATTAGATTTAAATTCATTTCAATTTACGAGTAAGAAATATATACCCCAAAGCATTTAGTAAAGTATAAGACATGAAATAAAGCTCACGAATAGCCATGGGTTGATGATAAGCATGTCATACATGGGCACGAACAAGATATGATATGATGTGCATGAGAAATGAACTATTAACAACATATCCATATGTAATCCAGTCGAGATACTATTCAAAATCATGAGCCTATTTCAATTCGAATTCAAATTTGAAATTAGCCGCCCAACATTCAACGCTAATTTTATTTATTCAAATCTATTTATATGATTTTTATTTATTCAAATCTATTTATATGATTATGAGGGATTCACACCGTTTCATTAAAAAACAACACCCAGTACTACCTCTTTGTTTCAAATCTATTTATATGATTTCGATGGATTCACTCCGTTTCATTGAAAAACCCCACCTCGTACTTCCTTTTTTTTTCTGACAGCAACAAGACTGAATTTGGCCCCTTAAGGAGAGATAGTCTACTAGTGTATCTATGTCAACATTTTCCTCAATTAACTCTGTTCATCTCCACGTGGTCTTCCACAATTTCTTGTAATTTTATTTATCAATTTCAGAGAATTGATAAATAACACATTCAGCAAACCTTGGTAAAAATTTAAACATATCAACCCTTATAACTCCGCAATATCTCCAATGTGGAATCGACACCAACTTCGAGATTTAATTATATGGTAAAGGTTAAATACTCCGGGGTTTATGTGAATCAGCCGATTACATCACCAATGGAACACTAAATGTACTTTAGGCTGGACCCACACATACGATCGGTGGAAATTCCATTAAATACACACAACTATACCTTGGTTAACCTCCGGGCTACTTCCGAATGCAATCTCCGTTTGATGATCAGTCTCCAGATCGAACGACTTACCTCAATATCGTGCGGGCTCCGATGTTGATCGTTAGCATGCGATGAGGGAAGTTTTGGAAACTCGTCATATGCCACGTGTCCTCCAGTCTATGGAATTGCTCTGATTTTGTGAATACCACTCGTCCCGCAAAGGCGGTGCGATAAAAAATGCTTCCGACCTTTGAACAGTGATTGACCTAGGGTTACGTTGGGTTTACGCTATCCTTTCGATTCATTCAGTTTACAGACTCAGGGTCTAACCTCGGGACAAAGACTCCCAGTTAACAACAAAACAAGTATAATTCTCTTTAGGCGGGGTTTTCACTACCATTAAACAAAGTTCGACGGCCACAATCATACACAGAGCTCGTCTGCGGTTGGGATTTAATTCACAGAGGTTGTCTGAACAATTCGAGAGAAACAGAGGGATGCAGAGACTGTACAACATTTAAATTCAATAATTATACACGCACAAAGTTAAATCACCTCACAATTAAACAAATTTCCTCACAAATATCAATTCAAGATAGTTTGGTAATCAACAGGAACTGAGATTTATCCAACCGGAAGCAATTTCTTAACACACATAATTTATTGCAGAAATATCCTCTCCTCAATAAATCTGAGGGATATAATCTATATACAGTACAATGTGTCTCTTCGGTTCCTCGGTGAGGACCATTTAGAAAATCAAAGGCCTAATTAAAATTTACTCAAATAACTGAAACATGACAGATGGGCTAAACTATTCGACTTCTACTAACTCCCACTAGTCTAAATGCAATAGGAAACTGAGGTATTGACACCTAGCTGTTACAATTTAATGATTTTTAACCCTCCTAGCCACAACATGTGGAAAAAACCTCCTACATTGTTGGCTAGTGTCTAATTCCCCTACATTAGTTTCTCATTTAGGTCTATCATTGCTTGTATGGAAGCCCAAAGAAACGGTGTTCACAGTGAGCTGAGCTAATTTTACAGGGAATGAGCACTAGCATTGCACAAACAATAAGAGTTGACCCGTCTGTTACTTGCAGAGAACACTCACCAAAAAAAATAAAATAGAAATCACAAAGCCCTAACTGAGAGGTGCAACATCAACCTAAAATAATAGAAAAAAAAGGCCAAACATGGAAATGAAAGGATCTCCCATTGTTCAGCTTCTCTCTTTCAGGCTTTGGACGTTGGATAATCTTGTTTCCTTCTCTTCTCTCTCTGAAATTTGAGTCATTTCCTTGTGTACTCCTGTGTACTTCCTAGTCCAAATATTTTTTACTTCATATTAATTATCTTGTGTACTCGAGTTTATTTCCTATTCCAAAGAATTTTTAGTTCATATTAATTAATCAGGTTGATGGAAGAACAACAATATAAAAGATTTATCATCAGATTTGAAGAGTTAGTATGGCCAATGAGCTTCTTCTTTTATTTAATATATATAATCTCCATATAATATTGATATTAAATCATATAAACTTTATCTTATAATTAAAAGTAAAAAAAGATGGCAATTGAATAAAATTACATGTAAAGATATCCTACATATTTAAACTTAAAAAACTTTAGATCCCAATAAAATAATAATGATCGACTAAAATTACATTGTTAGTCTATGTCAAGTTTTCGAATAATAGAATAAAATTTCAATTTGAGTCTTTGTGAAGTTTTCGAATAAAATTACAAGGTTAGTCTATTTGGAGTTTTTGTTGTTATATGTGTATATATTTAGCTATATGTTTGAAAAAATTATTATAAAACTAAATTTAATTGAAATTGAAATTTTAATTAAATTAATGGTTGTGAAAAAAGTGTATAATTAAAAAAAAATTAACTGAAAAAATTAATTAAATTAATTGAGAAAAATTCACAATTAAGTTCTGGGAAGGGTGACCACCCTGGAAGTCCTCGTTACCGGGTGAAAGCCTTGGAAGTGATGTTTGATGCTATGTGATTCAGTTCATTAGTTTCAATCCCAATTTTGCACCCATGTAATTAGGACTGATAACCAGTTGTAGATGTCTCATTGGGCAAGATCTCTTTTCAAATATTCAAAGGGAGCTATAATTCAGGGGGAGCTGATGTTTTTTTTAGCTTTAAGCAGAAGTTGTTGACCCAGACATTTTGCAGGTACTCTGAGGTACGCTATCAAAATTGTTGAAGCACAAGTATGATGAATAGTAAAGCTATAATTCATCTTAATTTATAAGACTAAATTCTGGAAGCTTCGTTTAGGCTGCATCGAAAGAAGTCAACCATGTACTTTTGCTAGGAATACGAGATATAGATTAAATAACTCTCTACCAAAAATAGTATCTTGGAGAGATCCAAGGGGACATTCCAACTGACAATACCAAGTTAATACGTTTCATTTGTCCCATAAGCCAGAAAATGACCATTCATTGACCACATTGACCACTCTAAACCCACTCTCCACATTCTTGTGCCAATAGGCATATTACCACAAATATTCTAACCTTATTATACGTGATAGTAGGCAGCAAAGCACTCTCAAGGCACAAGATTCAAATAGGTAATTTAATATACAAAATATATAAGAACATACCTGGTAGAAGATTGTAGACACCCATGAGGCATGAGATTCAAATCATAGGAATCAAAGCTATCATCATACTTTCTTGGGAATTATAGTAGCTACCTAGACACCCTTGAAGCATAAACTTGAAATGATAACTCATCTAGTGCAATAGTATCCATAATAAATGAATAAATGAGAACATAGTTGATATAAATCATCCAAGCACCTCCCAGGCATGACATCGACATAATAGGAATTACTTCTATAATCATATTTTCTTGTGCTTGCTCCTAGTTACCCAGGCATCCCCAAGGAATGAGATTCAAATGCTCTATTATCTAGCTTAACCTATTTAGAATAAGAAGAGAATAATAATAGTAAGTGTTGGCGCTGAGCCAATACACAGTGTAATCGGTGCTCAAGGATGAGTTGTTTGATCATAAAAAGAACATAGTATTGAAGGGAGTATAGGATGTTCTATGTTTACCTTAATTGCACAAATATCAATGCATATGCATATTTCAAAGTTTAAGCTCACAAGGTTGTAACTATTTGATAGGAAAACGTTTTTCTATTCTGAGCATCATTTCCCCATGGAGTGCTTTTAGTATATTCATGCATTCATGTTTTATAGTAATAGTTTATCCACAATTTTAATTTCTTTCTACTTTCAAATATCGTTAAATATTTTTATTCTTAAATTTTTTAATTCTATGACTAATGCAACTGCTTTATTTTGCTGAGGGCAATATATCCAAGTATCGAGCCATGGAACGAAGAAATAGAAATCAAAAATCTTATCTTATATGTAGAATTTTTGCTTTCAAATTATCTAGTGTTGTGCTCATTATTAATTTGAAAAGGGCCATCGATGGGAAACTGAAACAAAGATGAATTTTACTGATAATGTATTAACTGATTTATTAAATAAAAACAGGTGGTCAATTTTACGCACTCTTGAATAGATTGAAAAAAATGATTCGCATTGCATGATGTTGAAAATAGTCAGGTGGATTAGTGCAGAGCATAAGAACATATTGAGTTTAATGGAACAATTGACACCATGGAAGAAGCTTTGGAACAAGTGGTGGAGTATATGGTGGTTGAGCAAGGGGTTGCAACATTGTGTATGCATTTGGAAAAGACCTATATGCAATGGTGGGTAAGCACATCAAATCACGTTGCATTCATGGCATGATATGATAGAAGCACTAAATGATAAAGTCCTACCAGAAATTGGGGCTCCACTAACTAATGACATTTTGGGATGTAGTTTTTTCAACCAGACCCTACAATTCAGTGCTAATTCCAATCCAATAGGCCACATGAATTACTACAAAGTAATTAGGATATATAGGAGGTTCCTATTAAAATATGGGTTCATAATTTTATACACCTTAGATCCATTTCCAAAGAAGTGATATTATGAGGTAAAAATGCAGTGGAAAACAACTAGGTAGGTTGAATTATGAGAAAGGTTCTACAACACTTTATATAACTCTACAAGGAGGAGGCACAGATTGCAAGGTTGATAGAGTGAATTAGGTGTTTCCCATATGGACCATCCACAAAGTCTAATAATATGTTACACAAAGGAGTATCCCTTAGAGGAAATTTTGCATCTGTGGTATAAAGAAACCGTTCCCTTTTGAAACTATTAATAATGTGATAGGTGGTATTTCTCTAGAAATGAGAAGTATTGGTCTCCTTATTTTTCTATCAGTTGTTGATAGTGTATAGGAAGGTGGTGGAAATAATGGGGAATAAGATAGATCTACATTCTATTCAAAGGATCATTTTTCAGCAAGGAATGTGTTGTAGTGTAATGAAATCAGCATGTTGTATTGTAATGAAATATGCATGTAAGGATCATTTTATTGCGAACCCTTCAATTCTTGGTCTAATTACATCTTTGAGAGAGTGAATGAGGAACACCAAAAAGAATGCAAATAGAAGATTTGATAGAAAATCCATTCAAATACCAAGCCACTCATAGGCACTAACATTGTGGAGAGTAGATCTAGTATACGTATCAGTCAATTCAGCATGGATAATTCTTTCTGTAGCTTTTGGAAGTATATTTATTTTTGTAACACCCCTATTTTATGTGTTTAAAATTCAAAACTAGACATTTGAACTTAAATCCTAAGGGGAGTGGACCCCAAAGGACAAGTATTTTGTGGATGTAATTAAATATTTAATTTGAGAAAATGAATATTATAATGATGTGCAGATTGACCAAAATGAGAATTTTGAGATCACTTGCTAAATCCATGAGGATGGATAAAGGAAAATACTTTCCCCACAATCTTTCAAAAAATCCTTGAAAGAATTTCTAAATTGGATTTTGAGGAAAATCTAGTTTCCCCAATGATGTGGAGAGTAGTTGGGAGGACGTAAAAAGCTGGAAAAAGCATAAAGCAACTTTTAAAAAAAAAAAATCCCTAAAATGGGAAGCCTAGGCAAACAGGAAGAAAATCATCCTGATATTTTGGACGTAGAATTAGAAACAGGCTTTGGGGAACAATAGCTTAAATAAGCTTCTCCTAAACAGATTAGGGTTTGATCTGTGTTGGAGGTGGTCTCAGCTCAGGGGTGAGTCCGGGAGATAGAGGGACTCTACGGTTGGGAGGACTGGTCAAATACCAAAGTGGTATGCACATAGTATTATGAATGATTAAAAATTAACTGTTGTGAAGTGAGAAGATTTATGACTGCAGCTGTATAATTCCTACAATGTTTTGGTTGTGCTAGTGTTCCTTATATTTACAGGAAAGTAGAATAATTAAATTTTAGCAGTTCCGCTTGGTTGTAGGTATCAGAAATATCAGGGCAAATCAGCCAGAATCTCTAAACCAGTTTCTGGTTTAAATCTGGAGATTATATTACCTTATAATTTATACTTATGTAACTTTAATTTGCTTCTGTGGAAAATGGAATTGACTCAGACAACACAGTAAGAACAATCTTTGAACTTGGGAAAAGTAGTCACTTAATTATATACTGGACATAATTTACACTTTGTTGAATTAAATAAGTGAAGTGCAGATATATAGAATTCTTATACAGTGCATGTCTATCTTTGGATATTTTAATGTCTTCTATAACAAGGACAGAGTGGGTGAGTAGGTAGTTGTAGTACTACATATTTGTCTTAAATAGTAAAGCAATGAATTAAAAACATGATCAGTATCTTTAGAAGATAACTATAAAAGGAGAGTTAAGAATAAAAAGGTATGGGAGTACCCACAAAAAAAAGGGAACCAACTGAATTACATGATGTAAAAGTTAGAAGTGCACTGAAATTTTTAAAACAAAACAGTACTTGCACATTATACATATCCCAACAGATATATATATATATATATATATACTAGAGAATGGAGTACACAAACATTGTCTATATATATATATATATATATATATATATATATATATATATATATCAGTAAAGAAATTCAGTCTAAATATAGACATAGTGGAACTGTTCTATCATGACCCCCAATTAGCAAAAGAAATTAGATGTATATAGTTACAGGGAACAATTAGATTTGCATGCAAAGCTTTCCCAAATGGAAATACAACTTCCCAGGGATCTTGAGAGTCTTCTGGAGGAGCCATACAAATTATATATAATAGATAGCCATTGTCGGATTTCCTGAAATGAGGCACTGTATATGAAAAAAAACTGGCTACCAATAGACGTGCAGTCATTACTATGATAAGCATTAGAAAGGATGAATAACTTATTATTCTTAAACCATGGTAAATAATCCACAACCAATAATTTAAGGCGACATGGCATGCGAGAATCCAAAAATTAATAATTTGTGGCTTCTTCGAAATTATTATGGAAAAACAAGAATATCAGTGACAAGGAATAAATATGTCCAGATACAAGAAAAAGAAATTTGAGCCTCTCGGGCCAGAGTTTGGTAACAAAGACCATATTCTCATTTCAAAATTTTAAACCCATTTAAGGAGTACTAGCATACGACTGAAAATCATTAATATTCTGACTCTAACAGAGTCTAGAACTTCAATGGACACTATTTCAAACCCTAAAAGAGTTAACGACTCTGCATAAACGAGACAGAACAATGCAATGAGAGGATGGTGCTCTCCGCACAGGAATATACCAACATGAAACGCCAAAGGAGGTGAAATTAATATCAACTGAAAACGAAAGATCTCATAGCTGCCGACAATGGTATGCATATGGAGGTTGCATTACCTGTAGAAACGCAGTCATGTTAGGGAATCGGTCAATAGAATAGCTGATAGAAAATTTTACCAATAGAGAAATGTAACAAGACGAGAAGGGGTTACCTTCCAATGAAGACCCTCGTTCCTTTCGAGTTCTCTGCACTAAGGATAGAAACAGAATATCAACGAAATTGAAAGCCAAAAGGTTAATAGTAAACTGAAACAAATATATGTACACAGTGGGAAAAAAAAATCAAACTTCATGAATTTCTTGCCTGATGACTATCACTCTCCTGCGAAGAGACGAGCCAAGTGAACATCCCACTATCCAAACTCAGCGCTCAAGTCACAAAGGACGAACAGAGATATATTTATTAAGAAACCCTGCGTGGTATTATCAAGTCTTCTCAACCATAGGTTGACGCCATAGACGCAGAGACAGTGATGAAAATAAACAAGAGAAAATGAAATCAATATATTGGTACAGGAGCTGCCATGATAGGCTGCTTAAACGGACCCAAACTATACTAACACATAAACGCGATTACAAACATGAGATCAATCTGTATCATCATCGCTCGAGACTTCCACAGAGAAAGATGTATGGCAAGTTATGAAAACTGAATATGATCTCCAATACAAAATGAAGGACGTGCGCATAAAGCTCATACCTGGTGAACTTGCCATGCGTAGGTAAACAGTCGGACTAATGGGCTAGCCAATGTGTGAATTCCTCAGCATGCAGAGCTTCGAAGTCAAGAGGTCAACAAACCAAACGAAGAACGAAGAAACTGACTTCACACAAAACAAAGACTTATATAATCATATCAAAATCCCAGAAACCCTAACTCGGTGAGAGGATCTCAGCCGTCCACATGGAAAAATCCCAAAGGTGAAGCCACGGATCGAATGGATTGAGGTTGCAATTACACCAGTCGTTCGACATTCAATGTGACAAGCAATACAATGAAGTCACGACATTCTGGCCGTATTATTGAGATTGCATTGGTTCCAGGGTAGGCTGGCGTGGCGATTGCCAGAACAGTGTGGAGCCATATCACGTGACCATGAATGGGATGAACCCCAACCCAACCAATGCAACAAAATCAAACATCTTACAAGAGCTAACATGGAGAAGGAAGATAATGTATCAAACTCCATACTACGTAAATCGACTTTACCAGGTCGTATTACGTGGAAGCCCAATATCAAGTGAGTTCAATCTCGACATAAATTTCGACGTGAATGATATGTACAATAGATTTTGGAATGATATTGACACAGATCTTGTGAAACTATGACTATCGAATCATTGAATAACCATAATTGCCATAGAAGCTTAGAGCTAAAAAGTAGGTGAATTATATCCATCCAACGTTGATATGTTATAAGAGTATGGGAGTTAAGGGTTCATAAAGGGTGCCACGACCAACGTGGTTATAATATAGTGACCCCTTTATATATATATATCAATACATAACAATATGTTAATGCTCAAGGGTTTATTGATATCAAAACTAGGGTAAGACGTAGGTTGATAAGGACGACTTTGCATGGGAAGTGGGTTAGTGTTAATAAATCCACTATGATTTTGGTACAAAGACATATTAAATTGGATTGGGAATTTAATCCAATAAAAATTGGTTTGGATATAGTTGATATGTGGAAATAAATAGTAGTTGGGGAAATAAACGTGACTTAACCAGATAAAACTCAAAATATTATAGTAGAATATTTTGTCGGAAGTAGTCTCACAAATCTGGAATGCCGAAAAAAAAAAAAAAATTTGTGGGAAGGTAAATGGGAGGTGTGACAAATGGTATCAGAGCCCGGTTATAAAGCTGGGCTGTTGTCATTGTGCTCACTGTTGCCGTGTGTTCACTATATAAATTGATTTCTGTGGAAAAAAAAAAACACAAATTTTATATATATTTTATTTTTTACTGACCTGTGTTGTGTAGTGTACAGTGGTGCTGAAATGGCAGAAGGTGACGAAATTTATGTTGATCTGCGTGATGAGGATAATACACCAGATCCTAGTGCGACCATGATGGCTATGTTGCGTAGGTTGCAACAAGAATTGACTGAGATAACAAGCCAGGATGACAGATTGTCATTAGCCAGTGAAGAGCAGGAAAAGCTCATTAGAGAATTAACTTCACGGAACAGCCAAGAAGGCGAAGGTTCCGGAAAGAGGAAGACTAATGAGTCTGAGGATGATGATACTGTTAGGCATCAGTATAAGCAGAAAAAGGAGTTACAGGGGGAATTTCGAAATATCAAACCTCCCTCCTATGATGGGGAGAAGGAGGAAGATGTTGAAGCCTGGTTGTTGAACATGATTAAGTACTTCCAGGTCTATGAATATGAAAGAAATCTGAAGGCCAGATTAGCTATCTACCAGCTACAAGGTAAGGCTACCTTGTGGTGGGAGGAGACGAAAATGGTTCATGCCATTGATGAAAAGACAGTTACTTGGGAATATTTTCAGGTTAAGTTCAAAAACCGCTACTTGAATGAGCGTTATTATGATGATAAAGCAAAGGAATTTCATGAGCTTAGGCTGGGACAACTTACAATTGATGATTTTGTCACTAAGTTTACAAACCTGTTGAGATATGTTCCTTACATTAGGGAAGAGAAGGTAAAGGTACAAAGGTTTTTGAACTGTTTCCCTGCTGTGTATAAAGAGAAAATAGAGTTTGACAACCCAAAAAGCATGGATGAGGCAGTGAGGAAAGCTAGATTATGTTACCAACAGTTCAAAGGAAAAACTGAACATGCGAAAAGATGGGTGAATAAGAGTGAATTCAAAGGGAAGAAACATAAAGCAGCCTATTTGAATAATTTTGGCAGGGATCATCAGCGGAAAAAGTTTAATAAACCCAAAGAAAGTCAAACTCCTCAGTCCCAGGTGGCTTCAAAACAATTAGATGGAGACAATAAAAAGGAAGGCACAGTCAAAATGAAGGAACCTTTGAAATGTTGGGGCTGTGGAGAACCCCATCTTCTGAGGGATTGTCCTCATCGAAACATTCAGATGATTATGAGAGATCGAGAAGCTACAACAGTAAATGACATAGCAAGAAATACAGCTACCATCAGTGCAACCTTGGAAAATCGACAAGAAGACCATCAAGCTACTATGTGGAAATGGAGGGTAAGATTTCTGACCAATCTTTCACTGTTCTGATTGATCCGGGTGCTTCTTTGAGTTACATTAGTCCAAAAACTGTAGAAAAATGTAATCTTAAAACTGAAAAATTTCAGCAGTCATGGTTGGTACAGTTGGCCACTGGAACTAAGAGGAAAGTAACACATAAATTGCTCCGAACAACAATTAAGTTAAATGATTTTCAAACAGAAGTAAATTTGAATGTTTTTCCATTAGGTTCATACGACTTACTGATAGGAATGGACTGGCTGGAAAAGAAGAAGGCCATGATGAACTGTTGGGACAAGACCCTGCATTGTGTGAATGAAGAGGGGAAACCTTTTATTCTCAAGGGAAAACCAAAACTTATCTCTGTAAGACAAATATCAGCACTGCAATTAAAACGAACAACTAGAAAAGGATACCAAGTTTATGCAGTACATGTGGAAGAAACATAACAGAAAACTGAAGACAATTTGCTGGATGCCTTGCCAGTAGTAAGAGAGTTTAAGGAAGTCTTTCCAGATGAGATTCCTCATCTTCCCCCCAAAAGAGAGATTGAATTTTCAATTGATCTGGTGCAGGGAGCAACACCGGTTTCCCGAGCCCCTTATCGAATGAGTCCCCCTGAACTTATGGAATTGAAAATGCAATTGCAAGAATTGTTAGATAAAGGTTATATCAAACCGAGTGTGTCTCCTTGGGGAACACCAGTGTTGTTCGTGAAAAAGAAATATGGAACCTTCAGAATGTGCATTGATTATCGTCAACTGAATAAGTTGAACATTAAAAATAGATACCCCTTTCCTAGAATTGATGATCTTTTTGACCAAGTGAGAGGAGCCTCAGTATTTTCGAAGATTGACTTAAGGACTGGTTATCACCAGCTCAGAATTAAAGAAGAAGACATCAGCAAAACAGCCTTTCGAACCAGGTATGGCCACTACGAATTTGTAGTCCTACCTCTTGGTTTGACCAATGCCCCTGCCACTTTTATGTGCTTAATGAACAGTGTGTTAAATAAGTACTTGGACAAATTCGTACTGGTGTTCATAGATGATATTTTAGTTTACTCAAAAAGTGAAGAAGAACACCAAGAGCACTTGAGGATAGTATTACAAACTTTGAAAGAAAACCAGTTATATGCCAAGTTCAGAAAATGTGAATTTTATAAAGATAAGATTCAATACTTGGGTCATATTATTTCTGAATAAGGGCTGGCTGTTGACCCTGAAAAGATAAAAGCTATTAAAGAATGGCCTGTGCCAACTGATGTCTCAGCAGTGAGATCATTCATGGGGATTGCCGGTTATTATCGCAGATTTGTGGAGAGATTTTCTGCCATAGCACATCCCATAACATCATTACAAAGGAAGGGTGTCAAATTTGAGTGGATTGAAAAATGCCAAAACAGTTTTGACCAATTAAAACTAAAACTTACTATAGCCCCTATACTGAAGATTGTAGATCCTGATAAAGAATTTGTGGTATGTACGAATGCCTGTAGAGAGGGGTTGGGAAGAGTTCTTTTGCAGGAAAATTCAGTTATTGCATATGAATCTAGGAAGCTGAAGATACATGAACAGAACTATAGTGCCTATGATTTAGAATTAGCTACTGTTATCCATGCCTTGAAAATGTGGCGACACTATCTCCTTCGAAAAAAATTTACATTGATGATTGATCATATTAGTCTCAAATATTTCTTTTCCCAAACTGATTTGAATGCTAGAAAAGCCAGATGGCTGTCTTTTCTAAGTGAATTCGATATGGAAATAAAACATATCAAGGGGAAAGAAAATAAAGTTGCTGATGCATTGAGCAGAAACGCTTGTCAAAATATAAACAGCATTGGAAGTAGTGCCCAGATTGATGTAGAAGTTTTGGTGAAAAAGGCAGCAAACCAAGATCCAAATTATGAAACACTACTGGTGAAACTACTAAAGAAGGAGAAGACTGATTTCACTCAAAACCAAAAAGGGCTGATCTGCTACAAAAATAGATTGTATATCCCCAATGTAGAAACTTTAAAAAGGGAGATTTTAAATGAATATCACAAACAGTCATATGCAGGGCATCCTGGATATCAGAAAATGTTAATAGCTTTGAAAAAGAAGTTCTTTTGGCCAGGAATGAAAAGAGATGTAGTAGAATATTTGGCTAGATGCATGGAGTGTCAACTAGTTAAAGCTGAACATCAGCATCCTGCTGATCTTCTAAACCCCTTTCCGATTGCAGAATAGAAATGGGACACAGTTTCTATAGATTTTATAACAGGGCTACCCAAAACTAAATACCAACATGATTCAGTGATGGTAGTAGTAGACACTTTAACAAAGGCTGCACACTTCATACCTGTAAATTCTACTTTTGGGACAGCTCAAGTAGCAGATGTATTTATAAAAGAGATAGTAAGATTACATGGGGTCCCAAAGGTGATTGTTTCAAATAGAGATGCTAAGTTTACAACAGCCTTTTGGAAAGGTCTATTTGGCGGCATGGGCACTAAGCTGAATTTTAGTACTGCCTATCACCCTCAGATCGACGGGCAGACCGAGAGAACTAATCAGATTTTGGAGGATATGTTGAGGATGTATGTGATGGATAGGCCATCAAAGTGGGAATATTATTTGCATTTAGCTGAATTTGCCTATAATACCAGCTACCAATCCTCCATCAAAATGAGTCCTTTTGAGGCACTCTATGGAAGAAATTGTCGTACTCCTTTAAGCTGGAGCTAGCCAGAGGATAAACTGGTGTTGGGACTTGATGCCTTACAAGAGAGGGAAAGAATTTTTAAACAGATCCAAAGAAACATCAAGACAACACAAGATCACCAAAAAAACTATGCTGATAAGAAGAGAGTGCACCGAGAATTTAAAGTGGGAGAACATGTGTATTTGCGTATTAAACCCAAAAAGAGCACACTTTATGCTGGAAGTTGTGCAAAACTGGCTCCTAGATATTGTGTTCCTTTTGAAGTATTAGAAAGGGTGGGACTAGTGGCTTACAAGCTTGCCTTACCACCCCATGTTAGAGTTCATGATGTATTTCATGTTTCATTATTAAAAAGATATATACATGATGCTTCTTACATAGTGGATTGGAATGTGATACAGGTGGAACCAGAAGGGGAGTTTCTGCCAGAACCGCTTCAAATATTGGAGCGGGAAGAAATTGAATTGAGGAACCGAACGGTGGCAAGAGTAAAGGTGCAGTTGAAGCACTTTACTGCTGAAGAAGCTACCTGGGAAAGAGAAGCTGAAATGATGGAAAGATATCCATTTCTGTTTGAACAATGAACTCTAGTAGTTAAATAACAACACTGAGGACAATGTTTGCTTTCATAGGGGGAATATGTAACACCCCTAGTTTATGTGTTTAAAATTCAAAACTAGACATTTGAACTTAAATCCTAAGGGGAGTGGACCCCAAAGGACAAGTATTTTGTGGATGTAATTAAATATTTAATTTGAGAAAATGAATATTATAATGATGTGCAGATTGACCAAAATGAGAATTGTGAGATCACTTGCTAAATCCATGAGGATGGATAAAGGCAAATACTTTCCCCACAATCTTTCAAAAAATCCTTGAAATAATTTCTAAATTGGATTTTGAGGAAAATCTAGTTTCCCCAATGATGTGGAGAGTAGTTGGGAGGACGTAAAAATCTGGCAAAAGCATAAACCAGCTTTAAAAAAAAAAAAAAAAATCCCTAAAATGGGAAGCCTAGGCAAACGGAAAAGCATCACGATATTACGGACGCGAATTAGAAACGGCTTTAGGGAACAATAGCTTAAATAATCTTCTCCTAAACGATTAGGGTTTGATGTCTTTGGGAGGTGGTCTCGGCTCGGGGGTAATCGGGAGATAGAGGACTCTACGGTTGGGAGGAATTTGGTCAAATACAAAGTGGTATGCACATAGTATTATGAATGATTAAAAATTAGCGTTGTTGTGAAGTGAGAAGATTTATATTTATGTTTGTAAAATTCTTACAATGTTTTGGTTGTCTTAGTGTTCCTTATATTCTGAGGAAAGGTAGAATAATTAAATTTTAGCGAGTTCCGCTTGGTTGTAGGAATCGAAATATGAGGGCAAATCGGCGAAGGGCATCAACCGATTTTTGGTTTAAATGCGGAGATTATATTACCTCATAATTTATACTTATGTAACTTTAATGCGCACGTGGAAAATGGAATTGACTCAGACAACATAGTAAGAACAATCTTTGAACCTGGGAAAAGTAGTCACTTAATTATATACTAGACATAATTTACACTTTGTTGAATTAAATAAGTGAAGTGCAGATATATAGAATTCTTATACAGTGCATGTCTATCTTCGGATATTTTAATGTCTTCTATAACAAGGACAGAGTGGGTGAGTAGGTAGTTGTAGTACTACATATTTGTCTTAAATAGCAAAGCAATGAAATAAAAACATGATCAGTATCTTTAGAAGATAACTATAAAAGGAGAGTTAAGAATAAAAAGGTATGGGAGTACCCACAAGAAAAAGGGACCCAAGTGAATTACATGATGTAAAAGTTAGAAGTGCACTGAAATTTTTAAAACAAAACAGTACTTGCACATTATACATATCCCAACAGATATATATATATATATATATATACTAGAGAATGGAGTACACAAACATTGTCTATATATATATATATATATATATATATATATATATATATATATATCAGTAAAGAAATTCAGTCTAAATATAGACATAGTGGAACTGTTCTATCATGACCCCCAATTAGCAAAAGAAATTAGATGTATATAGTTACAGGGAACAATTAGATTTGCATGCAAAGCTTTCCCAAATGGAAATACAACTTCCCAGGGATCTTGAGAGTCTTCTGGAGGAGCCATACAAATTATATATAATAGATAGCCATTGTCGGATTTCCTGAAATGAGGGACTGTACATGAAAAAAAACTGGCTACCAATAGATGTGCAGTCATTACTATGATAAGCATTAGAAAGGATGAATAACTTATTATTCTTAAACCATGGTAACTAATCCACAACCAATAATTTAAGTCGACATGGCATGCGAGAATCCAAAAATTAATAATTTGTGGCTTCTTAGAAATTATTATGGAAAAACAAGAATATCAGTGACAAGGAATAAATATGTCCAGATACAAGCAAAAAAAATTTGAGCTTCTCGGGCCAGAGTTTGGTAACAAAGACCATATTCTCATTTCAAAATTTTAAACCCATTTAAGGAGTACTAGCATACGACTTAAAATCATTAATATTTCGACTCTGACAGAGTCTAGAACATCAATGGACACTATTTAAAACCCTAAGAGAGTTAACAACTCTGCATAAACGAGACGGAACAATGCAATGAGAGGATGGTGCTCTCCGCACAGGCATATACCGACATGAAATGCCAAAGGAGGTGAAATTAATATCAACTGAAAACGAAAGATCTCATAGCTTCCGACAATGGTATGCATATGGAGGTTGCATTACCTATAGAAACGCAGTCATGTTAGGGAATCAGTCAATAGAATAGTTGATAGAAAATTTTACCAATAGAGAAATGTAACAAGACGAGAAGGGGTTACCTGCCAACGAAGACCCTCGTTCCTTTCGAGTTCTCTGCACCAAGGATAGAAGCAGAATATCAACGAAATTGAAAGCCAGAAGGTTAATAGTAAACTAAAACAAATATATGTACACATTGGGTAAAAAAACCAAACCTCATGAAGTTCTTGCATGATGACTATCGCTCTCCTGCGAAGAGACGAGCCAAGTGAACATCCCACTATCCAAACTCAGCGCTCAAGTCACAAAGGACGAACAAAGATATATTTATTAAGAAACCCTACGTGGTATTATCATGTCTCGTTAACCATAGGTTGACGCCATAGACGCAGAGACAGTGACGAAAATAAACAAGAGCGAATGAAATCAATATATTGGTACACGAGCTGCCATGAGAGGCTGCTTAAACGGACCCAAACTAGACTAACACATAAATGCAATTACAAACACGAGATAAATCTGTATCATCATCGCTCGAGACTTCCACAGAGAAAGATGTATGGCAAGTTATGAAAACTGAATATGATATCCAATACAAAATGAAGGACGTGCGCATAAAGCTCATACCTGGTGAACTTGCCCATGCGTAGGTAAACATCCGGACTAATGGGAAATCCAATTCGTGAATTCCTTAGTGTGCAGAGCTTCGAAGTCAAGAGGTGAACAAACCAAACGAAGAACGAAGAAACTAACTTCACACAAAAACAAATACTTCTATAATCATATCAAAATCCCAGAAACCCTAACTCGGTGAGAGGATCTCAGCCATCCACATGGAAAAATCCCAAATGTGAAGCCACAGATCGAATGGCTTGAGGTTGCAATTACACCAGTCGTTCAACATTCAATGTGACAAGCAATACAATTAAGTCACGGCATTCTGGCCGTATTATTGAGATTGCATTGGTTCCAGGGTAGGCTGGCGTGGCGATTGCCAGAACAGCGTGGAGCCATATCACGTGACCGTGAATGGGATGAACGCCAACCCAACCAATGCAATGAAACCGGACATCTTACAAGATCTAACATGGAGAAGGAAGATAATGTCTCAAACTCCATACTACGTATATCGACTTTACCAGGTCGTTTTATGTGGAAGCCCAATATCAAGTGAGTTCAATCTCAACATAAATTCCGACGTGAACGATATGTACAACAGATTTGGGAATGATATTGACACAGATCTTGCGAAACTATGACTATCGAATCATTGAATAACCATAATTTCCATAGAAGCCTAGAGCTAAAAAGTAGGTGAATTATATCCAATATATATATATATATATATATATATATATATATATATATATATATATATATATATATATATATATATATATATATATATATATATATATATATATATATATATATATATATATATATATCTATATATATATATATATATATATATATATATATATATACACATAACAATATGTTAATGCTCAAGGGTTTATTGATATCAAAACTAGGGTAAGATGTAGGTTGATAAGGACGACTTTGCATGGGAAGTGGGTTAGTGTTAATAAATCCACTATGATTTTGGTACAAAGACATATTAAATTGGACTGGGAATTTAATCCAATAAAAATTGGTTTGGATATAGTTGATATGTGGAAATAAATAGTAGTTGGGGAAGTAAACCTGATTTAACCAGATAAAACACAAAATATTATAGTAGAATATTTTGTCGGAAGTAGTCTCACAAATCTAGAATGTCAAAAAAAAAAAAAAAAAATGTGGGAAGGTAAATGGGAGGTGTGACAATTTTTGTATCTTTCTGAAGTATACATATCTAACTATATCTCACACGCATATCATTCAACTCAAGTATTCTCAAAGGTTGCAAGTGTAGAAAAAATTATCCCCGCTATCAAAGGCACTCCTATAAGCATACATGTACCAAAAGTAGAAACAAAGACAAATGTGGGTGCAATAGAGAAAACAAATGTTGTGATAGTTGATGCATAAATTTTTTTTTTTAGCCAACTACATTATTCCCGCCTCAAAATTTCTAGCTTCCAAATAAATCTTGTCTCCCAAGCCTGCAAATCAAGTTTGATAAAAACCAATGGAACAAATGAACATTTACTTTAGCATTCACTTCACATGTTTAGATCACAAATCTACATTTCAGTGTAGTCTCATAAGTCTTCTTAGGGATATCATTAATGAATTTCCACACACATTTGTTTGCACCATTAATCCTTACAGGAGTCTTTGTTGTTGGTTCACCATTTCTATGGAAAATCCCCCACGCCTTTCCATGAAAATAATCTCTTTTGAGCTTGATGCTTGAGATTTTGTAGAAATTCTTGTGTTGCCAATAGATTTTAGCCAATTTGGAGCCAATTCCCCAATCGAGGAGGGACTTGGAAGCATCGAACAATGTCTTCCTATTCTTCCTATTTTTTTTTACCACTGCACCTTCCCCTGTAGC
Source organism: Pinus albicaulis (assembly GCA_034641835.2). Lineage (NCBI taxonomy): Eukaryota > Viridiplantae > Streptophyta > Pinopsida > Pinales > Pinaceae > Pinus > Pinus albicaulis. Next base: position 858,819,271 of record CM076570.1, read on the forward strand.
GGGCTTAGTAGCAGCAGCGCTAAAACCTCTACGCAGAACTCTGCATGCCCACATCAACGTTGTTTTTCTTTCCATACCTTAGATATCCCCTGACACACACAATGTCCCTTCCTCCCTTCCAATATTTCCTAGCGCTCCTCGAAATCATATGCCACGAGTAAAACCCCTTAAAAACCTCTCTAGATTACTTTTTTTTGTCAAACGCTTGTGGTGATATATGAAACCTTTCAAGTAACAGTCATTTTATTTTTCCTCTTTACCAAAAAGTAGAGAATCAACACTCTTGGTGGCAAGAACACTCCTCCTATGGATGTGCATCTATTCCTTCAATGGATTCAATCACTCAACCAATTTCATTACATATAAAAAGTGGATTCAATCTCTCAACCACTATAACTTTGGCACCTGATATTTTATATGAATAGATAATACCTTTGATGTTAAACAAATACCGAGCTATTCAAATGTCCAGGAATGGGAAGGGGGAGGAATTGGATACCACGAATGTCCAGGAACGAGATGGGGAACGAATTGGATACCAAGTAAAATATATGTGACTAAAAATAATAATAAAAACAGGACTGCATTGTTCATTCTCTATAGAGGGCATTAAGGCATCCCAGGAAAAAATATCCCTCGCTCTCTTGTTTTACTTATGAGTAATGAGAAGCATCATTAGCACTGGGAAGGAGGGAACTTGTTAGATTTTATACCAAATGGTATCACAAATACAAGCGCTTTTGGTGTTTGCTTGAAGAGCAATATATTCACTATGTTTTTGAAAAATTCATGTGTGATATTAGTGTATTTGATCAATTTCTGTCAGACCAAAGAAACTCAGAAGCCCAAAAATATTCATGTGTAGTGGGTTTGATAACCATGCCGATGCTAATTTAGCACCTAAAACAAGCCCTTAACCTAAAGTTGCTGGCATAATAGAATATTTAAATATTTATGGACAACATGAAGGTCCATGTTACGAGAATAAGCCATGTAAAGAACACAAAGACAATTAAAGATGCATTGACTTCTTTTGCTGACAATGAGCTGGGAGAAAAAAGGCCTTGAAAGACAAGTTTCTACTGACATTGACTCTCCTTAGAGGGGAGGGTGTTTTTCACGTCATTCAAGTATAATGGTAGCAAAACAAAAACATTCTAAGAAGTAAATAAGTTAAGGGTAGGCTGACCTACGTATGATCATAAGCCAATTTTTTTGATGTCAACTATAAGATGGAAACCTGGAAGAGAATATCCAATCAAATTTTACTCTTTCATATTCATGGGTAATATATCACTTCATCTCATTCGATCCTCCTATATACTTTATAATTCTTGCTTATGCATGTATAAATGAGAGTTGCCTCACAAGTTATTGCATGCTAGTCAACGAAGTGCATCCTTTAGAAGAATTGCAAACTAAAAATGTTTTCTGGGTGTTGAGAAATGATGGACAAGTTTCCCATCCCACATCATCCCGGTTTTCTATTTTTTGATAAGGTGCATAATAATAGATATTGTTGTGAGTTTGCTAAGGAAGAAAAGAAAGAACTATAGAGGCATTTCCTTTCTCAACAACAATTAAACAAGAATGGCAGTGAATTTAATGTTTCGAAAGCAGAGTTATAGAACTTTGGAGGAAATTAATTCGAGTTGGCCTTTATGGCGTTGCCCTTGTTGCAGTAAATGCATCAACTAATCACATATATGGGTTGATAAAAACATGCTGAAGGTTTTGAAGGAGGTTGGTGAAAGTGTTTCAGATTTTCAGATAGATCTTGGTAGGCTTTAGTTATAGGCCTTTCCCCATATTTAGTATGTTGGAGATCACATGCATATTAGGAAGAATCGAATGAAGAGTTATTGACAATGACACGATGGATTTATTTTGGATATAACATGGATTCATAAGTCAAAGAAAACTTTATCTGAAGCTAGGCTAGAGATGTTGACCAATGTGCCTATTATGCATGGCCACAAGCATTTGGTCTCATCTTGCAAACTGCTAGTAGAAAGAGTTTGGAATGCGAGTTTGTAAAAAGGATGAATTCATAGGTATATAGTGTGGTGAATAACATACAAAATCAATTCTTCCAATATCAAAATTGGATGTATATTAGCACCTACAAGCTTTAAAGATTCATTTTTTTAAACAATTTTTTCCCCAACAATTAAAGCACTACCATCTACGGCAAGAAGGATGAAAATAGTCCTTGTAGGATTCGAGGATGAATACATGTTATTTATTGAACCTATGGATTAAGCATCGCTTGCCTCCCATACCACAAACAAATCCAAATAGTTTTCAAAATGTAATTGCAATAACATTTGAAACAATATTGTGTCCTCTAAGTAAGCCACAGAGGAGAATTTATGGAGCTGGTTGGAGAAGACATTCATGGTGTCACAGAGTTTACAAAACTTCTTGTGGGTATGGATAAACATATCATTTTGTAAAGCACGTCCAAGGTTGTAACCTCTTGCTGAGTTATTTCAATTGAAATGGATTAAAACATGTGGATTTGATTTTCATAGATGGATGGATAACAGAGTTTGTTTATGGAAGAGGGGGTGCTTCTAATGGATTTATGTAAGAGTGGATTAGATTTTTCATTTGTTAAGTAGATAAAAGTGTTTGGAAAATTTTATTGGATGAGTAAGTGATATGAAGCATGCAAATTATTATCATTATTATGCAATTTTAAGGTCGTGACTAAGCTAGACACCATATTGGTGTATGATACTTCCTTGTTTGTGGGACAGGAGCTTGAGGTATTTCCACAACAGTACGAATTTCTAGAGCAGAGGCTTACGTCATCTTTCCCAGAACTACGCAGTCTTTTGTGGGGGCCAAGTCACCCTCTTCTTCGATGGACCACGAGTACCACCCTAGGGAGGCAAATTCTACTCATCTTTGGTAGCTGGGAGGATACAACACATTTCTGGTTCAGCTGGGATGTAGGAAAGGAGGAGGAAATGAAATTGTGGGGGATTTTCTAGTATTTTGGTTCCAACTCAACCAACAGTTGGAGGAGCTAGGGGGGAATTGGGCCAAAATTATGAGGCCAACATTTGGCCAATTACTTCGTGGTTTTTTGTACGTTATTGGAGGAGAACCCGAGGTTAATTTCCCAAAATTTTATGGGCACCGAATGAGGCCCTAACAACCATTGTTCACAGTGATTAGTGTAGTTTTTCACAAGGCCAACGTAGAGATTGTTGGGGACAACCACATTGCATGTTAGAGTAGCTGATTTCATCACCTGGGCATTGTTAGGTTGCCTTGGGCAAGCCCAAGTAGATGCTTTCTGATCTTACATTTGTACCCAACATTTATATTAATCAAATGGCTCAAATTAGCACAGTTAATGGATATTTCTTGGTTTTTAATGTGTTGTAAACTATCTGTGTTTGTTTATTTTACTTTGCTTGATTTTATTATCATTGTAAATTTCCATTAGGAATATTACAATGGTATCAAATAATGATCTTGGCCATCTATGGGGAAGCTAAGAATATCATGAAGGTGTTAGACTCACATGCACAGTGATTGGTGAGCTTATAGACACTCCAATGATGCAAAAAGGGGAAAGTACACAAGGGATCTTCGAGGAGTTGATGAGGCAAATCCAACAATTGGCTTCTGAAAGGGATTGAGGAGCTGGGGTTGTTTGGAATTATATTGGGCAAATCATGGGGGATGTTCCACTACTTTGGTGGAGCAACAAGCTCAACATCTGCTACTGGTTACAGTTGCTACTTGTGGAGGAGGGAAAAGCATTTTGAGGTTAATTTTGGAGCGTCAAAACTAGAGCAAGCCCTTTCTATGTTTTTATGGCTTTTTGACAAGGAACTCATAAAAAATTTGGCAGAATTTTCTCGAAATATTCGAGGGGTCAAACAAGGGTCCCAACTCAGCCAACAACTAGAGGAGCTAGGGGGAAATTGGGTCAAAATTCCGAGGTCAACATTTGGCCGATTCCTTCGTGGGTTTTCGTGGGTTATTGGAGAGTCAGATTTTTATTTCCCTAAATTTTATGAGCACCAGAGGAGACCCTAGCAACCATTTTTTGCAGCCAACAATGCAATTTTTCACTAGGTTAGCAGAGAGATTGTTGGGAAAACCACATTGCATGTTAGAGTAGTCGATTTCATCACCTGGCCATTCTTATCTTGCCCTGGGCAAGCCTAGGTGCATTTTTTTAATATTACCTTCGTACCCAACATTTATATTAATAGAATGACTCAATTCAACGTAGTTTATGGAGATTTCTGGGTGTTTAATGCGTTCTAAATATTGCGTGTTTTTTTTTTTTTTACTATGCTTGATTTTCTTATCATTGTGAATTTCCATTAGGAATATTACAAGGAATGTAAATGCAAGATTTGATAGAAATTCCATCTGAATACTAATCCATGCATTGGTCCCAACATTGTGGAGACTAGGTCTAGTATACATATCAATCAACTAGAGATTTATCTCCATGAACGAAGACTCCTGATCAAAACTTCTAATGTTGGCTGCTCTAGAGATTGATTCTCCAAAATTTTGTACGATTGGAGCTCTAGAAACTAATGACAACTGAGGCACTTCACTAGTTGATGGTATGTAATATTGATGGTACCATATACAAGTTGAACCCACTGGTATAAACACATTGAATACCAGCCAAGAAATCTAAGACATGACTGCAATGATCCCCTAAAGCTTTATAAATGAAAAATCCAAAATTCCTGGTTGTGTAGGAATCAATGTGTCCACTGCATTCTGATCAGTTGATGCTTGATTCAGTATTCAACCAAATGGAGTTGCATCAAAGGACATTGGTGCACAAAATATACACATGTGCAGATTGTTGAAAAGTTGATTTCCAGTTTTATGTCCAACCAATGAAAGAAGCATAGAGCTCATAAGAATGCACAAAGTGCTACTTAATTTCAAAGAAACATAAAAGAGAATGAGAAGGGAGTTTCTAACAGGGGAACTGTCATTTTATTTTGTAGGGGTTGCCCATGCCACCTAGTAGTTACTAATTATTTGAAGTAGCTGAAATATTATTTGGTCCATTAGTATTATAGGTATCAAATTACTATTGTATGAAACAATAATGTAAGACCAGTATACCGACATGTTTATCCTTCTTCCTCTGCATCCATCCCTTCGCATAGCTGAAACATATTCACCTCTCTAGAATTTGAGATGCGCAGATCCAAAATGGAGAAGCAATAGCTTTGCATAATCAAACAAGCCATATTAATAAGGGCTTATCTGCACTAGACTTCTACCCAACAAAACCAATGTTAAATATACAAGCGTTTGCTCCAAATTTATATTATGTTGGTTAAAAATATTTACTAAATGTAGAATATTTACAGTGTTCTCTCAAGATCAGATTTAGAGATCCATGAAAATGGTCCAACATTATCTTGCCAAAACCCTCTATTAAACGAGTTAGTGCTCTACCAGACCACTAATACCCAACCCCGAGTTACATATGAGTAAATTTGTATGGTTGGTTTCCTATTCAAAACAGTTGTTACTACATTTTCTATGCAGCTTCATGGAGAAAAACCCAAAAAGCCAGGAATTTTTTCTAATTTCAAATTGTTGTTTACAGTCTGGTTGTTTGTGCTAAAATGAAATGTAGCACATGTTATATTTCATTCCCCTTGTAATTTTATTATTGTCGTTGTGTTTGTGTTTGTTATAGAAGAAAATTTAACAGGTCCTAGTTTTCTTTTGGCATACACCTTTGTTTCTGGCAATATGTTTGTCTTTCTACTAAAAGTAAATCTAGCTCATGTTAGATTTCTTTCACCTTTCAATGGTGTTATTGAGAATGCCTTGTATCTATGATAGAAGAAAATCTAACAAAAAATAGATTTATTTTTTCCCTGCAATATTGTTTTTGGCAATATACTTGTGTTTGTGCTAAAAGTAAATCTAGCATGAGCTAGATTTCTTTAACCCTACCATGTTGTTATGTGCTTATGTTTTTGCTATAGGAAAATTTAGCATGGGTTAGATTTCCTTCACCTTGCAATGGTGTTATCGAAAATGTGCAGTTATTTATGCTAGAAGGAAATATATCACTCATTATATTTTTTTCATATTATAATATTGTTATTAAAAATGCACTTTCATTTATGATAGAATGAAATCTAGCAAGTGTTAGATTTTATTTGCCCAATACTGTTGTTGTTGGAAATAGGCTTGAGTTTTTTCTAAAAGTAAATATAGCACATGCTAGATTTTTTTTCCTTACAATGTTTGTTATGTGCTTGTGTTTGTGCTAGAAGGAAATTTAGCATGTGCTAGATTTGTTTCACAATGCCATGTTGTGGTTGGCAATCTAGTTGTTTGTGCTAGAAGGAAATATGCTAGATTCCTTGACCTTGTAATGTTGTTATTGGAAATATGCATGTGACTATGTTAGAAGAAAATTTAACACATGTTAGCATTATTTTCTTTGCAATGTTGTTATTGGAAATATGCTTTATCTTGTGCTAGAAGTAAATTTAGCATGTGTTAGATTTATTTAACACTACAATGTTGTTATGTTCTTATGTGTGTGCTAGAAGGAAATATAGCACGTGCTAGATTTGTTTCATCTTATAATGTGCTTGTGTTGTTTTGTAAGGAAATATAGCACATGTTAGATTTCCTTTGCCCTATAATGTTGTTGTTCTCAACATGTCTGTTTTTGTGCTAGAAGTAAATCTAGCATGCACTAGAATTATTTCACCATATAATGTGATTGTCAGCTTATAATGTGTTTATCCTAGAAGGAAATATTACACACATTAGATTTATTTCACCTTATAATTTTGTTTTTTTCAATGCACTTATGTTTGGGCTAGAAGGAAATCTAGCACACATATGTTTCCCTCACCTTGGAATGTCTTATGTTTGTAATAGAAATAAATATATAGCATGCACTAGATTTCTTCACTCCTACAATGTTGTTATGTGCTAGAAGGAAATATAGCATGTGTTAGATTTATTTCAATTTGAAACATGTTGGTGTTTGTGTTGGAAGAAAATTGATCACGCATTAGATTTCTTATACTCTACAATGTTGTTGTTGGAAACATACTTGTATTTGTGGTACAGATAAATCTAACACTTGCTAAATTTCTTTCACTCTACAATGTTGCTATGTGCTTGTGTTTGTGCTAAAATAAAATCTCGCACATGTTAGATTTATTTTATCTTGCAATTTTGTTATTAGTAACATCTTTGTGTTTAGGCTACAAGGAAATCTCACATGTGTTAGAATTTTTTTTGTCTTGCATTGTTGTTGTTAGAAATATTTATATGTTTGTGTTAGAAGTAAATATAACACAACCTAATTTTTTCTCACCTAACAATGTTGTTATGTGATAATTTTTCCATTAGAAGGAAATCTAGTATGCATTAGATTTCTTTGGCCTTGCAATGTTATTATTTGCAATGTGCTTCTCTTTTTGATACGAAGAGATCTAACCTGTGTTAGATTTGTTTTGCCCAACAACTTTGTTGTTGGAAATATGTTTTTGAATTTGTACTAGAAGGAAATCTAGTATGTGTTATATTTTCTTCACAATGCCATCTTATTTTTAACAATCTAGTTATTTATGCTACAGGGAAATCTAACGCTTTGCATTGTTTTTATTTGGAAATGTGTTTATGTCTATGCTAGAAGGAAATTTAGCACACACTAGATTTATTTTTTCTTGCATTTTTGTAAATATGCTTGTGTTTGTGATAGAAGTAAATCTAACATATGCTACATTTATTTCACCTTGCAATGTTGTTATGTGCTTTTGTTTATGATAGAATGAAATATAGCGCGCGTTAAATTTGTTTCACCTTACAATGTTATTATTTGCAATGTGATTTTGTTTATGCTAGAATAAAATCTTGTGGGTGCTATATTTCATTTTCCTTACAATGAAGTTATTGGTAATATCGTTGTGTTTATGCTAGAATTAAATCCAACATGTACTAGGTTTGTTTAACCATACAATGTTGTTATTTTCTTATTTTTGTTCCATAAGGATATGTTGCATGTGCTAGATTTCATTTTACCCTGTTGCAATGTTGTTGTTGGCAAGATGCTTATGTTTATGCTTGAAGCAAATCTAGCACACCCTAAACTTATTTCACCTTGCAATGCTGACATGAGCTTTTATTTCTTCTAGAACGAAATGTGGCATGCTTAAAGTTCTTTCACCTTCCAATGTTGTTGTTGGAAATGTGCTCATGTATTTATTAGAAACAAATCTAGCATGCGCTTCATTTAATTTTGTTTGCAATATTGTTGTTGGTAATGTGCTCGTGTTTTTTCTAAAAGTAATTCTACCACATGCTAGATTTATTTTACCGTACAATGTTGTTATGTGTTTGCTTTTATACTAAAATTAAATTTAACACGCGTTAGATTTATTTCACCTTGCAATGTTTTTATTGACAATGTGCTTATGTTTGTGATAGAGGGTAATATAGAATGATTTTTTTCACAATGCAATGTCGTTGTTGGAAACATGCTTTTATTTTTCCCATATCTCATTCTTAGACCACATATTCCATACAAAAGGCTTTCTAATCATTTGAGGTTTTAAATTTTCTTATATTGTAGCAATGATCTATGTAGGCATGGGCTAAAAACTCATTGTCTTCAGAAAGTAAGGACAAATTTTGCAAGCATGGAGATGCCTTAGGAAAGATTATTGTTGTAATGTTTTTTTTGACAGTGTGTTTGTGTTTTTGATAGAAGGAATTTCATCATGCATTATAATTACTTTATAATGCAATTTTGTTGGCAATATCTTGTATGTGATAGAAAAAATTCTTCAATGTGTTTGCCTTTTTATGGTCTCTATAGAAAACTAAGAATATACATGACTATATAAGATAAATTTTGTGTAAACATGATGTTGTTGTAGTATCTACAGTTGTTGTTATTTATTCACAATGTATTGTTGTCTTTTGGTAACGTGCTTATGCTTGTGATAGAAGTAAAGATAACAGGTTCTAGCTTTGTTTGTGGAAATCAATTTTTTTTTTGTATGTAAAATTGGTTGGCACCAAAGAAAGTGAAATGTTACAATCATCATTTAAGAAAAAGAAAAAATCAACTCAAATAGTAGTATCAATAACACCTTCAACTTATACCTTTGAAATGATTAAAAAATACAACACCTCTAATAAATATGATTTTGTGCACGATTGGTATGTATAGATAGAAACTCCCATGAATATGTATCCTGATATGTAACTATTTGGATCCATAGATGGAAAAGAACCTAAGATATTAGGAATAATTATTCATTTCTATGCTTACATTGAAAATGACATTGACTTTCAAGTGGAGGTGATTAAAGAAAATTAAGTAAAATTAATTTCTTGTCAAGTGGAGTATACAAAGATTTGATTGAAGCTTTAAGTAACAATTCACCAAATATGATACTACAACCAAGACTAAAATATTATATAGATGATTAAAGATGATTCATTGTTTATATAGTTGTTTAATTATTTTATTCATTGTCACAATTTATAAAAAAAATTATTTTTATGATAGTGACAGGCAAGGAGAACAAATACATTGATCAAATGCATGTGAAACAAAGCTATAATCAAGCAAATGATATCATATTAGATAGTTGACATGAACTTTTTTGTTTATTCTTTTGTTTGTTTTTTTATTCAATTAATCATTGTCACATTTTATAACATATTCATTGTACATTATAGAGACAAATAATGAGAACAAATACAATAATCCGAAGATTGAGAATCAAAGTTATAATTAAAAACAAAATATAATATCCAGTACTTATAATTTGCCCACTTGTTTTCCATATTATTTAATGATTTTTAGTCATTTTCACAGTTCAAACTATTTTACATGTTTAATGTACCTAAAAGTAAAGAGTTCAAAAACGATGATGAAGTGCAAAGTTATAATTATGAAGATAATGCCATATCAGGTACTTATTACTTGTGTTTTTGTTTTTATTTTTATTCTTCAAATTTTAATGTTCCTAATACCATAATGTTGTATATGTTTATTATAGGAACAAATACAAATAACAAAACTAACAATCAAAATAATGTTAAAAGTGTGTGTGTGTGTATTTCGTAGGTTACACTCCTAATGATTTTCTTTAATTGCAAATTGTGTATTGAATATATATTATATTACATAATTTTATCATATTTAATTGAAGGTTTAATATTTTTACCTCCAGGTTCTGTGAAGATGATGAAAGAGAAGATTGTTTCATCTATAAATAGTCGAAAAAACACTCATGGTAAGTGTATTGTTTCGATAATTTTTTAGTAGTTTTTGTAACAAGAATAATATGGTTTGACTAGATTATTTTTTATTGTATTGCACCCCAAATAAATGAAAATAAATTAGTTATTCTCAAATTAAATGAGATTTTTTTATCGTAGCATCGATGATGAAGCAAAAAACACAGGACATATTGAGAAAATGGGAACTGATGCAGATTACATAATAGAGAAATTTTTTATTTTGGATTCATTGTAACACCCCTAGTTTCTATGCTTTTTAAGTTAGACATTTGAACAAAAATCCAAAGGGGAGTGGACCCCATTGGATAATTATTGTGTGGATTTTATTTAAATAATTATTAATGAAAATAAATGGAATATTAATGTGTGCAATATGACCTAATCCATGGGGATATGGATAAGGCTAAGACTTTCCCAAAACCTTTCAAATATCCTTGAAAGAAATTATTTCTAATTTAGATTTGAAAGGAAAAATCTAAAATCCCCAATGATGAGGAAAGTAGTTGGGAAGAGATAAAAAGCTGGAAAAGCAGAAAACAAATTTAAAGTCCCTCATTAAGGGAAGCCTAGGCAAACAGGAATCAAAGCATCCTGAAATTCTGGACGTAGAATTAGAAACAAGCTTTGGGGAAAGCATAGCTTAAGTAAGTTGCTTCTTAACAGATTGGGGGTTGGTCTCTTCTGGGAGAGGATCTCAACTCGAGGGTGAATTATGGAGATAGAGGAATTCTATGGTTGGGAAGACTGGTCACTACACATTGGTATGCACTCATAATATTAACAAGTTAGTTTATGAAGTATGTATAATTATTTGCATGAAGTGGACATGATGTGGATAATTAGAATAATTAGTACTATGTTAAATCACGCCTTTGATTGACCGGATTTAATAGATTAAATCCAGTAATTATAGTGGCATGATAGAATAAGTTCAGTAATCCATCTTCTAGAATGTCGAAACATGTATTCAGGTTTGGATCTGGGGATAAGAAAAACTGATATTCTGTTTATAGTTATTATCAAAATTTTATATTCTATTGGAACCAAAAGAAAATAAAAGAATAGATATAAAGAAAAAAAAATTGTAATTTCAGTAGAGTACTATGGTGGAAATTTAGGAAACCTGTAACTAAGGAATAGGTTACTTACTATTACTTATAACAATACAGCTGATAAAAATGGATATCATACAAAACCTGCAAGTTACTGAAAGGAGAGTGCTATTGTATTTACGTATAAGAATATAGAAAGAGGCATGGAAGCTAAAGTCTATTAAAGTATGCCCAAGAGAAATAGAATTAATTTAGGAAAATAATATATATATATATATATATATATATATATATATATATATATATATATATATATATATATATATATATATATATATATATATATATATATATATCAATTGCGAATGAAGGATTTTTAAAATTCTGTTACATAGACATTATAATACTAGAAACAAGTTCAAATGAGATTTTTCGGTTAGAAGTACTAGAAATTCAGAATATGCAATAATGCAGCATTGTGTTGACAAAATTATTTATGAAATAATTCAGCCTTGTATCATTACCTCAAAGACGAAAGTTATATTTCCTTTAAATAAATTGTATCTATGTGTAAATAGAAGAAATTCTAAGAATTTAAATGGATATCCATAACCATTGCATACTAGTGAAAAATGATTTGAAAAAAGCTTATGTAACCACTGCAGAAGGAAGACTTATTGAGTGAAATAAAATCAATTAACAACAGTAAAGCCATTAATGGTTAACTGATATTATACAAGGAAAAGGAATAAATTCTTTACCGCCACCTCCATGAAATTTTATTTAAATCATCTGGAAATCTATTGATCAATATAAGAACAGACTATATATCAATAAGTTAATACATTAGAATCAAAGCACTAGTAAGGTAAAATATGTAAGTAACTAGACATAGATACCATCTTATTTACTTGTATAGTGTTACCAAATAAAGATGGTTATTTCTGGTGTAAAACCCAGAAAATAAATCCTTTTAATATATATATATATATATATATATATATATATATATATTATATATATATATATATATATATATATATATATATATATATATATATATATATAATTGATGCAACTCATATTTAGTGAGTCTGATACAAATATCTCTTTACTACAATAAGAAAGTCCCACAAGCTCTTAATGATGAGCACGAATTATCATCATGACGGTTATAGCAATTCTGCTATTTTTGAAGGCACATAAATGTGATTCGATAAGTAATAGGGCTAAACACCAAGGCCTTTCGAAATTTAGAAGAGAATCCAAGTGGCGTTATTCCCTGATTAAACACTGAATTCATGTATCAGATGGCCTACCTTGAAAGCTTGTAGTTTATGAGAGATTTGAAATAAAAGTTAAAATCGCATGATACCTACACAATTTATAGAAGGAGAAAAAGGCTAAGTATGTAAAGTAGAATTTCAATATGGAAAACATATACAAAAAAATATATATATCGTGATTGCATATAGCTGAGAGCTACCTGTACAGGATTGGTAAACTGATGAATAGGTTATGTTCCTGAAAAAAAAAGACAAATATTAAAACCCTGTGAAATATCATGATAAACCCACAAGATTATTGTCTAAATAGTGGCAGAGAGAGGTTTACCTCTGTGAATAGCCAGAACAAGAAGTCGTCCATACTACAAATTAAGGAACTATAGCTTATCATTTCCGGCTAGAAATTCAATTCCCAAGAGAATCGAACAGATTCCTTCAACAGAGCCGAGAAGAAGAAATTAAAACATAAATAAATGGCTTGGGTTTAACTCGAAATTACTATCACAACTCAGAAATTCAATATGTTCCATTGAAATGATATTATTTGGGTATTATTATGAAATGATACTGAACCATAGAATATGGATGTTGCGTTCATATAAAACCCATGAAATTATGAGGGCAATTTCACATAACGAACTTATGATTCAAAGAAACACAATTATTCCCACTCTTACAATATTAACGTGTGCCAAACTGCAAACTAAGACCATTTAGACACAGAACAATGGAATATGCCATGCATATCCAAATGGTAAACTTCGAAAAAAATCATTATAAAACCAAAAGGAGGAAACGTAGCCGAGAAGCTTAAGTCTATATGACTTAATATACACACAAAAATTGTTGAAATACAAACAGAAGCCATGAAAATATATGAGAATTCGACCATAAAGAACCATTATGAGTCGAGGTAAAATGCCATTCACATCGATAATAAGTATGACAATATTAAGAACAAAATTTTTTTAGAGTTGAAAAACAACAAAAGAGTTCATGATAAATCATCAGATGATACTAAGAAACCACAGTCATCGTGGACTACAAATTTTGAACATATTTAAGAAGATGTGGTTAGATAAAACGATACATACCTGTATACACGAGAGCGAAGACGTTATACCGGGGTCGTAGCATGCCTTAAAGACCATAGGTCACGTTTTATTCATACAGTAGGAGAAGAACCAGCAAACTTATGCTTGAACATAAAAAAATGACCAGAGAAATGGAATACAATTGAACTCTGACATTAATAGAAATCTATTTCAAAAGAAAACCCTACTCAAATCCGACCATACAAGTGTCTCACATCTATCGCTTCTCCCATGGATCGATAATCATCTCCTTTGCGATCATGAAACCCTAGTGGAATTAAACATTGAGAGTACAAACGTCTAAGGGAGAGTTAATACGACTCCAAAACCATAGCATAAAAACAATAAAATATGTTAAATTGTGTGGCTCGAGGACTTGGATAGGTGAAATCCCTTAAAGCAAGCGTACTGGCATCGAAAGGCGAGAGTAGTATAGTTATTAAGTGTCAGTACCATAAATCCCCAGGACTTAATTAAAACGATATCAAAATCTTATCATAAGTGTTATTACAAGCCAAGACTCGCATTATAGTTTGACGAAATTAAAAATTATATTAAGTGGAAACGACATTTCTCCATTAACATAAATAGATGTCAACGTAAGGCATAAGGTAGACATAGACTTGTATCAACTGGGTATAGGAATTATCACCATGAAAATGTATATAAGTTATGTAAGGTTAAGGTAGGTAGTAAAGGAGAGACTTTAGCTTAATAATTGGGTTAAGTATTTATGTGACAAAGTCATGATAGGTATATCGAAAATGTATGTGATTGTTGTAAATTGAGGACAAAGACCCAAAAATAAAATATGAGAGTTAAGAACTATAAATACCATAAATGTTGAAGTTCTCTTTTACAATTATAAAAATATTTATAATAAGTACATAGTTGGTATAAGTATAAATCTCTTATGAGATATTAAGTGGTTCCTTACAGTATATCAAAACATGATAAATTATCCTTAGAGGGAATTGAAATACTTAAGAATAGTGACTTAAAGTTAGAAAAAAAATTGGTTGGAAAGGAGGTACATTACATTCATCCACATGAAAAAACTTTTTTTGAAATGTGTTTCAAAAATGAATATATTTAAATTGCAATTTGGATGACAGCTTTGAAACAAAACAGAACAAGAGTTCTCAAAAATTTCGTTTTAGAGAAATTACAAGATAAACTTGTGTTTATGATGTTTGCTTCAGAGTGTAAACCAAAAAAGGGAGATAAGGCCATTGACAATCCAACAAAAGGTATACACTAAATTTTTGAAAAAAGTGTGGGAAATGCATACCGAATATGATGCAACCAATACTATTATAGTGGAGTGTTCACTTGAGAGAATGAAAGGAAATCAAAAATAAGATGTGATTCTTGTCCCTCAATTCATTGGAACAACTGAAGAGGATAATTAGTTGATCGATGAGCTATGGAGAATGTTGATTAAACACATCAAGGCAACATAGGTTCAAGCTATTTTGAAGGATGTTCAATCACATCAAATAGTACCTTAAGGTTATTGGTATCTATTTCATGTCATAATATGTATGACATCATGAATTATTAGTATATTTTATAGCCCTTTTAAATTTAAGTTGACTTCTATTTCACAATACTAATAAAATAATTGTTTATTTGGTTTGTCATAAGTAGAATAAAATAATTTTATGTTCTTTAATTTTGTGAGATATTATTGTATTGATAACAATTATTGATTGGAATGGTTGTTTCATTTTTTCATATAAAAAATTATCATGTTATAGAAATTTTTAAAATGGATTAGGTTGTATGAAAAAAATAGTAGATAATTGATCTATTTGTTTAAATTGGATCATTACAATTTTTTTTTTCAATTGTGGTTTAAGTTATCATTATACCTCTTAGAAAATAGTAATGCAAATGATGGTTCATTGCATTTTTATAAACTTTTTTTTTCATATAAGTTGAAAAACCATATTAGGATGTATGTAGCACCAACGATAGACATAGAAAATTCACTAAAAGAAGCACCAAAAGAAACTATAGGAATTAGAGTATAGCTAAGTAGGCTTGAAATTTAAAATTTGTATTATATTACATGTGTAAACTAATATATAATAAGTTTGTTTAATTGCAACCATTGTCTTAAAATCAATGATTTAAATGGTGGGTCAACATGATCCTATAAGACTTGCTTATTCCATAAAAATTTGATAAAGTTATTAGGCTGTATGTATAAAGTAAACATATCATTACTTTTTTCACATTACTGGGGCCATTGTAACGATAATTTGTGATTACCATTAATTCATAATAAATACTAACATCATTTTTGAGATGTTAGGTTTTTATATCATTAAGCAATAAAGTGTTGAAGTGGAGATATGTTACTATCATACATGTAGTTGCAGTGCAGTTGCAGACACAAATGGGCATCACTATAAGTCAAAAGATGTTGTTGATATTTGAAATGGAAGGATTTTTCTTCTAATCGTACACCAAATATGACCAAAATTTTCATATTCAAAGAGAACCAGATTGGGATTTCAGTGGTAGGTCCTATTTTTTAAGTCCTTTTCACTTAGAATTGTTAAAATATTGCTTAAAAAATTATGGTGTTTCAATATGGACATTAAATGTCACTAACAAGTACATCTGTCAAGTACGTGAAATATCAAATTTTGATACAAAGGACTTTAAATTCGCATGGAATAGGTCTCATTGTCATTTGCAAACAAAATTAGAAGCGGGGAGGACAACACAATTTTATGAGAAAAGGTTGACTGATGCATGGTTCCAATATGGAGATAATTATGAAGAGTCAAATGTATTGCTACTAGATACAATAAAGCATACTTCTCAATTCATCGGATATCGATCAAACCACACCTTGATAAAATACTATATAGGAAAAGAGCAAGATACTTGGCTTATGCAGGTTTTAGTCCCCTTTCTTAAGACACTTCATCATATGAAAGAGAAACGTGAGTACATTCGAATGTTCAATAGAACATGTACATCATTGTAGTGGACGAAGATAATTTTCTTTATAAATTTTTTCACAAGTACATTCCAATTTTTTAATGCAATTTGAACATAGTTTTTCTTGATTCAATTTGTATGATTTTATATATTTTGGAATATTATAAGAGTTTTTTTTTGTCTGAGGAAAAAAATCATAACTTTCTATTAATAATAAAAACAAATTACAATGGGAATTGTCAATAGTATTATTATTTATAATTATTTTTTCAATGACTTTTTTGTATCGATTTTGTTTTGCTAATATGTGTGTGTATGTGTGTTCTTAAATGAATTATTATCCATTGAAATCATCATACATGAACCATCAAGGCATGTTTGTATTTTTATTGACTTCTATTTACTTATATGCATAATACTAATATATAAATGTGATAAGTTTTGAAATAGAGCTCATGGCAAACAAACGTGAATTTCTTATTGAAGAAATTATAATTATTTACTTGATAAATGGTACATGCACTATTAGCTATTTAGGCTAATGGAAAATGTGTCATAGGTAAATGATTTGAACTTTTTGAAGCATAAGTTATGTGATTTCTTAATCCATATTTTACATAAATTTATATACTTCAATCAATTAATGGTATTAGTGCATAAATGTGATATTTAATTTTTGAGATAAAAATCTATTATAAATAATCTTTCATTTCTAAAAAAATATATAATTAATGACAATGATTGCTAAGTGGACTATGAAGGTTTGATTGGACGCTAGATCATAGAGAAATGATGTCTTTGAACTTTATATCAAGATTTTTTTATTTTTATTTTTATTTTTATATTTTTTATTTTTTTATTTATAAATTTGTATTTTAAATAACTGAAATCATATATCATATCATATGAGCCATAAATATATGAATTTTTTTTACTTAGTTATATCCATTAATATGAGTGTAGAAATGTGATATATGATAACCATATACTATAAGACATTTTTTCCAAAATTAAATCTAATAATTTCTTGTTTATAAGTATTAAGTGGACTATTTAAGCTAATGGGTGATGGGTCATAGGTGAATACTTCAGATTCCTTAAATTGTAAGGCATTCTATTTTTAATCCATAATTTTTTTTTTTTTAAATAAACTATTTGTGTATGCAATCATCTTATCCCATATAAGTTAATAATGAATCCATTTATTGACCTTTATTTGTCAACCACTTAGTTTGATATGAGTATTAATTTCATATTGTATTTTTTTGAAATAAAACTCCATGTAAAACAAAATGTTGTTCTTAATAAAACATGGAAAAAAAAATGAAAAACTTGTTAAGTGGGTCATCTAGATTAATTAAAGATATAGATCATAAATGATTGTATTTAAACTTTTTGCAGCATAAGACATTTATTTTCCCATCGATTTTAACATTTTTTCATTTTCAATTCTTAAATAATTTACTTGTAATTTAAACAATCTCATGGAATCCACCATGACTTGAAGCTATTTACTGTATTTTATTTGGTTATATGCATTAATGGAAGTTTATAAATGTGATGTATTTTTGAAATGTAGCTCTTAATGTAAATAAATATATATATTTTTTAAAACAAATTAAAAGTAATGGATAATAAGTTATAAGTGGTCTAATGTAAAGCCATTTATCGAATTTTATTTGCTTATCATGAAGTTTAATATAATTGTATAAATGCAACATTGTTTCTTTGAAATAAAACTCGATGTAAAATGAAATGTTTTTCCTAACAAAACATGAAATAATTAATTGATAATGAATAGTAAGTAGATTCCTCAAGTTCCCTTATAATATAGATCATAAATAAATTCATTTCAACTTTTTACAACATACACCATTTGATTTTCTCATCCCTATTAACATTTTGTAAAATTTCAATTCGTAAATAAATAATTTCTAATTGAAATAATAAAAACCAACAAGACATAAAGCATGACATATTAAATTCTATTTAGTTATATGAATTGATACAAGGTTATAAATGTATTATATTTTTGAAATAAAGCTCTTAATGTAATTAAAGATACATTTTTAGAAAAATTAATAATTTAAAATCAATCAATGATGAGTTCTAAGTGGTTTATTCTATTTTCAATACATAACTTTTTCTAACTATGCATTTTTTAATCAATTAATTTTATATACAATCATGCCACATAAATCGACAAGTCAAGAAACAATTGATTGATTTTTATTTACCTATCATGTGGTTTAATATGAATGTATAAATGTGATGTTGTTATTTCTAAGAGAAAACCCCATGTAAAAAAAAAAAAATCTATTAAAACATGGATTAATTAATTAATAATGAGCATTAAGTAGACTATTCATGCTTATTCAAGAGTTGCATCACAAATGAACATATTTAAACTTTTTTCCACCATATGACATTATTTTCCCATTAAGATTAACCTTTTCTAGAAGATAATTATTAAATAAACTATTTTTAATTAAAATAATCTCATAGAATCTAACAACTCCTGAAGCTATATATTGTATTCCATTTAGTTATTATTGATACAAGGTTATAAATGTATTATATTTTTGAAATAAGGTTCTTAATGTAATTAAAGATACATTTTTTAGAAAAAACAATAATTTAAAATCAATCGATGATGAGTTCTAAGTTTTTTATTCTATTTTAAATAGATAACTTTTTCTAGCTATGCATTTTTAATCAGTTAATTTTATATAAAATCATGCCACATAAGCGGACAAGTCAAGAAATAATTTCAATTGATTTTTATTTACCTATCGTGTGGTTTAATATGAATGTATAAATGTGACATTGTTATTTCTAAAAGAAAACTCTATGTAAATTTTTTTTTTCTATTAAAACATGGATTAATTAATTAATTAATAATGAGCATTAAGTAGAATATTCAGGCTCATTCAAGAGTTGCGTCACAAATGAACATATTTAAACTTTTTTCGACCATATGATATGATTTTCCCATCAAGATTAACATTTTGTAAAAGCCAATTATTAAATAAGCTATTTTTAATTAAAATAATCTCATAGAAGCTATTTATTGTATTCCATTTAGTTATATGTATTGATACAAGTTTATAAATGTAATATATTTTTTAAATAAATCTCTTAATGTAATTAAAGATACATCTTTTACAAAACTAATTAGAATTTATTGATAATGGGTTTTAAGTGGCTTATTTAGACCACGTGGAAAATCATGTGTAATAGATAAATAACTTTTAATACATATTTAATATTCAAAATTAATATTTTAATGATAATTTATTAGTAGTTACATTAAGTATTTAATAATTAAAGATCATGAGGACTTATACAAATTTCAACTAAAATCTATAAGTTGTGTTTCACATTTATTCATTCCCCATTAACAATTCTTATCATTTTCTCCTCTTGGTGAAAGTAATGGTCAATCAAGGTTTTTTGTAGAATAGGTTGGAACTATTACAATAGGCCCATTATTAGTTTTTGACAATGTTGACAAGGAGAGGTAAATATCCAGACTACCATCAAGTGTACTATTTTTTGAAAACCCTTTCTTCCACTACTTACTTGTCTATGTATATTGGTTCTCAATGCCCACTAATTCTTGTTTACTTCAATTTATGACGGTGTCCATCTTAATTAAATGACTTGAATACCCATTTAAGAACTATCATTCGATGTACTTGCCTTTGATTGGAGATAGATCAATGATACCCAACCTTCTTGAAATACCTAGATCAATAGTGCCTAGCTTTTATAGTGGATGCATGGATGCTATAAAGAAGAATTATCACCTCCTCATTAGTGTTACTTAAAGGCATGAAGCGGTAGAAAATTTAACACAATTTGTTTTTACTAAGTTTTTAGTAGAGTAGTTTCGAAGCAATGCAAGGGGTACACCTCCTTTCCACTTAAACTAAGATCCTCACATCACCATTATTCAATCAACAACTCTCTCATAGGTTGTGGGAAAGGGGGTTAGAGTCATCTAACACAAAAATAAAACATCGATGACTCTAGTATGTTATCCACAACTATAATATCTTTCTTGGATGTTAGACATATTAATATTGTTTATCTTAAATAAATTGTTTCTAAGAGTTTTCTTTCACACTCATATTGTGCATTGATACTATTGTACCTAAGAACCTCATTTTTTACATATTCATGGTTTCTAATTGGTTTGACATTCCTAAAATTATTTTTATCTCAAATTAAGTTAATATGGTGATTTACAAAAGAATTAATGTTGTTGAAAGCCTTGTAATATTACACTTCCAAATTTAATGAAATATGTGCTAAATGGTTAAATCATTGAAATCATATAATACCTATAGGCCTTTTCTTATAAAATTTGTGAATTATAACATAATGTGTGACATATAAATTATAAAATTGGAGTCAATTTTGTGTTATATTTCAAAATTTTTGATAACACAATGTTTCAATATTATGATGGGAGTATTTTGAATAATGTTATTATATATTTCAATTGTTAAAAATATGTGGTTTTTTAAAAGATTACAAGTTTGGATCTCTAAGAGATTAGACTATGTACAACTTTATAATCATTGATGTTAACTAGTGCTCACTTTCATACATGTCATTTCCGACAAGATCAAAGTTCCAAAGTTAAATGTTGGAAACATAAGATTGTGTTTATCGTTAATGTGAATGGAAAATCCACCTAAAGTAAAACTCATTTTAAACTTAAACTGATTTTAAATTGAAATCTATGAATAGATGTTATGTGATATTACATCATTTAAGTGTGGTAGTAATAACAAAGATAAAGAAGAAAATAATTCATTTAAGTGTGGTAGTAATAACAAAGATAAAGAAGAAAATAATTTAAAGTTAATGTCTAACTTTATATATATATATATATATATAATCCATGAAATATTACTATAAAATTATGTCTTTTCAAACATTATAATTTTTAGAGAATAATAAGAAATAATTTTGTATTCATATTTTCATTTTCTTTAAAAAAACAATAGAGTGATCTCAAATATTTTAAGAGGTAATTGAAGTTAGCATTTAGATTTTTTAATCCCTTTTAATATTTAATAAATTCAGGATTAACAAGGATTTAAACTAGTTATTAAGATTCTCAAGATAGGGTAATTTAGTTTTCTTTATATACTCTATTAATTTTTATATTTAGTATTAAATCTTATATTTGCTAATAGATATTTTTAAAATCCCAAGAAATGTTTGGAAAGTTGCACATTGTCCCTACCAGTACTCTTCTTGTGACTTTAGGTCTACACTCTACACTCCGGCTGAGAGGGAGATTTCCTAGAAGAAGAAAAATAAAAGAATGTCAGGTTATGCTTTGGAAATAAAAAGTTATTGGAAAAAGTGTGTAAGTCAAATAAATCATTCAACTTCTTCAATGCATCATGAGCAACAATTAACACATAAGCTTTGTTGTTCATATTTTTCTAGATAACTAGCTCT
Organism: Pinus albicaulis; assembly: GCA_034641835.2. Classification (NCBI taxonomy): domain Eukaryota; kingdom Viridiplantae; phylum Streptophyta; class Pinopsida; order Pinales; family Pinaceae; genus Pinus; species Pinus albicaulis. The sequence goes on from CM076570.1 coordinate 858,841,447, forward strand.
TTATTAATGACTGGTTGGGAAGCACATTGACAACTTCTCCTTCACAGACAACTTTCCATAATTCATTAAAAATAAGTACGTACCTCATCTTTCTCAACCATTTATTTTAGTTTAGTTTGCTAGTAAATATTACACAAACTATGAAAATGAGAGAGTGAATCACTTATTGTAGTTTACTTTGCTAATGAATATTACACCAACTATGAAGATGAGAAAGTGAATCATTTATTGTAGTTTACTTTGCTAGTTGTAGGCTGCTACAATATTACCCAATGAACCTAAACACCACAAAACTTTTAACAACTAGAAGTAAAAAAAAAAATGGAGGGAAAAGCGTATTAAGCACACATATTCCACCAGGATTGATGACCCTGCTTCAGCTTTGTGTGGTAGATGGATTCCACACAAATTATTTAGATTCCCTACAAAGTATTTACAAGAACATGAAAAGACAGCAATGACACGTAGCGAATTGAATACCAATAATAAACACGTTATCCAGGTTTCAAAGTGCAAATCGCAAATTACCAATAAGATTCATGGGTTCCACACCCCATTCCAAATATAGCTTAAATTAGGATCCCACTATTTACAATAAAATGACAATGTAGTTCGAATTTCTGGATTAGCTATGTCTCTTACTGTGCAACAATGATATCACTTCACATTTGTTGCTTTACCGTTGCACGTAACACTTGGACAGATTTAAAACGGGTTTCAAAGTTCGCAAGGACAACATGCAGCTCTGCAAACTCGGTTAGAGAATTAGAAAGCGAGCATAAACATTATTCGATGGAAAAGGATAAGGAGTTTGGAATGATTACGCAGCTCTGCAATCTCGGTTACAGAATTAGCGAGCATGCAGAGGTAGAGACAGAGCCCTCATTTTGATGAAGGGCAGCGGCTTCTCTGTGGGGTTCATTGACAATGACAACGAGAGGCTCGAGATTAAAGCTGTTCTCACAAAGGACGATGAGAATGGACAGGGTGGGGGCATCAAGACCTGTCTGCAACGCATGTGCAGCTCTGATAATGCATGTCAGGCTCTGATAACACATGTGCAATTTTGTTAATGTATGAGGTTATTAATATTTACAGAGTTATAGTTTTATTAATGCATTATATGTTTATTATTGAATTTAAAATTTAATGATGAGTAACATATTCTGTCTCAATGTATTAATGAAGTTATAACTCCAGAAATATTAGTTGTCACTAGTATAGCGGTCAAGACCTGGAGTTATAACTGCAACAATATTAGTTGCCACAGTATAGCGGTCAAGATCCTTATGCATTCTAAACTTGTGCAACTCTTGAAAGAAAAATAAACAACTTTGACAAACCAGAATAACAACCAAAATAGACAGACAATTAGTGAAATGTAAACTTGGCTCTATTCTAATTTGTGATTCTTTGGCCCAACACAATCAAACACTAAAAACACAAGGCTAAAGTTTGTCAATTTCTAAAATTTTCTAAAATTTCCATTTTTCAGGTCAAAGATTTGTACCTTAACTCAACACGATCAAGTGCTAAAAGAAAACTAAAAACAAATAACAGACGTTGAAATTTATCAACTTCTAAAATTTACATTTGTGAGATGGAGGAGGTCTAATTTGTGATTCCTTCACTTAACACAATCAAACATTAAAAGCAAATAACATGAATAGAAACTTATCTTATTCTACAACTTATATTTCAGTTAAAAAAAATTATATATATAAATTTATAATTTTAATATATAATAAAAAAAAAATAGTTTAATTTATATATGAAATAAATCTTTTTTTTTATGGTAATTCACTAATTGGATCAATATAATCTCAAAATATTTTGTGGTATAAAATACAGTCATAACAAAATTCATGTTTTTAAAAAAAATTGTTAGATTTTTATTAAAAATATGTCAATATAATTTCAAGATATTTTATTGTTTAAAATACAATTTTGAATGCATAAATATATTTGGCACTTTAAAAAATTTATAGGCACTCGTATGATACAGATTAAACAATTTAAACTAAAAAAAAAAACTCAAGTTTTAAAAAATATGTATTAGATTTTTATTAAAATTGATCAAAAAAATGATCTTGAAAAAGGTCATTTCATCTATAAGTTAAACTAAGCCATAAAAATATAAGGTAATTATATATACATTTATTAACAAAGTGTATTTATAAATATATTAAAAATTCAATTATTATAGGAACATAAAAATAAAGGTATTAAAGAAATAAATTTATAAATATATAATATCATTCTTATATATTATAGTGTCTTTATCTAATTAAGCTAGAGTAGTTTCTTTATTAAATTATTAAAATCTGTTTTTAATTTCATTGAATATTGATAGAACTTCTCAAAATTTATATTGGTTAAATTAAACCTTTCAATATATTAGTTTAATAAAAATAACAAATACTTTTTATAAATTTATTTTATTTTTACAAAATAAACATTTTTATATTCCAATATCTATAAATCCCAACATTTCACATCATTTTTAATAACTATGAGATATAAAATCTATGTTACATTTCTATCCATAAATAATCATTTCATATATATATTATATTTCTTAAATCAAACTAAATAACTCTTTTCTTTAGGTCCTATAAACCAAAAATTGGTCTCAATCCACGTTAACCATCATCATCATCATCATATAATAAATATATATAATTTAATATTATAGTAGGAATTAAAAGAGTGACTTAACATTTAAGAGTATGTTAACACCAAATCTTATAGACAAAACTATTTTTATCATTCTATAAAACATACATTTCCTTTTAGAATAATTTACATTAACTAAATTTTGATGTAAATAAATTTTATCAATATCTAAAAATAAGTAAATGTTGAAATAAAATGATATGAAAGACCCATAATATAAAGAATCTTTAATTAATTATTTTTTTATTTAATTTAATTATTTTTTAAAATAATTTGAATAAATTTTATTAATATATAAGTTATTTTATTTTACTTAATTTATCTCTAAATACAATCAAAATTATAAATTATAATTAAATGTTAAAAATAGAGTAATTTAAGTATTTCATTTCAACAATTTAGTTTACTTAACTTTCTGCTAACTTCATTTTATTCCAATATTTATCCAATTTAGTTGTGGGTTAAAATAAATGAAAATCCAAGGTTGATAAAACACAATCATCCACACCTAGAAAAAGAAACTTAAACTTTCAATATTATTTCGACCAAATTTTAAAAGAAAACACAACGACCCAGAAAAAAAAAAAACTACTATGCATTTGTGCAGATTAAAAAAAACAAAGGATTTTGAGTGCTTTACTTGGACGGTTAATGAGCTTGACTATTGATTTCATCAGACGAGTTTGCGAAGTAGAATTTCTCTATTCGTGCCTTTAGCTCTAAGTTTTACCTAAGTTTATGATTGTGAGGTAGGGGAGGGACGCCAGTTGTTGGGCGCCCTCCCGTCCACCTCACCGACCGGTCACCAAACACATGTGGACGATGTACGATAGCTGCCCACTCAGACCGACCACGTGTTGGGTAGGTAATAGTATTAAATGCGCAGGGGTTAACACATTTTAGGGTTTCTATCGGAGGTTTTACCACGATGTCTTCTAACTCCCGTTCATTGTTGCTTGGGACCGGTGTGTGGGCGTTCGGCTCCGCTCCGCCGGTGGTGGTTGTTGCGGGTTTCAGAACTTGCGCAACCTGTCGCCATTTCCTGTTAACACTCCAACCTTTCAATGCCCACCATTGCTGGTTAGTTATTTGTTGTAGTTGCTAAACCTGTTCGCTGGTTCCGCATTGTTGATCTTGTTGGGTTTAGGTGTTTGTGGGTTGTTGAACGTTGTAGCTCGCCGCCCGTTCCTGTTCTTGAACGTGAAGTCCGCCATTGTGTCCGCCATTCCTCTGATGCTAGACCGCCAGCTTATCGATGCTTGTATGCCAGGGTTTCGGTTTGCTTGCTCTGTTTGGTCGAATTCTTCAGGTATTTTTGCAATTCTTTCATTTTTTACTAAGAGAATGCCATTTTTGTTGATCAAATACTGATTTTCTTATTTTTTTGCAGGTACAGGGTTCCATGGTTGGCATTGGTGAGGTTATGTTTCAGCGTTGTGGCGGCTTCTCTACATCATTGGCAGTGGTGGACCTCTCGGCGACCTCTGGTAGGATTCTGTGAATCCTACCAATCATGCTCTGTGTTGTTTAACACTTGTTCCCTGTGTTTATTAGCACTCTCAATCGTTGTTCGGTGGAATTTATGTTTAGCTCTTCTTGTTTTCTTGGGTTTAGTTCTTCTGTGGAATTTAGCTGGTTTTCTTATTTTGCTGGGTTCGTTACCATTGAAAAATTATATTGTTTGATTTTCATAGTACTGTGTAGAATTTCTGTCTAGGTTTCGCCATTTTTTTGTCTCCCATATTGTTGGATTGTCATAGTACTATGTAGAATCTCTGTCTGGGTTTCACTTTGTTTGTTAACCTTAGACCTTAGGGTTTTAACGGTCTATGCATTTTTCTCTGTAATGAACCCTAAAATTGTACCAATATTTGAATTGGAATTCTTAGCATCTAAGATTCAGTTTCTTTATTAGATATTTTGTTCTTCGAATGCATCCTTGTTGATTCACAACACCTTGAAATTTCTTGTAAATGTAATTGGGTTCTCATGTGTTTGTTAACCTTAGGCCTTAGGGTTTTAACGGTCTATGCATTTTTCTTTGTAATGAACCCTGAAATTGTGCCAATATTTGAATTGGAATTCTTAGCATCTAAGATTCAGTTTCTTTATCATATATTTTGTTGTTCGAATGCATCCTTGTTGATTTACAACACCTTGAAATTTCTTGTAAATGTAGTTGGGTTCTCATGTGTTTTTTAACCTTAGACCTTAGGGTTTTAACGGTCTATGCATTTTTCTCTGTAATGAACCCTGAAATTGTACCAATATTTGAAATGGAATTCTTAGCATCTAAGATTTAGTTTCTTTATCAGATATTTTGTTGTTCGAATGCATCCTTGTTGATTTACAACACCTTGAAATTTCCTGTAAATGTAATTGGGTTCTCATGTGTTTGTTAACCTTAGACCTTAGGGTTTTAACGGTCTATGCATTTTTCTCTGGAATGAACCCTTAATGAAAACTATTATTTAATTTATTTTGAAATTGTACCAATATTTGAATTGGAATTCTTAGCATCTAAGATTCAGTTTCTTTATCAGATATTTTGTTGTTGAAATGCATCCTTGTTGATTTACAACACCTTGAAATTTCTTGTAAATGTAATTGGGTTCTCATGTGTTTGTTAACCTTAGACCTTAGGGTTTTAACGGTCTATGCATTTTTTTCTGTAATGAACCCTCAATGAAAATTATTATTTAATTTATTTTGAAATTGTACCAATATTTGAATTGGAATTCTTAGCATCTAGTATTCAGTTTCTTTATCAGATATTTTTTTGTTCAAATGCATCCTTGTTGATTTACAACACCTTGAAATTTCTTGTAAATGTAATTGGGTTCTCATGTGTTCTTGTTGGGTCTTCCTTAATGATTTTCATGTTTTCCATATAAATAGATCGTCTACTTTTAATACTATGATGGTAAAGTGTATATTAATGTATGTATGTGTCTTTCACTATTCGTTTTGTAAATTCTTACAAGATTATCCATTGAGCATTGTTATTATTGTTTTGTGTATATTAGTAAAGTGTATATTTACATGCATGGGTTAGATCCTCGAAATTTCTCATTAATTTTTGTATATTTATTTTTCTTCGTAGTTTTCACTTACCCCATTATAGAAATATGGGTGTTGTTAATTGTTTTGTAAGGATTTATTATTACAGAATTACTTCTTGATTGATATAGCATTCTTCTTTCATTTATCAGTTTGATTATTCATATACATGTCATACTTGGGACATCTGCCTTGTCTACATGTTAATTTTGAATCATTACTGTCTATTTGTTTCCCATATCGATCATTGATCATCATGGTCTATCCGGTATGGTTTTGCTCATTTTTAACTCATTTTTGTCTTATGAATTTCTAAGTGAAATTTTTTATTAAATGGTCTTATCTTCTTAATCTGTGATGGAAAATGAATACCGGGGGAATAATTTGCTAAGTGCTTTTGCATCCCAAGGAAAAAGTAGTTATTTGTTGAAGTTGCTAGTCAAATAACCAAGCTTTAATAATACTGGAAATGACCTACATATGATATATATCGCAAGTTGTGTAAGCCTCTGGACCTTGATTTGCTTTTATTTTGTTTCTTTTCTTTTCACCTTTCTGGACTGAAGTAATGCTTTGTTGTCTTCGTAGCTCTTATTCTCGACCTAGGGAAAATTCCTGTTTTGGTGAAGGAAAAAGTAGTTATTTGTTGAAGAGAGCTTGTCAAATAATCAAGTCATAATAATATTGGAAACATCATAAATATGATATGCAGCAATTTGTGTAGCCTCTGGACCATAGTTTGGTTTCATTTTTGTTAGTTTTCTTTGTAGTTTTGGATGAAAACTAAAACAAGTAGGATAGCATAAATGCACACGGGATAAATTTGTTATCATGGATAAAAATCTCTAATTAAATATGTTTGACAAATAAATTTCATGATTTTGACAAAAAATTATCATACAAAAGTTAAGATGAGAAGTTGATAATGATGCAAATAATAAGAGAATTTGAAATTCGAATGAGCAATAGCCCCAAGTGCATGGGATGTGATCTAGGGTCAAGACCAAAAGATATTTGTATTTTGGATCTATGATCAACAGTTTATGGACTGCATCTTAGGGAGTCTGTGCACCAAAACTGCATGATTCATGATTAATACTTATGTAGTTCTGATTGAACCAAAAGAGAAATGATAGAAAATTTTGCCCTGGGTGAAATTTGCAGATTTGTAGGCCAATGCCCAAAGGTTTTGTTAATTTGGTTCCAAAGTATTGACACCTCACCTTCTTGTTTTGTGTGTGCAATTTTAATTGATAAGTTTTCCATGCTATTCATAATTTATGTGATGTTATTATTTTGTTGATTAATTATATCCAGAGATGAAGAAACTGAATAGGGAAAATCCTGCTTTTGTTTTGCATTGTTCATTTCAGTGAAGGTTTTCATCAGAGATAAGCCTCTCACAAGTTGAGGGGATATTTTAGGTATAATGGCCTATTCCATGCAATTCATTTCATGGTTAATAGAGTTTATGTGTGAGGCTCCTTGGATAGCTGAGAAATCCAATGCCTTGTATAGATTACTCTTCCATTAAGTCATGCCTACTATAGGGTTTGGTTGCTTCTAAGAGTCATATTAGAGTTTATATGTTTGTGAAGTATGATGAAAACATTTAATGGTTAACAGAGTTTATATGTTTGTTGTAGTTCTGTTATTTATGAATTATACTTAGTGTAGTAGAAAGGAAATCTGAGATATATTAAGGTATAAAAGTCCAAACATATAGTCCATCCAAAAATCCACATCATAATGTGGTTACATCCAAAAACATCTAACACTCCTATTATTTATGGCCTTGAGAATCTTCAGTGCCAAACCCTGAGTTGCCTGATTGAGCCAAATAGGTTGGCCTTCCTAAGAAGGCTTGATTAGGTGGTGGTTGATTGCTGCCATATAATTGAGACCAATTTGTCCCTTCCAACCATGGAGGAATTGAGTACCCATACCTCACACTTGCGTTAAGTGGAGGTGTGTGTTGAGCATACATTGAATTCAGACCTCTTGTGGTAGGAATAAGGCAAGTGGGTAAACCCCGATTTTGATAGTGAGGCACTTGAATGTTTATGAGGTCTTGGAATAATGTTGTATTATTTGCAATGTTGTCCAATGTGTTGGACATTTTCCTGGATTCATTCTCATCAACTATGCTTGCATTTATGTCAACCATATGAGTCATCCCTTGTTCCCTTTCAAGCATTTGTTTAGCCTTCCTTGCTTCCTTTTCCTGTCTTGACATTTGTTTTTTTTGCTCCTTCTCTTGCCTTGCTCTCTCTCTTTCAAGCCTTTAATCTACTCGACGTTGTGCTGCAATAGCCCTTGCTGCCTTCTTCTCCTTGGCTTGATCCTTTTTCTTCCGTTTTAATTCCTGAATTTCCATTTTCTTATTTTTCAGACTCAACTAGGAGCTCTATATAGTCTTGTGAGATGAGTAACTGTGAAATTCGCCCCAAACGAAGACTACTGGTTGTTCCTTGCTTCTTTTTCATTGACACTCTTTCTATTGGTAGCTTTAGGAACTGCCCAAGTAACTTCTCCCTCCCTCCCACCTACATGTCATTTCTTGGCACTTCAGTATCTGTGGCACTTGATTGAACTATATTGTTTTCTTCATCTGTTGCCTCATTATGTCTTCCATCTTCTTCCATTAATCTATTGTCCACAAAAAAATTAACAATTTCACTATTCAATTCAGCCACTTATGAAGGCATGTTCATGCTTTGTTCATTGGTTCTTGAGACACTATGGGCGTTCAAATTAATCATGTTTTTTTCCAGCCATGATGGTGGGTTTACTTGGCTAGGTAATGTCAATTGGTCATTTTCAATTTCATTAAAAATATCAACAATTTCATTTTCTACATTAACAATATCATCATTTTCATTTTGAACTACATCTGCATTAACAATATCAACAATTTCTGTTTCAACAAAATCTGCATTCTCAACTGCATGTTCAACAGTGTTGCCATCAATTTGTTGACAAGTATACTGTGTTTCACATACCTGCTCATCATCATCAGCATATAACTGTCCTTGAGAGAGGGAAATTATATTATAAGTTGCAACCACATCATCATGTTCATGTACTTCTTCTTCCACTTCATGCTTTTATTCCTGACCATCCACATGGAAAGCTTGGCTACAAGTAGTATCATGCATAAGAGCATCATAATTTAGTGGCCATATTCATGTCCTCTTAAAGCCAACCTTGATATTTGATGGTGTCAGAACCCTTTTAAAAGCCTTACTTGGAAGCTCTACTAACTCGAACCTTTTGACCCCAACCCCTGGATTCTTTGCCATCCATGCAACACATTCTGACCTGAAATAGTTCTTGAAAGGGCCAAACACACTAACACCAAGTGGTTGCAATCTGTGAGTGGTATGAGCGGGCAATGTTAAAAGGTCAATGCCCAAATTGTATGCTTCCTCAATTGTTTGTAGAGCCATGTGGCTTCCATGGCCATCTAATATCAACATGTGTGTTATTAGGTGAGACACCACCTGGCATAGATGCAACAAAGTGGCAAAGCCAATTTAAAAAAAGATCTTTAGTCATCCATGCATGGGGATGTGCAGCCATGCATGCTCCAGGTTCACAGTTTTGTATATAATTTTTCAACTGATTTTTACCTTTGAAAAGATAAAATCCTGGGATTGAAGCACCAATTACATTGACACAACATAAAATGGTTATCCACTCCCTACTCTTAGGTAAAATCTTTGGCACGTTTCGGCTGCCTCTTTTGGCAATTACCCTCATGCCACAATTCCTTCCCGCCTGTAAACCTGTTTCATCACAATTCCATATATGGTCTGCACCATAAGAATGTTTATCATATGCACTAGAAAGAGTGTCATAGAACTTACATACAACTGCAGGGCGCAAATTTAATGCTCTGTCTCTGTCAAGGCCCTCAGTTGTATGCAATACAAGGTCTGGATGCCTTTTTTTAAACCCAAACCACCATGATTTACCAGGAAACCCATCTTTGAATGGGTTTGGCCTCCCTTGACAGATTTAGTTGTATCAACTCTAGCCCATGTCCCAATTAGGCCATTTCTTTACACCACTCAACCACCTCAGCCTCCTCCTCTTCAGTCATAACTGTAACAAGCCCTCTACATTTGGTGTGAGTCATCCCATTTATCTAATAATGTATTGATGAAGGGGGAATAGTATGCTTCTTTGGAAATTCCTGAATAGAATATCCATTGAACTCTATGTCATCAATTGCAGCTAACATTTCTTCTTTTGTTCAACCTCTTATAGCGCTGATCTTTTTAGTTGAAGTTGCACCTTGGACTGTGGTTGACGGTGGCTCTGTGGCTGATGGTGCCACAACATCAGCTTCAGCCACATGGTCATCCTCAACAACATTGCTTGGAGCATTGTTGACATTGACATCACCTGTTCTTTCTTGATCTGATGAGGTGCATCGCAGTTGGGCACCTCTGGTCACTCTTCTGCCACTTCTCCTTGTACGAGCTACATAAATCACTCTTGCCATGGATGCAACTACCTACAGGATGCAAAAAAAACAATTGCATTTAGTTATTCATAATTGAAAAGAAGGATTTCATACAAGCCAAACATCACTGTAACATCATCTCTTCCCATTTATACCTGTTCACAATTAGTTTGTGTATTATTTCATGCATTTAGATTAGAATAATTGAAAATAATGTTTTCATATGATGAATACAGCTTCTATGCATTGCTATTGCAGATATATATGTTAACTTCAAATGCTACAGCTTCTATTTTCAGCTACTGCAAATATATATGTTAACTTCAAATGCTACAGCTTCTATGCGCAACTACTGAGATATTTTCCACAGGCTTTTATGCTCAACTACTCATGTTTTGTTTTTGGTTATGGTTTGTTTTTGGTTATTTGTTTCCAGAATCTAATCTCTATCTTTGTTTGATCTTTGTGTCATTTGAATTCATTATGCACCCTGAAGCTAAATTGGGTAAGTTCAAATGATTGGGTAAGTTTGAATTCCAGTCTGATCTTTGTGTCATTTGAAGTCATTATGCACCCCGAAGCTGAATTGGGTAAGTTCAAATGATTGGGTAAGTTTGAATTCCAGTCTGATCTTTGTGTCATTTGAAGTCATTGTGTACACTGAAGCTGAATTGGGTAAGTTCAAATGATTGGGTAAGTTCCACTGTGCACTGTGACTCTAAATTTTTTGAATCCATCAAATGTTACAAACTGTGACCAAAATTTAGGTACTGAGGTGTTGAATTTATGAAATCTATAATATGTTTTAGTTTCAATTGCAATGCCTCCTTATTCACCATAATAAATTAGCATCTTATTCATCTTATTCTTTTTTAGATACGGAACATTCTGATCATAGTTATTGAATTCATCAACCTGTTAAGAAACATTTCTATTGAATAGTTCAACTAATCTAGGTGACTTATTTGCCATGGGACTCTAAATTTTTTGAATCCATCAAATGTTACAAACTGGGGTTTGGGTAGTTTTATGGGTTCTACTTTGTGGTTGATATACCTCGTAAATGTGGTTGATATACCCCGTAAAGGCCCTTGATCCATACAACAAATTTAGGTTGTGGGTCACTGGATGGATTGAAAGGCATGCAAAATGGACAGGTTGCAGGTTTTGTATCTACAGAGCAAGAGGACACAGAGTTTTTTAACTGATGTTTAGTAAACACACAAACACATATATACAGACACCTATAAAGAGTTTTTTTAACTATTTTATTTTTTACCGATGTGTGAGCACCTAAGCCATGTAGTGTACTTGTATTTGCAATGAAAAAAAGTTTAAAGGGTGTATTTTACACTCTAAATTAGGCAATCCATGTGATATTATTAGCTTTGCATTGCATGGAATGTTACTCGAATTGTCAAGTATCATTAAATTTATTAGTATTTTGTATATAACATTGTTATTCCTATAATATGTGCATAGTTAACTTCTGCAATCTTCCTATATAAAAGGTGCAACATGATAGGGAGCTCTATATCACTAAAATTTGATGTAAAACCAGTAACTGGAAATGATTATTCCTGTTCTCTTCCAAATGCATTTGAAAACAATAGGCATTGAACAAGAAACTTTACTTAAAAGGATCAAACAATTCCATAAACCAAAAAGAAATACAAAACAGAAATTAATACCCATGATTGAAATTGTTCTTTAGCTCCCAAGAGGTGTATAAAATAAACCATGTAACGTTTCAACTTAAAGCAATATTTTCCTTTTTTATCTTCTATGTTTTGATGAAGTGTGATACAAATGTATATTAACTAGACATCCATTCACTATTTGGGTTTTTAGCTTTAGGGATTACTCTGACAGTGCTTGCACCATGTTTGGGGATGCTTCAAGAGATTTGGGTTACATGGTGTCTAATCAGCCCCTAGATGATCCATGATGGATTTTCACAATGAATATAAATCACTAGATGCTTGCTTGACCTTAGTTGTGAGCTTGTATGGAATTCTTCTATTGGAACCTTGTTTGTGTATGACATCCCCATGAAACTTGACATATGTACTCATGGAGTGCAGCACTTCACATGTATGAGCCTGCATGTGGCTTTGTAGGTTGATTGTAAGGATTTAGGCCCATATATGTTTTGATGGCCTTCCTTACCTCTCGCATATATAGTCGAAGGAGAGATTCCTTTCATTATTTTCATTTCTATTCATTATCTTTTGTTAGAGATGTGACAAAAAGAAGAAAACTAGTCTTCCTCTCTCTTGTGCATATTCATTTGTATTTTATCTCTTGTCTTAGAAACACTAGGGTTTCTTGGAGCTTTTGGAGCATCTTGAATACAAAGATAAGGGTTTTATCCCTTGGAGACTTTGAGATTAGGTTTTTGTAATGAAACCTTAGGTTGTACTTATTGAAGTGAAGAAGAAGAGGAAACATATTGCCTTTGAGCACATGCTAGTGTGAGGAAATGTCTTGCCTTGGAGGAAATGCAAGTGTAATACTTACTTTTTGGAGCTCCTTGCTATGAGATAGGGTTTTCTTGGTTTTCCCTAGCTAGGGTTTTGGAGAGCTAGAGAACTGTACTAGCCTTGGGATGAGGCTATGGTGTGTACGTGAAATTCATCTTTACACATCTATATGAATTTTCCAACTCTCAAAAATTGTCCCTATTGCAAATTTGCAGATTTGATTTTCAGCGATCTATTTATTCAAGGTTTTGTAATTTATAGCACTTGTATGTCTTGCTGATTTAACATTAATAATGAAGAAGATAGGGTAGATTTGTTGTTGTATTTACAGCTGTCATAAACTGAAATTTAGATCCGGTTTATACATTACAACATTGTGCTAGTGGGGGGAAACTTGTTGGCACACTTTGGTGTTTTTTCTCTTGAATTGCCTAGTGAATTGATGTTGTTAAGAGGTGAAACACTATCTGTTGTTGCTGTTGTTTCATTTACGTTTTATAACAACCCTAAAATTTTACCGAGTTAAGATCAGGAAACCTCTAGGAAAGAGTTAATTTTTCTGAGTTGCGTTAATTGCACTAGTGCAGAACTTTTCTACATGGGTAGCGTCTGCCCTCTCTTCAGGGAAGAAACTAATCTATGCTTTTTTTATTCTTTTTTTAAGTGGAAGAAACTCCAATACCTCTATAAATTTCTAAGACATCTACTAAAAATGTTAGGTAGCGTCTGTCCTCTATAAGGGACAAGAAAAAGTGGACAACTGAGTTTTTAATGTTCAACCCGTATCTTTAAAGCAACATTTGAAAATGTTGATTTGAAAAGCACCATGGGTCACTTGAATTTCTAAGATAAAAAATTTAATAAGTTACACTATGATGATTAGGTGCTCCCAAGCCATGCTGTGAAGTAGCTTAGAAACAAAATCAGTAAAACAATAGCCTTCGTGGTAGAACTAAAATAAAGACTTAGAAATGAATGTTTGCAATTCTGTTTTTTTGCAATTCAAAAACTGAAAACTGAAATAAAGACTCAAAAATGAATGTTTGCAATTTTGTTTGTTTGCAATTCAAAAACTGAAAACTGAAATAAAGACTCAAAAAAGAATGCTTGCAATTATGATAGTTTGCAATTCAAAAACTAAAAACTGAAATAAAGACTCAGAAATGAATGCTTGCAATTCTGTTTGTTTGCAATTCAAAAACTGAAAACTGAAATAAAGACTCAGAAATAACTGAAAACTGAGACTCATAAATGAAAATAAAAGTGTAAGAAAGCTGAAATAAAGACTCGGAAATTAAAATAAAATTGTAAGAAAAATGTAAACTAACCTGAATATACTGTGTTCTGTTTTGGGGTGTGTTATGTCTGGGTTGTCTCCAAGGCTAGGTGTGTTCTGTGTTGGATTGTCTCCAAGGCTGCTGAATAGTTTGAAACTAAAAAATGTAACTTCAGCAGTGGTTGAACTTCTTTTATAGTTTTTTGCAGTTGAATTTTATTGGTGACAATGATGGACATGGATTGCAATGGATTCATTTTTCATGTGTGATCAAGATTGAATATGATGTGATCTAATGGGTGAGAATTTGTTTTTGTTGATCCATGTGTTTGATCTATTTTGATGGGAAATCATTTATTGAATTTATTGGGTGGGCGTCATTTATTGTACACAGTGGGTTTAAATGTTGTTATGGGGTGGGTGTCATTTATTGAACACAATGGGATTAAATGTTGAATAACACAGCAGTTATGGTTGACATACATTTATTTTTATTATGTGTAGGTATTGATATTTACTTCTCATACATAGCATCAGGGCTGATCAGATGGGTTGAAGTGACTGGCTTTATATACTTATTGACTTGACCATTTTGGAAGGAAAAATGGTTTTATTATTTTTCTAGTTTAAATGTTGGGATTTGTAATCTTGATACTTATTAAACTATTTATGGACAGTTGTGGGTTATTTATGGACACATGTGGGCCCAGTCAATAACTTGGGAAATTTTGGACATAATTTAATATATATTTGAACTTCAAGTTAATTTTTTATGTTTAATTATTGGTTGCATATATTTCTATTTTTGGTGGGTTGATGGGACCAGTACTATAACAATTACTAGTCCTTGCACAACATTAGACATCTCTCCCCTAGTTTGTAGCGGTTATATTTAGAAGAAGAATTTTTAAGTGTACTAATTCATTGGTTTAACTCAATGACACATAAATTGTTTAGAAATGATTAGCTTGCCAACCGTGTTCACTCTTAATCTTGTTTCCAACCAATTTACTAAAGAATAGTGATTAGAAATAAGTGTTATAAGTAAACAGATTGCCTAAATTAGCCTCTTTCTAAATCGCTCTTTAAAATGTTATAACACTAACTTAAATGTTCACACGGTAAAATTTAAGGTTTTAAATTTTTCCACCAGCCACTTTTCACGTTTCCCTCATCGTGAAATACGATACCTTACTTTGCCGAAAAAAAGTTCTGTAAAACGTACGATTCTAGTCAATCAAGGCATGGAAAATAATTCTAAATTTATTAGTAAATAGAGTATGCCACACCACATTAAATGTGTTAAACACCTAATCCTCTATGGGTAAGTGTGGAAGGCCAAGAGTCACAAAGGAGTCCAAGTGACCTTGGAAGATGAATCCAAGAGTCACACCATTGTATTGTAAACGTACATCTATGGTGAATAATATATGCAATGAATGCTTATCTTTCCCTTTGTGTATGTTTAGTTTCTCCATACATCATGTGTGTGTTTAACATGGTATCAGAGCCATGATGTGTGGCCTATTCGTAAAAGAGCAGAGGTGGAGAGATTCCAATTGAGTGATTTTCTGCCCTGGGTTGAAAGTTGTACAAGTTTCCTCTAGTTGAGGTCGTGGGCCATTCCTTACGCTGCTCCCACTACTCGGACTTCCCACCTTTGGAGCTACTGCATCTGTAGTAACCCCTGGGATACAGAGAGCCTTTGATTGCATTTTGGCCATATTTACGCCATGCCCACAGATCTAGAGGAAGGCCTTCGCCGTTGGGCCTGTTACTCCCTCTGCTGCAGGAACGCACATTATATTTTTTTGTTGCGCCTTCCTCAACCTTTTAGAACCCTGGCCCCTAGTGCCTGAGACCGAACTTCTCCCATTCTCTAGTCCTGACCTGCGTCGACAAAGACGAACCATTGCCTTCTTTAATTGACAATGACTTGACCTTAAGGGGTTTCGAACTCTTGACGTCTGGCTCGGGAGCTAGCGAAGATAAACCAGCCGCATGGCTCATAACTTTCGCACTTTTTAATCTCGTTAACTTCCCGAATTCTAACTCGAGTTTCAATCCTGTCGAATCTTACTCGCAGAAGAAGTCAACAACGAAGAAGAACCATCCAATATCACATCCACCGCTCTAAAAATTGCAGAGGGCCAAGGCTCTGACATAGTGGGCACATAATGCGAGCGGAAAATGACGGATTATTTGGATCTGGCCAAACACTACAAACAAAAGATGATATGCATCAAAACTCGAGAGGATATTTCTTACATGGATTAAATGTGGGCTATGAAGGAAGCTTAAGAATTTGAAGAAGATGAATGCTTGCTATGTCCACACGCTAAAAAATGCCTTCGATTCTACGCTATACTCCCTCAAACCACGACTCCACTCCATCATTTGTACAATTTGCCTTCCCACTCAGCCCCTCCATACATACAGTTAATACCAAAACTCTCCTTTATTTTAATCACTCCATCGATTTCTCCTCCCATCATTAATAAAATTCAATAACGCACAGAATTCTTGCACAACCTCAAGAAAGAAGGCGACTTTCTCTGGCATAGCGCATGATAGAGCAGGTGTTGTGAAATTTATACCCACAGAAAATTGGAGGTCAAACATTTGTTGTTGAAGTGGTTGCTGGTGAACAGTCAAATTGCATAGACCCTTGGTCTCCTCCCATTTGTAGATGGTGAAGCTGTTGCTCTGCCTAAATTTGCCTCAACATTTGGCGTTTTTGGAGTTTTCAGCAGGGTTATTGCAGTTTTTTCATTGGTACGTATGCTAGTGAAGTATTAAAAATAAAAGTGTTGACCCTATATGGTTCTCCACGCCATTTTTTATATTGATTTGAAGAATGCAAACTCAAATATATGTTGACTGATCACGTTTTTGGTGCGTTGGTCATTGTATATGGCATGTTGAAGTATTATTGTTCGATTATGAGAGCCTTCATATAACGTTGATCAATCTATATATTTATGATCTTTAGCATGTTAGAAATTTTATAGGTTGGAGAGTATGAAACATGTATGGTCAATATGTAATGGCATATGAAGCGTATATGTCTTGAGGGATAGATTTTTTTTGTTGAAAAAAAAAATATTGGGCAAAATTGATGATACATTAGAGTTATTAAATACCCTAATTAATACTATTGTAGATGAGATGATAAACATCAGTAAAGACACTCTTTCTGACATTATAACATATCTACAAAATAAAAAAGAGAAGATAGATTTTTTGCAGCTAGAATCTCAATTCCAACAAGAAGAATTACAGCAACGGAGTCATCATTATGAACATGTTTCTGTTTAGAAAATTGAGAGGGACTCCCATCAGCAGCAAGAATATAAAGTTGCAGTCGATTCGTATTCAGTTCCTTGTACAAGAGCATATTTACATGCAGACGCAACAATTCAGTCTACACAGATGCCCAGATTTAGAGTTGTAGCCAGAGACACAGATGCCCATGAACATGTCTTTGGTTGGTGGAAAACCTTAAATCATCTATGTGAGGTTGATATTCTTCCTCTTTCGGAACACTTCCTCTAGAAGAAGACCTCAGCTTCTTGCCAATTTTGGTTGAGTTCCGAGAAATGCATTAAGCATTCAAGAGTTGGTGGTCATCCTTAAACCATCACAGGTTGTAGACTTCCCTTCTTTTAGGTTGAAAGTCTCCCTCTTCAAATATGATGGACACTTCCTCTAGCAGAAGCATTCATCTTCTTGCCAATTTGGAAGAGTTTCAAGAACTGCAATAAGCATTCCGTTCCATTGTTGGTGGTCATCCTTAAACCACTTCTTTATGCCAACATTTCAGAGAGTTGATTCAACCTATGTGCTGCCATGCATATTTTGCATATTTCTATTACAACTCTCTTCTTGGACTCACACATACCCCTTCGGATTAAGGGGGGGAATTTTGAATAGCTAATCCTCTATGGGTAGGTGTGGAAGGCGAAGAGTCACAAAGGAGTCCAAGTGACCTTGAAAGATAAATCCAAGAGTCATATCACTATATTATAAATGTACATCTATGGTGAATAATATATGCAACAAATGCTTATATTTCCCTTTGTATGTTTAGTTTCTCCATAGACCATGTGTGTTTAAAAAAATGGACTAATAACTTAAAAAATAAGTCTTTCCCTCCCACATCATCCATCATTGATCCAGTCTATCCACACAATAAAGCCGCAGGAATATGTTACCTTCCCTTCTATCGTTGTCCTGAGGTAAATGTCAACATCACCAATGCTTCCGTGGGCAATTTGGATGCTCCTTCCTCTGGCCCTTCATCGATATGAATTCTGCTTGCAGCCTTGCAGATCTCTATCGACTCTGATCCTTGTTCGCCTTGAATTCTTGGCCATCAAAACAGTAAGTGATAGAGAAATCCACTCATCCGCAGAACCATATAAACCAATTGACAGAGAAGGGTGTCATTTCGTCCAGCAGTTTGATCCAACCTATCCACCCATTAATGCCGAATGAATAGGTCACTTTCCGAGATAAATGTCGACATCATCGATGCTTCAGTGGTCAATTTGGATGCTTCCTTCCTGTCACCGTTCATCAATATGAATTCTCTTTGCAGGCAACTAGGGGCTCTGATCATGCCTCACCATGAACACTCTTTGATATGAACATAATACATGAGCTTGGCCTTGAAAACAGTGATCTGGCACAGCAGGGTGATCCAGAGAATTGTTTTCCATGTGCATGCACTGAAAACAGCTAGCTCTCACAATTTCGGCCAACAGAAGGAAAAGATAGTCTGAATAAAGAGGAATTACCAACAAGTGCAAACAAGAACCTGAGAATAATAGGGCATGCAAGTATGACCATACTCAGAATTTCCGGAACACGCTCCAAAGAAATTACGAAGCACCATGATCAAATGCATAGTAATACAAAGAACAATTAATACAACAAAGAATTAATACTTGGGAGGTTAAGGAATTGAATAGACCGTCAAAATTGATTGGAATTTGAGCAAAATATTTTTAAGAAATGTTGTAGTAGCAGTGTCTAAATTATGTGATGGTGGAAATAGATTCAGTAGCATCAAAAACCTCTAGAACATTCAAAATATTGAAATTTGATAACTATAAACTAGATTTACAAAAATCCCTACCAAATTTTCTTAAAATCTTACCAAAATTTCCATAATTTTCAAAGCAAAAAACACCATCTAATTAAAATAAAACCTCTAAAACTTTGAAAAAGAAAAGAAAAAGATGAGTAAAAAATCAACCTACGTAAAAACACATTGAGCTGTATTACATCTCTGACACAATTAATTTCCATTCATTTTAACAAGCTTAGTTAATTTCCCTTACCTTTCACATTACAATTTTAAACAAGTCTAGGATGAGGTCCTAGCCACGTGAAGCCATGTTAAATTATGAAAAAGAATTATTATTTTAAGAGCGACCGTTGGATTCGTTGGGCTGATTAACACTATATTTTATTTTTTATTTTCAGTTAAATTTCAATGAAATTTAAATTTTTTTGACAGTTTATTTTAATATTTTTTAATGACAGTTTTTGATTGTTTATTTTTTATGACAGTTTTTCATTGTTTATGGTTTTTTTTAATGTTGTTCTAATTGCTGTTTATGGTTTTTTTTAATGTTGTTCTAATGGTTATTTTTACAGGGAAAGTGTTCCGTGTTCCTATTTGAAGTTTACACTGAAAGTGTTCCCTATTTGATATTTGAAATTGGCTGGACAAACACGGTTCAACCCAGCTAATTCCCTTCATTTTCTTCGTTCTGTCAAATCGTTTTTGACAAATTTGCACGCGTCAAATCGTTTTTTACCAAGTTGCAGGTGTCAGACCAGATTGCCGCTGCACCGGTCGAATCTCGGCCTCATCCTACTTCACCGATCGAATCTCGGCCTCATCCTACTTCACCGATCGAATCTCCTTCGTTCCGTCAAATCGTTTTTGACCAAGTTGCAGGTGCTGAGGTGTCAAACCACATTGTCAGTGCACGGGTCGAATCTCGGCCTCATCGTACTTCACCGGTTGAATCTCCTTCGTTCCGTCAAATCGTTTTTGACCAAGTTGCAGGTGTAAGATCATGTTGCAACTACACGGGTGGAATCTCGGCCTCGATGTCATTCAGGGGTCGAATCTCACGGCGAGCCATATTTACTAGGCTATATGTTATTTAATGCACCTTAAGAGGTATATCTGACAAGTTGACTACACTATAGATTATTTAATGTTGGTGGACATACTAGTTATGATAAGATATGACATGCTTATCATCCATCCATGACATGTGACAATACATATTTCCAAAACTATAAGTTATTTAACTCAAGGTTAAAAATAATCATAAGCCTATTTCAATTCGAATTCAAATTTAACCACCCAACTTTCAGCGCTAATTTTATTTCTTGAAATCTATTTATATGATTTTGAGGGGTTCACACCGTTTCATTGACAAACCCCACCACGTACTGCCTCTTTGTTTCTCATTCGGGTCGATCGTTGCTTGTATAGAAGCCCAGCAAAACGGCATTCGCAGTGAGCTGAGCTACAAATTTTACAGGGAACGAGCATCGGCACTGCACAAAACGAGAAGAGTTGCCCCGTCTGTTACTTGCAAAATGCACCGACCAAAAACAATAAAATAGAAATCACAAAGCCGTGACTGAGAGGTGCAGCATCAACCTAAAACAATAGAAACCAAAGGCAAAACATGGACATGAAAGGATCTCCCACAGTTCAGCTTCTTTCTATTCGGCTTTTGACCATGGATAATCTCCTTTTCTTCTCCTCTCTGAAATTTGAGTCATTTCTCGGTGTACTTTCTAATCCAAAGAACTTTTATTTCATATTAATTAATCATGTTGATGCGAGAATAAGTATATAAAAGATTTATTATCTCATTTGAAGTATCTAACACCACTACATAAAGAGGGTTTTAAGATAATATTTAAAACAATTTTTGGGTAAATTGTCTTAATTTACATAAGAAAACTTGTGTATTGTCTTAAATATTGTTTTTAAGCGAGTGTCTCAAATTAAATTGTCTTAAAGTATTGTCTCTATAAAGACAATACTTAACACAAGCATTTTTGTCTCTTTAGAGACAATTTCATTTTTGTCTACAACACAAAGGGGGGTTGTAAGACAATTTTTGGGTAAATTGTCTCAAATTATTGTCTTAAAATTTGTCTCTATAAAGACAATAGTTGGAATTAAAGACATTGTATTTATGGAGACAATGTATTTAATCCTATCTATTGTCTTTCTAGAGACAATAGGAAACAATGAATCCAGAAAAATATCTCACCATTAAAATAAATCAATATAAAATTATTTAATTAAAAAAATCTACAATATCATTGAATAATTTATATTAGGGTACAGTGGAATCGAACCACCAACCTCTTGGATGGCAGGGGCTCTTCCATTGAGTTAGCACTCTTTAAAGAATTATGTGAGGAGTATGTGAGGAGTTATGGCAGTCTTTGAAATTGTATAATAGGCATTCATTTAAAAAAAAAACGTTCAACACATAATGGCATAATCCTTGTAAAATATATAATCATGCAAGCCCTTATTTTTAACTTAATAAAAAATAACTCAATGGAGTTAGCTTAGTGTGACACCCTTGTAGCTTGACTTGCACAAAAAGCCAATAATAAACAATAATCTACAAACAAATTAATCTAGCCATACAAAGAAAATTAACTAGAATTAGCAGAAGCAATACAACCACTACCCAAAGAGCTACACCAACTTGCTAGTAGGCACTGATGACACATATGATGTACACAATAACCCATGACTGCATCGTCAATTCATTCAAGACAGATTGGGCACTCTCCTCATTCACCGTTACTAATTTCTTTGACCACTTCTTCAATGTAAACTTTTGAACGTATAGAACTAGAATCTCCATTAACACACATTTAGCTTCCTAGAAGAAAATGCCTTGCCCGCTTATACATATCAGATGATCGTTCTGTATCAGTACTACACATCTATGGACTCAGAACTAATAGTGTGTTTATATTTTTAGGTTTTGTATGATGTCATTCGAATTACAGTTATATCTAATTTAATAGTGATTGCAAGGTTCAGGTTTTTAGATATTATGTACAAGATCTGTGCTTGATTTTCTTTTTAAACGGAATACTTGACATTTTTACAGTGAGTTTCATATAGATACTATATTTCAGTTAGTTTCATATAGATAAAGATATTAGTGTTAGTATCCTGAAATATGAAAAGTAGTGGTGTCTAAGGATACTATTTCTGGTTATCTGGACAAGTTTAGCTGGAATATTTTTTCCTTATAACCACTTGAATACCATAAATTAATACTATGGATTCTTATAAACCTAAAGCCATATAAACCTAGAGCACCAGGAATTTGAGCTAGCCAAGTTACCTGAACCAACATGAACCAACCTAACCATTAGTGTTTGGAATTTGGTCTCTTGTGGATTCATTCCATTTCACAAATGAAACAGTTTGAACAATATATTAGACCGAGTTATTGTGTTTATAATCACCTATTATTGTAGATACAATCCAGCCTGAGGTTATCAGAATTC
Organism: Pinus albicaulis; assembly: GCA_034641835.2. Classification (NCBI taxonomy): domain Eukaryota; kingdom Viridiplantae; phylum Streptophyta; class Pinopsida; order Pinales; family Pinaceae; genus Pinus; species Pinus albicaulis. The sequence continues at coordinate 858,863,999 of CM076570.1, forward strand.
ATGGCCTTGGTTATAGTGTTAAAAAACAGGAAAGTAAATTGAGGACTGTTATCTTCTTGTGAATTTTTTTCATTTCACAGTCAAAATATGATTTTTATTTGTGCTAATTTTAGCTCTCTGAATACAGGTTTGGGAAGGTGTGGAAAGAGCTGCAGACTCATATGGTTAAACTACTTGAGACCAAATATAAGGCATGGAGGGTTTTCAGAAGAAGAAGATAACATGATCTATAGCCTCTATGCTAGTATTCGTAGCAGGTAAGATGATATCAACCAGTCTTACAAAAATAAACAGCTTCTCATTCATCTGCAAAGTCCTTTACTAGTTTTTTTATTCAAACACAACAGCTAACCTGAGAATTCTGGCATGAATTATTTAGGTGGTTTATCATTGCTACCCTGTTGCCAGGGAGAACATATAATGATATCAAAAATAATTGGAACACAAAGCTAAAGAAGAAAGTATAGATAAAGAAACATAAGGGTCATCAAAGCCATCTACCTGCTGCAGCAAAATAAGAAAGCGACCACCTGTAGAACTATGCTATGTCAGGGGCCATTACAATCCCAAATATCTATGGGCCACAGCAAACTGAGAATGTAATTAATATTAATATGCATGCCTCTTTGTCGAACTTCGACCCTAGAATAATCTCTCAGATGTTCGAGAAAAACTTTGGCTCAACAATTATTGAATCCAATTCAAGTTCAGAACCAGCTACATCTCACTTGAATCCTCGGAAAATCTAGCTTGATCAGGAGGTGTTGGACCATGGTTCCTGTCTAGGAGAGTTGTTCCAAAGGCCTGAAGGAATTCTAGTGGATTATCATTCAAACAATAACATGACTATGATCAGTACCAACTCCTCATTACAGGCATCCAACTGCATTAGCACTTCACAGATACAACTTGGTAATCATCATTATAACTTGGGCACTGCAAGCCAGATTTTATATGAGACATCAGGCAGTCCAACACCCATGTATGTAACGCACATGGATAATTATATAAAATAAGAAAACCGATCTACAGCATCAATTGAAAATGACAATTCCGTGATTTTTTCTGTAGCTAGCTCACCTGAGCGGGGACATTATAAATCAGATTGGATGAATACCTTCAACATGGAAATTAACAACCTGGGAGCCTATAAATTCTCAACGGAATTGAATGACCTATTATTGTACACCAATGGCTCAAAAGTATGGCAGTTAGAACCCTTCAATTATGCTTGTGGATCAATCAGCTTATATTAGCAGGTTGCAAGTAGACTAGCATGGAAAAGGGAACCTGCTGTTATGTTATGATTGTGGGTTAATCCACATTTTTATTTTTTCTTAAAAAAATCTCATACTTCTTGTTTCTATACAAATTATTGTTCAATTGCAACTTCAAGCTTTAAAATTACAAATTATTGTTCAATTACAACTTCTGGCATATGTCTATCTGTTAGATCAGAAAATATAAAAATTATTGTTCAATTACAACTTCTAAAATCGTTTAAGACAGATTCTTTTAAATTAGAAAATATACAAATTATTATTCAATTAAAACACTTTTTGGATATGTATATTTGATTAAAGAATATTGATGGTGATGATGGTTACCGTCCACTAAAACCGATGCCGTCTATAGGACCTTAAGAAATGAGAAAGAATTTAAGTTTGAATCTTCAAAATCTTGTTTCTATGGTCAAAGAGAAGGGAAATAAGTGCTCCAAGATAGCTATAGGTGGGTTGGATTAAGAGGTCAATAAGACTGGAAGTATGGCATATGGTAGGGAATTGAGAGCTAAGTGCTTCTCATCTTCCACCTGTTTAGAACAACAAATCTGAAAAATTCTATCGTTCCAAGGGGTATTGGGAATAGACCACCCCAGTCTCACTTCTAAGCTCATGAGAATTAGTTTTAGTCTTAATAAATAGAGATTCATTTCTCTCAAATTTATGATTATAAAACTTTAACAAAATCATTCTTAACACTAACTCTATCTCTAAGTTAATTACAACTACTATTGCAAAACCATTGAAGTCACATGTGATCCATCTCCCATCTTTCTTACTTTGGTGGAGCCAAATGTCCTTTGCCAACTCCCTTAATGGGGAGCATAATTTTGATGGTGGGGGATGTTTTCCATGCATTAGTTAAAAAATAATTTTTCCAATTACTTTGGTTGGAATAAGCCAAAATAAATTTGTTTGGATTTTTTTGCTGCTATGGTTTTTACAAATTGTTTGCTCTTGATCGGATTGAGAAGTAGAAGATTCGTGAAAAAGTGAACGTGATTTTTATTTTTGTTCTGCTTCAAGCTCTAGCCTTATATCATAAGACTCCAAAAATTGACTGAGATCAGGGGGGAGAATGTGTGCATTCCCACACCTAGACTAGGCATCCAAGCCAATGTGAAACTTTTCACTCGATCCTACTTTCCAAGACAAACCTGCTCAAATGAATTCAATAGAGTTCAAAACAAATCACCAGATGGTTGATATGTCCTTTCTATTCCAGCTAGGCCTTCTGATCCATTCATTTATATTCTGCAGCCTGTGTGTAGCTTTAAACATGGTATTTACTATTAAATATTATTAAGTCCATTTTATGTCAATATCTAGGAGTGACATTGCAGGATAACCACATAGAAGTTATCTCCACAGGCATGAAGACTTAACTTACCTCAGAGATTGAGACTACCATGACATAAAGAATACTGGTTAAATAAGATTCAGTAAAAAAGAAATTTGAAATACAATATAAGAAGAAATAATGCACCTATAAATTTTCTATTGATTTTCTACATCTACTAATATTGAGATTCTGAATCACTAGTGTCATTAAGTATAAAATAGTAATTCTCCTGGACTTATGGAAGTAGATAAATAAAATAAACTTGTGCTAGAACACGTAGCAAGGAAGACACATATAGAGTAATTGTCTAAATATTGGGCTCCCTTAACACATTGGATCGTTCTCTTGGGTATTTTTAATGTACTGTATTCATAGTTCTTCCTCGATCTCACATTTCCAATAATCGAATGTGATAGAAGCCTTACTTCCTGTGTGTGATACTTGCATCGAGAACATACTCATATAATAGATATCATATCAGTGTTCCATAAGACAGGAGAAGCTAAACAATTTAAACTTGTCCATAATAGGATCAACATTAACAACAGGAAAAACATAATACACTACACATCCCTTGCAAGTTGTTAGCATGAAACGTTTATGCATAGACTACTGCACCACATCAACTAGGTACCCATTTGACCTCAATGTGAGTACGAATATGATTTAAGCCCTTTCTAATGCAAGTTACCATCCCAATTGTACATTTCTGAGAATCAGCATAATACTTACCTCCTAGAAATGGTGTGAAACTTCTTCTTCCCCGCCATTAGCACTAGTTCGAAACCTACACTTGTTAGGTTGTTCTTGAATTAACCATTTCATATATCAAAAGGCTATCCATAAATGTCCACGCTTGGGGTTTTATAAATTGGATATAATATTATCACAAATTCTTAAGTAAATATTCAATCTTCATAGAATCTCTCTCTAGTGAGCCATGCAACTTGGTTGTCTAAGTTTGGAAATCATCGACTGCTTAAAATAATATTTACACATATGAAAATGAAGGACACAGTGGCACCTAATGAATAGAGATGATATCCAAGTTATTCCACCTATTTTGGAAAATATGAAACCAATTGGAGATACAAAAATACAAAACCACATCTAAGGAAGTTGGCCCTAGAAACTAATAGATGCAGTACTTGGTTTTGAGTAGGTAAAACAGTGATAGATTTCATGCACTAGGTGGATCAATGACAGATCATGTAGTGGAAATTAAATCTAATTCTTATATGGTCGAGGGTTCTAAGATTAGAATGAATCTTCCTCTTTAAGGGCTATTGGATATATCATATATGTAAAGGTTGTGTCCAAAAAATGGTTGGATTGTTGATTTATTGGTATTCTACAAAACAAGGAATTTTTACAGAAGTCAAACAGTTTAAATAATCACTAACACAAACAAATCAAAGATTAATATACAAATGTATTATATGGTTAAAACTCTCAAGGATGGAAACAATCCAATTTATGACAATTAATCTTTATATATGGACTCCATATGATCTTTGAAGATTTTGGTTAATGTTTTGTGCTAAGATGAAATTTGGTGTAAAATTGGCTTCAGTTTGGTGAGCAGCCTCAAATCCTACTCCTGGATGGGAAAGGAAATCTGAAGGTTTTTTTATTTTGGGTTGTGTTTTGCACCAAGTGTCATATTTTATTAATACATTTAAATAGTCCCCAATTACTTAACGTTTCAAAATCATAGTTTTTAGCTATGAAACCCTTTTCACCGATTGTAATTTGTAAGAATAACTGAATTTTTAGAAAATATATTCTTATCAGAAGCAAAAGGGACATAAGCAGTATCAGTTGATATGAAACTGAGGCAGTAATTTAGATACAATTTTTTGGCCCAAGCATAAAAGTTGAGAAAATAAACACCAAATGAGCTCAAATTTGTTATTGGTCTTTACCTTAGCTGATAAGGTAAACACCAATAACAAACTTGATCCTTTCATGAGAACTCTCACTTGGCTCCCAAGTACAACAAATCCATGATAATATCACTTGTCTTCAAGTTTATTGAGAAGGTAAACACTTTCTAGTAACAAACTTGATTCTTTCATGGCACTCTCACTTACCCCTCAGTCCAGCCAAACAAAGATACTCTGACTTTCCCCCAAGCCTAACCAAACCAAGATATATTAGGATAGTAAAAATTTAACAATCATCATTCCTTCTAGACTCATCTTCCAAAGACTCCCATGCATATAGCTATCAAATCCCGATCCAAAAGCACAATGCATTGAAGAGCTACATACCACCATACTTAGAAAGTATTCACATGTTAAAGTGGCTCCATAAGGCAAAATCATGACCCTGCATGACGTTGAGATCCTAACAAATCTTTAGAGTATCATACTAGGACCAAATATCGCCAACATATTTGGTATGACTTTAATTCCTAACCTTGAATTTTCAAAACATCTTATTTCCTGAAATGTAGACCTTATTTAAAAGAATATTTATAGCATTTTCAGCACCATCCTCAAAACAAATTATTTTTGCAATATCAACTACATGATCTTTCATTTCAGCACTCATAGCCATATGGATTGAGTCAAAAGGGGATTTGCAGCTTCCATAGTACTATCTTCATTTTTATCTGGGATAAGATGTTGCTTCTTTAATGGTGGTGGTGAAACCCCTATCCAATTCATACATTCAACCCAATAAAATTGGTCTAGTATGAAAGGAAAAATTATCTGGGGTACTCCAGCATGTGATGATGCTGCATTTGTTCCACTGTCACTCTGGGGTACTCCAGCATGTAATGTTGTTGCAGTTGTTCCATTGTTACCATGATGTATTGCTACATAACATTTGGATAATGGCCAACTATACAACATGGAACAAGAATAGCAAATTAGCCTACTTTTAAAGGGCTGTACTCCATCTTTAACAAGGTCAGGATTTATTTAATAGTAATTAGTAGATGCATCATGAAGTTTATCGGCACCCAAAAATTCTCTAGAAAAATATTTATGGCCCCTTGCAATATTTATGGACTTCCCCTTGCACCATGAGCAAAGAGTTGCTTGTCAACTCTCCAACAATTCAACTCATCCCAAACAGGCTATACAAGAATGAAAATAGTGTTTGTGCAATAGGCCTTCACCATGCCAGAGTGATAAATATCCACATTTTCCTTTTGAAATATCTAGACAAAGAAACCTTCAGAAGAATGTAAGCAAGGAAATGATTGTTATGGCCTATGGACTAGTCATTCCAAATCCTCAACCAACTAATAATCAAGATGGTCTCACCCCTAAGGACCATAATCATCCATCGCTAGATGGGGGGCTTATCCCAGCCCCATTTAAAATAGAAATCTCATTTGTAACCCAGACTATTAAGAATTGGAATATGACAACAAACCACTGGAAAAGAACTTGTTGTTCATCAGCCTGCCTTTTTCTCAAAAGGATAAATAGAATGCTAAAGGACATTTATCCCCTGAGAGAACAAATTAAATTGAAAGGCCACAACTTAAGGAAGACTTTCACCAAAAAAATTCAGTTAAGTTTACTTCTGAAAAATGACAAAAATCTTATTTCCAATACTGTCTCTTCCAAGATCAGTATCAATCCTCTACATAATTGGTATAAGTGTAAGGTGTGAAATAGTAAAAAAAATCCTTTGTTAGGAATTGATGGGTACAAAATGGTTCAATCAAAAACCAACTTTAGATGCATTAATACAATTATAAATAAAATTTTGGGACTTTATAGAATTTATACTTGCTTATACAAGCCTTGAACAAAATCTAGAATTCCCCTCTAGATCCAAAGGACATTTTTGTATGGTCTTTATTGCATGGTAGCCTTTCTCTTGCCCAACACTTGTGATATCTAATAATAGCCTTTGCACGTGGATTTCTATGGCCAGGTTGTAACAAATATATTTTTATTTTCTAAGAAGGAAAAAGCTAAAAAGTGGCTTGGAATTGAGCCATGGATCTCTATGGTCACTTTTCAATAGGTCCACTTACTTGGAAGGCCACACTGTTGGGAAATAAAATAATATGCACTATTAAGTGTGGACAGTTGTTTTAGTCACTGGAAATATTGTAACAATATTAAATTCAAGAGTTGAGATATTGATCAAATTTTTCTTGAGCTGATAACGAGGAAATCATGTATAATTTATGTCTGCAGAATGAGGAGTTGAGATATTTACCAAATTTTTTCTTGGGCTGATAAAATGGTTGTCATGTATAATTTGTGTTCACAAATGGAGGCTCAAGTTCACTAGTTGACCATGGACTTAAACATCTTTTCCAAATGGATTCGAAAAAAACTTGGGAAATACTCACAATTAAAAAATATAAAGTTATAAATATAATTTGACACATGCCCAGTAGAGGTCAAATGGAGTAAGTCTAACTTGATAAAACTTGGTAAAATCGATTTTGACTCAAGAATATTATGAAAAAATCATTTAGGATCTTATTAGAGTCAAACTCAATAACTCACAAGTTTGACTCACAATCCTAGTAACTATACTTCCATGCTCTTTAGTGGGTGGGCTTCTCCTCAGTCACACCCCCCCCCTTTCAAGTACTCTTTAGATGCTCCAAATCAATTCATACTATCTAAGTATGATATGAACAAGGTGATTGGACAAGATCTACAGGAAATACATCCAGCTCAGTTGAATCAAATCCCCTAAGTGTCTTATACCCAATATGGCTTTCTATTTGAGCACTTCATGCAACTAAAAGAGATGAATGTAAAACCTAAATATACATGGAAAAACTTGTTGCAAACCTTAAAGATCCCTTTTGGAAATTTTTGAGTAGGCTCTCACTTAGTTTGGGTTGAAACCAATCACCAAATTCGATGCCTTGATGGGACTTTCCAGCTATAACACTCATTTCATTTATATATTGACATTTGTTCAGGTGTAGTTGCAACAAAATGATTATATAATGTGACACAAGACACATCTTTGGGTTTTAGAAAGCTTATGATATTTGCTGATAGCTTACGTATATACTCCATAACAAACAGTGTGTGGCATAGAGATGGCCAGAAACATGCCTAAAGGCCAAAATTATCTCAAACAACTTCTAGTCTAAAGAAATCTACAGAGTTGTGTGCACTGTGTATGTATTGAATTATAAATTTCATGAAGGCTATGAGAAAGATCATACCCGAAGGTATATGGAGTGGAAGGAAATCACAAGAAAATTGTCTCAAAATATTTTTTTTCTTTTTGTTTTCACATGCAGCAAATGGAAAACATGCAAAAACAAATAACAAATCTTTGAATTAGAAGAGAAAACATAATTTGTAGTACAGATGTTGTCTTGGAGAAAAGGGAAAGGAAGAAGGGAAAAAAGGCAAAAGTAGAAGGGAAGCAATCTACAGAGGTATGTATAACTCAACAGACTCCACAAAGGCTGTTTTTGAAAACAAAAAAAGGAAGAAGGAAAAAAGGACAAAAGTAGAAGGTAAAAAAAAAATACACATCTTTGTAGGGTACAAGAAGAGTCCAAAGTGTACGCTCTTTGAATATATAACTAATTGTGTTCATCTAACAAGTGCAAATTTTCTTCAAAGTCTACACAGGCTCCCAATTCTGAATTATCTGTATTTCAGTATAATCCTCTGGAATTTCTTTCTGCAACTCTTGCTTTATGTTCGCTTCTTCAAATTAGTTAAAATCGTGTGAGTCAATACTCAAAAGCAACACTTACTGGATATACAGTTGACTGTTGTAGGCTAATTGACTTCCAGACTTCTTCACTAGTTGTAGGTAGTTCTTGGAACTTTGAATCCATAATAATTCTTTATGTAGATACAACTTTGGAATTCTCTTGAACTTTGGTCTAATTTTTATTGTTTGTCTTGTTGGTACTAGCTTCCTTAGCATCACCTAATGTTTGTTTGGTCATATTTTCATGTTTTAGATTGCTTTCCTTTACTTCTGTGACCTTTCTTACATTATCTTTTAATACAAGCCATGGTACAAAAATATATTCTGATACTTCTTGCAGATTATATTTAATATTTATCAAAGAATTATTTTTACTTCCTCATTCAAATAGCCTATACACCTTGCAATATTCACTGTGCCCTACAAAAATGTGTATTTTGATTTTGTCTTCTAGCTTTTTCCTAATTTTATTTTGCCACGAGCATACAACCACATCATAACAAAGACTCCGAGACAATTTTTTTGTGATTTCCTTCCACTCCATGTGCCTTTTGGTGTGATGCTTCTCACAAAATTTGTGGAGCCTTTGACTTATACATGCCTGTGTATATTTCTTTAGCCTAGTTAAAGATGTTGTTTGAGATAATTTTCCCTTGCCCATGATATTCAACAAAGACAACATCTGTATTTTTCTAAACCTTTGATGAAGATCATAGGCAAGGGAAAAATATCTTAAACTAGGCTAAAACAATCTACACAGGCATGCATAACTCAACAAAGACTCCACAAAAGCTGTGAGAAACATCACACCAAAGGGCACATTGAGTGGAAGAATGAAATATTGATTGCATCTTATATGTTTATGGCATCATTTCAGTGAATCCAACTTCCAAGAATGGTGGAAGTGATAAAATATGAGCTTCCTGCATAAATATTTTGAAATGATAGCTCCAATGTATTTAGATTTTCCAAGCTAATTATGTAAGGAAGATATTGAAATTTGAAACATATTTGACATTGCTAATGATAAATCTACAACAACTCCTATTGAAATGGATATGAAGTTATCGATTCTTAAAGACTCAAAGCTAGTGGATGCAACACTACATAGTAAATTGGCAGAAGTCTTATTTATCTTATCACTATTTGATCGGATTCAAACTGTATTGTTGGTGGCATGATATCATGATTTATGGATTTCCTCAATAGCTATTCATTGGAAGTCAGCAACATTGTTTTAAGTGTGTGCACAAATATGACACTAAGCTGCTTGATCTCACACCCATTTATAAAGTATTTTGTGTTTCATGCCAAGACTAAGGCGGTCATTATCCCTTATATCAGAGAGCAAGAAAAAACCATGAAGATTGACTTGATCTATTTCAAGTCTTAGATGCATAGTATTAAAAAATGGAACTGGTGGCCAGACCAGTCCACCTAATAAATCGGGTTTCAAACCAGAACCAATCAAACTAGGACTGGTTAGATCTCAATGAACCAATTTAAAAAAAAAAAAAATTAATGAAAAAAAACTATTTTAAAGATTTAAAACCATAATTCCAAACCAATAGACACAAAATATGCAAAGTTTGTTCATATATATACCATGTAAAAGTGAATATATCAAAATGGCACCAAGTGCAATACATAAAACTTTCCTATTGTCGATCAGGCCTAGAAATAGATAATTCTATGTAATATCCTGGTTTGAGTTCTCTCCTGGAGTCTGAACTAACGTCCAGTCTAGTCAGAAAATAAAATTGCCCAGTTGCTCAACCAGATACAACAATATGATTAGAACCCAGATAATCAATTGCACACCGTCAGTTTTCTCAAGCAGAAATAGGGATGCCATTCAAATAACTTAGGGATGACTCAAACAAGATGAGAACATGTCTAAATAGTCAATAATGGTGCTCTAATACGCCATATAGATCACGAACATGGAATTGGCCTCTCGGCCTCTGCCTACAGTTGAGAGAGGTTTGTGAATGTGGAAATTACCTAAAGAATTATTGGATTATAAAATCAGACGGATCCCTACTGATTACAGACTGGCTACCCCAAAAGTTCCACATAGGAAAGGGGAAGTTATCAAGCAAGTTTGAGTTTATTGAACACTAACCACCCTCCTCCACAATTATTAAATTGGGACCTAACTTCTGCAGCCCACAATTACTGGCTATACGTAGACAAACTTATGAAATAATTTAGGGATGACTCAAACCAGAGGAGAACATGTCTAAATAGTCAATAATGGAGCTCTAATACACCCTATAGATCAAGAACATGGAATTGGCCTCTCGGCCTCTGCCTACAGTTGAGAGAAGTTTGTGAATGTGGAAGTTACCTAAATAATTATTGGATTATAAAATCAGATGGAGCCCTACTGATTCTAGTCTGGCAACCCCAAAATTTCCACATAGGAAATGGGAAGTTATCAAGCAAGTTTGAGTTTTTTGACCACTAACCACCCTCCTCCACAATTATCAAATTGGGACCTAACTTCTGCAGCCCACAATTACTGGTTATATGTAGACAAACTTATGAAAAAAATGTCAATTGGGTGTATCTTAGGTGGTTGAGAGGAATGATTGACATGATAAAATTTGTTTTAATGACTTCGAGCCTTGTTGAGTTTGAGTTGTTCCTCGAAGACCAAAACATGTATAAATTAGAGAACAATTCTATAAATGTAAAGCTGCCTGTAGTAATTTTGGTTCTTTTTCTTCCAATTCTGGGTTGGCAAAACTCTAGGTTTAAACGTATTTTCATGCCTTTTCAGCACCCATCTTCTCATAATGTCTTAGGAGCTCTGCATTGACCACTTAAGAACTTTACAACATCTAGAATTTTACAGCAGCTCATATTTCAGCATCTAAGCAACACAGACCAATCTTTAAACAAAAGGGGGAACCAAGCTTGGGAGCTCTACACTAGCCACTTTAATTTTAAAACTCTTCTCCCACCATCTAAGCAACATACATCAATCCTCAAATAAAAGAGAGAACAGAGCTCAAGCTCGGAGAGGGAGACTGCAGGCTACTGGTAACTATGGAAAACCCTTTCCCCTCATTACTTTTTTAAATTCTATATTTATTATCCATTCATACCATATTAGTATTCAACTTCTCATTAGATTTGAACTACCAACATATCTTGTTGGAAATTTCCACCTAACAAGGACAACCATCGTTGGCAATTGGCACCTAACAAGGGCAATCGATTGCTTGACCCTTTATGCAAGAACAACCAAGAACTCAGACTCAAATTAACAAAACCCAAAGTTAATCATACAAAAACCCTCTTCTCTCGGACTCCCTCTATATAAAGTCGGTTCCAAGCATACTTGCAAAGCGCTAGGCCAGACCCACTACATCTGCTCCTCATGACTCACTCAAAATGCATCCTTTCTCTCACACACAAGAAGAAGATGACTTTGCATTATGTGTCCATGGAAATGAATAATTCATGAACAACGAATTCTTATGGACAAATTGTTAAACATTTCAAAACCTCAAAAAAAGAAACTGAAGACAAAAGGAAAACTAAAGGAAAATCAAGCTAGAATACCTTAATCCTACTGAAGAACTCCTTCTTTCCTTTAGGCTTAGACGATTCCATGGAGTTATTCTTAAATATAAGAAAAGCACTTAAACCGAGTTGTATTCAATCTGGGTGCATTGAATCCCCCCTCGGGTAGCCAATCTCTCTGCAAAATTTCTGCCACCAGTCCTCGTAAGCGGTTTATGGCCTACCCAAAACCTCTCGTCGGCACCAATCCAGCTGCAAAACCACTTGAAATACTAAAAGGATCATTATATTTACCGCTCCTGCTGTTGTTGTTGCTTCCATTAAAGCCCATGGGTGATAAGGGCTTCAGGTTTTGTTCGTGGCCTTGCGGGGTTTCAATCTGCTGTCCTGCGAGAAGCTGAGAGAAGGACCGGTAACTGAAGTCATATGCCATCATAGAGGCAATAAGCATTATTCGCCTAGACAAGGGACCCCAATCTGAAACCCCATCTATTATTTTCTTCATTCTCGCCATAGATTTCGCAGCAAATTCGCATACCAATCACCCTTTTGAAAATCAGAACTCGGAAGAAAGTTTGGACTAAGTCAATATGTATCAAGGGACTAAGTCACTATGTATCAAGAAATTTAGATTAAGTTAATATTTTAAAACACTAATATAAATATGAATCATGAGAATGAAGTGGTAATATAAAGATCATGTGGTTAGTCAAAGGTCAATTATTAAAATGACTCATGTTTTTGAAGTATATAGATGTTCTTTCCACTAATAAAGATGGTAAGAATTTGGTAGAAAATTTAGATATAAGTAGACTCTACTATAATTCATGGCTTATTCGTGGTGAAACAATATCTTTTAAAGGTTTTTTTTGGTTCATGATCAACTTAAATAGTAAAAAAAAAATAAGTAAAGTTGTAAATCAATAATAATTTTAGCTCCTTTTATCATCATTTATCAACAATTAGAAAGAAGTTTGCTATAAGATTAGGTAGTTCTTTAAAATTTACCTAGTGTCACAAAATAAGCTAATATTTTGGTAATGATTTGGTAGAAATTTTAGGCACGGGCATAGTTCTACTATGATCCAAAGCTCATTCATTGTGGAACAATGCTTTTACAAGTTTTGCCAAGTTCTAGGTCAATCCGTATTGTCAAAATTTCATTGTGGTTTTGGATGAATGAGAATCATGACTATCTGTGTCGTCAAATTTTTCTCACTGTTACACTTTTTGGTCATCTAACCCATTTTCGTTAGATGAACCCAAGTACACCATGTAAGACCAATTTTACCCCAAGTAAAATTGCTTTCACCACATTTGTTTACGTTTCTTGGTCATATTTAACCCAAAACAAGGTAATCAATTAAATAAATCATTATTTATTTAGTTATTTCCTAAGAATAAGTTATTTAAATCATTATTTAAATAATATTCTTAGTTAAATTTGACTAAATCACATATAAATAATTAAATAAACCATTATTTATTTAATTATAATCCCCTCATCTCCCTTAAAATAATAAATAAATCATTTATTTATTTGTTATATATAAATAAAGGAACTGACCCAAGTCAAAAGCCCTTTTCCCTCCAACAAATATAATAAAATATTCCTAAAGGGTGATTCTAGAATTTGATTAATAATATTTTATTCATGCACCGAGTTCTAGAACACCCCAATATTTTGTTATAAATAGGAAGGTTTTCCCCATTCATTAGTCACCTCCATTGCATTAGATCACACTAGATCTACTCTTGGTCACCATTTCCATTTGTTTGCATTTTGAACTCCCATTGAGTTCCATGTTTGTTAGGGTTTTCCATATTAACCAAAGAGAGGAATTTTAGATCTGAAAGACTGAGGACTTCCAAGAACCCATCCCGTTGAGGAGAACTGGAAAAAACCTTTCTTGTTTTCATCTCAGGTGCCCCATTCTTTAATATAATATAAGATTCTTTTTACACATTGTTCTTGTCTTGTTCATTGGATGCATGGAGCCATTTTGTATCTTATTTGCGTAATATATTTTATGCTTAGATCTAATTTTATGCAGCAAACTTAAGGATATTTTGTAGCCATATTTGATGTTAGGGCTACTTGATATGCATAGCTAAAGTGATATTTTACGACGAAAGAATCATACTAACAATTGGCGACTCCACACGGGTTTTCTTTTGCGACCACTGTCGTTTTCTATTTTCCTCCATATCCAGCTGTTTTAGACCCTAGGGTTTCTCTTCCATTTTTTATTTTTTCTATTTTTTCCATTTTTATGCTATTTTTCCTCTCCAAAACCCTCAAACATTCAAAATTCTAACTTCCGTGTGTTTCTGGCCTTTTTGCGCAGGTGACCGACATCAGCCGCTGCTGAGACGACAAAATTTTCTGAAATTTGCTGCCACTAGACCCAGATCTACAAGTCGCACTTATCGGCCCAAAAAGTGCGACCTGGCCTTGAGGTCGCACTTTTCTACCCTAAATCTGCGACTTGGCCTGAAAACAGGCCCAAACCTGCGACCTGCAACTTTTTATGCAATCTGCCAGCACTTTTTCTGGGTTTCACTGAAGCTTCTGTCAGGGTTTTCCAGCCTCTGTCTCCACATGTTCAGACCTGTTGCTGATCTATTTCACTCACCTAAGTGGGACTCTTGCCCCTTAGGGCTTCAGTTCCCTCCACTTTTTGTGGGCGAGTTTGTTGTTGTTTTCAGACGTCTGAATTTCCAGAAGTTTCAACCTTATTTCAAATCTGATATCTCCTGTTCAGATCCTCACAGGTTAGCTTTTCTTTCCTTTCTATACACTGCCTTTTGCTTTGTTTGGGTTCATCTCTAGGGTCACCCCTTTGACCCCCTCTTTTTAGTTGATCTCCTATTTTATAGCAGCAACCTTGCCCCTGCCTCTTTGCTGCTTTCTGCACCAATTTCCAGCAGATTTCTCCATTAGATCCCAGTCCCTTTGGACCTTACATATATTAGTCTCTTGTTAGCATGCTCTGCCCCTTCTAGACTATTTTTGAGAGACCCACCTTCTTGGGTTCGATTGCTGCCTTTTTATTTGCTAATTTCCTGTTCTTTCAGTCTTATTTACTACAGATTTCTTTTCCATTATGCAACACACTATTCTTTTTCTCTCAAAACGTCTGGGTTTAATCAATTAAAATTAACGCACGCCACACACTGACCCTAAGTGAAGAAGAGCCTGGTTAACACCGCCTGGAAAATACTCTAAAATTAATCGACACTGCACCTCCTTGCCCTTGTCGCGTCTTGCTTTTGCACCCTGCTGCCCTTGTCGGTCTTTCTTCTTCCCGTCATCATTGCGCCTCCAAGGCGTTTCTCCCTGTGACTTCTTGGCCTTCACCCTCAGTTTCGGGTTGGTCGAATTCCTCCTTCCCGTCTTCATCAAGTAAGTCCTCCCCCGAGTCCGCACTCCGACTCTTCCTTTGATTGTTCGGGTTCTCCCCGTCCTTTTAGTTCTCCCCCCTTTACCTCCACCATGTCTAGTTCTGGACCTAGCCCTAACCCCAGTTCTACTGCTGGGTCCACTTCCAATGGAACCACTACGGGACCTACCTCGATTGCCCCATTACTTACATATATGGCCGGCCTCAGTCTCCCCGACTTCAATCAGCTTATCAATGATCCTATCTGCCACGATGTTAGTTGGCCTGCTATGCCAACCAAGCTCCCCTCCGACATTCCCAAGTTCGAAGGCCTTGCTAGTGAAGATCCCTCCAATCATTTCCGCTCTTTCCACATGTAGTGCTCCTCTAATTCCATCACCGATGACTCAATTCGTCTTCGTTTATTCCAACGCACCCTTATCGGCGACGCATCCAAATGGTATGTTGATCAAACCACCTCTTCCCATACCACTTTTGCAACCATTTCCCAAGCCTTTTTGTCTTATTTCCAGCTCCCTCTCTGATACGACACTGGCACTGAACTATTGACCTCCTTTCAGCAATCCTCTTCAACACGTCTCTCCGCTCATGTCCAAGAGTGGCGAAGACGGTGCAGCTTATGCCGTGCTCCCCCCTTTGAAGATTGAGTTTACATGGATTGGTTCCTTCGCTCTCTCTTACCTCCCATTGGCAAAGATGTCGCCTCCCATTTCCCCCAAACCGAAGAAGCCACCCTTCAAATCGCCTTAAAGTATGACCTTATCTATGCCCAGTCTGGTTATGTTTATACTGTCCTTCCTGATCTCCCCAAGCCCGGGGGCACTAATGCCTCTGGGACCTCTCACTCTGCCAACGGTATCATTGGAGCCATGTCTCATACCTCTGCACCACCTCTTATGCCCTATGGTTTTCCTCCCAGCAGGGCTAGCATCTCCAGCACCTTTCCCCATCCTGGTAACATGTATCCAGGCTTTGGCATGCCTCCTCCTTTTGCCCACTCTCCTGCTTACCTCAATGTTGCCCATTCTCACCCTTACCCTTATCCGCAACCTGGTGTCCCAACTCCTCCAACATTTGGCCCTCCCACTCCCTTGCCTCCTCCACCCCCATAGTCGCACTTACTACCCCCTCCCAGGCACGTATTTGCACAACACAGTGCGACTACTCCTCCTCCTTCTCAATGGTGGAGGAGAGGCAATCCATCCGACTCTGGTAATAGTGGACCCAATCCTTCTAGCATTGACCCGAACACCGCTACCCAGCCCTAGGGCTCCCAACCCAAGCAGGATAGGCCGCTTCGCACAAATAAGCCCTGTTCATGTTGCGGTGTTTTCGGTCACTACACTCACGATTGTTCCCTCTTACCACAGATGCGACAAATGTGGGAGTCTCAGGCCACCATTCGGGAACAACACTCCTCTTCCCATGTCCCCCCCATTACTTCTACCTCTCAGCCCGCTGTGTTTAATGATCCTTTCCCTCAACAAGGATTTGTGGCTACTCATGCCCCGGCATCCACTCAACCTTCTCCTTCTGGTTCTTTCGATTACCAGATTCTTATGATGTCCTCTGACCAACCTCTCACTGTTGACCTTAACCTTCAAACTTGGTCTTGTCAATACTCCCCACCTCCCGTACAGTCTTTCTTCGAGTCCCCATCATCAACTTCTACAGAGCCTCTATCGACACCCAATGGTCCCTTACAAATCCCGCCACCCAAAGTTGAGGTTCACACAAAAATTCCTAAGGGTCCATTACGCCAAAATGCTATCTCTGGTCGGGCTACCCATTCCTACAGCATAGTAGATGATCTGGCGCAATCTCCAGCTGCCATTTCAACAGTGGAACTCCTCTAGTCGTGTCCTTCTCAAAATAAATCTCTACTATCTGCCGTGGGCACTGTAGATCCTATTGATGACCTATTAATTGTTTTCGACGCCTGTCAGTCAGACCATCCCCCTCTTCCTCCTTCAGTTGCGTTCCAAATCCCAGTCAAAATCCGAAATGCCAATGTCGCTCGATGTATTATTGTTGAGGGGGCATCTACCTATGTAATGTCCGCTTCGGTTTGGAAAAAACTCGGATCCCCTGAGCTGGCCCCTTCCACCATCACCCTCCGTGCATGGGATGGCCATGCCTCCCAACCCATTGGTCTTTTTCGTAACTGCCCTATCACCCTTGCGAGTAAGACTATATGTGTCGACGTTGAAGTTATCGACGCCCCTCTCGACTACAACATCCTTTTGGGGTGTAGTTACACCTATGCCATGTCTTCCGTCCCATCCGCAGTCCACTGCAAGATGTTTTTCCCTCATAATGGAAAGATCGTCACCATTGACCAGTTGTCGTATCATGAACCTAAATCTCAGACCTCACCTGAATCCACCATTTCTACTGTCACCAATAAGCAAGCTGTCGATTCCTTGACCAATGTCTCCCCTGGTGTCTACAAAGACTCCTCTTTGCTTGGCACCTTCCCCGGTCCCCCCCATCCTCCTATCTTTGATCCTAGCTCGGTGAATGTTTGCATGATTCAATCGTCTCAGGCTGCCCTCCCACAACCTGCTCCAGCTAGTCAGCAACCTCCACCTCATCCGACTCACCCTACTCCTAGCCCTTCTCCTCAACTGTTTCAAACTCTCCCACTGGGTCCTTCACCTCCCCCTCACACCCTGGAACCTCCTTATCCTCCCGCCTCGGTTCCCTCTGGCCTCCCCCATTTAGAAACCATCCCTCCTGGCCATTACTCCGCCGGTCAAATCCCTTTCCTTGGCCCTCCCCCTAGCTTATATTCGGTTCCTATCATGGCCACCCTTTCCCTACCTAATTTAACTTTAGGCATAACGGTATGGTACCTTACTCCTCCAACCGCAACCCCTCCCGGCCACCCTAAACCATACATTGCTGTGACACCAGTTCAACCGATTCCCGTTGCTCCTCCCACTGCTATGGTACCTCTCGCCCCGTCGCACGACCCTCCTCATGTTGAGACTGCTACGGGTAAGAAAAGAAAAACTCGCAGGGGGGCATCCAAAGATAAAACCACCGCTCCTGATCCTACTCCCCCTCCACTCACCAAGCCTTGCGCTTTGTATGTTGTTGTCGGTCACGCCACCCATACTTGTCCTGAGTTGCCCCGTATCCAACCCATGGTCAAAGTCACGTTCCCTGAATAGTCAGCCACAGAAACCTCTGTTTCCTCTGCCCCCATAACCAAGACCCCAAAGGCCCTTCGAACAAACAAACCCTGCGCTTTATGTGGTGTCCATGGCCATTATTCTCACCATTTTCCTCACCTCACGCATTACCGCGCCTCTTTAGAGGTCATTCGCGAGTATGAAGTGGAACAGAATCAATCTGCCTCGCCCATCCTTGCTTAGTATGCGTCGAGTTTACTCGAGGATCCTCCAGCCACCATTGACATCCCTCCCCCTGATGTTGAGATGTCTGAATGCTCCTCTCTTGTACCTATCATAATCCGACCAACCCTCAGAGTACATCCCCCCCGTATCCACTCCGCCTTTTTCATCTGATCCCCCTTCAGCGCCATCCTTGGGCTCTTCATGTTTTGACCATATTTTTACTTGCTCTTCTGTCATCTCCCCTGATGACCCATTTTTGCGCCTTTCCACCATGAACGATGATCTCGGTAGCTTTGCAGCCTCTTGCGGTTTCTACCACCTTCCCCTCTCTTCACCTAACCCCGATACTCCCATCCGTCTCTATGATGTATGTGACAACACAAATCCCCGATCTTCCTCACTTCTCTTATCTTGTGATGATGTTCCCTCGACCCTCTCATCCACTCATTACATTGGTTACGCCGATGGCGCGAGTCGGTATTCCCGAAACCTTGCCTCAGCCGCCTGGGCCATCTTTACCCCTGTGCATTCCCTTTTTCTTGCAAATGGGGTCTGCATTGGCACCGCCACCAATAACCTGGCCGAGTATGATGCTTTTTGTGGTCTCTTAGTTGACGCTCTCTCCCATCGCATCCTCCATCTACAAGTTTATTTAGATTCCCTGCTTATTGTCTTACAAATTAATGGCGTCTACCGTGTGCATAATCCTATCCTGTTTAGAAAATATTTACGAGTGAGACTTTTGATACGGGAATTTCGATTTATTTCATTCAACCACATCCCTAGAAGTCACAATCACTACGTAGACCAAATCGCAAACCATGTTCTAGACTGGCATTTATCACACATAAGACAATAGCATCCACAAAATACACATAAAACTTATATATATAACATGTGTTTTAAAGTCCATATACTTTGAAACATATGACATGCCCATAGCATGTTACAAAAAACCACTATTACAAAAATGGGGGGCACCACTTTCCCCTACATCACTACTAGAGGGCACCACCTGCCCCACCTCTAGTCACTCTCTGGAGGATCCCGAGCCAACGGCTCTGCTCCCGCAGCTCGTAGATCACGCACCGTCTGCCTGGCCATCGCCATGCGTCGCATGATCCCTCACCATTCCGAGGGGAGCCCAACACATAGCTCTATGTATTAGTCATCTAAATCCTGCCATCCACGCTCTGACACACCGGTCAACAGTCCCTCACATCTACGATGGAGGTCCTCCACCAGGGCAGCCATCTCTTCATTATGTCCTGTCCTCGATCCACTTGCGCCTGTAGCACCTGCTGCTGCTAGTCGTCCCATATATCTGGCCGATTTCACCGGAGCTATATCTGCATCCCAAAGAATATAAATATTAGTACCATGAATACTAGTCACAACCTATAAAAAGGAACATAACATATTAGTTGCTTGTCACTTACCATCCGGTCCCCATACTCGACTAGGTGGCAGCGACAAGTCCGGATCTCCCCAATAACTCATCCCACTATAGGGATAGTCGTCTATGTATAACGGCATCTGGTCCTAATGGGCAAAGAACTCTGGTTGAAACACCCTCCCGACTGCCCCTCCTCCTCCTCTACTCAATAGTCGTCCCCATCGACACATCCGGGGCTCTCTCGGGCCCCTGTCAGGCAACTGTATACGAGGTTGTAAGGTCGGGATCTTCTCAAGGAAGAAAGAGCACAATACTGTCCCATACACACAATCATGATTCACTTGCCGCTTACATAGCGACAACTGTCGTTTCAGCGACACCAAGATCATCTGGGCCCACCCATAGTAGGTCCCACCCAACACACTCTCTAAAATCATCATCTACCCTCCAGTGATGTGATGGAGCGCCTGAATGCCCAACATCCGCAACACCGCTGCAACCACTTCCCGGGTCTCCAACCTCTCTAGATCCCCAATGGATATCCGAGTCCCCTTGACTCGGACACTCAGTCGACAATGTCGCTCAAAAAACTCCATAATGTTACGCCCCTATGGCAACACTGGCTGCGTATTTCCCACCATCTCCAACGGTGGGAGACCAGTCAAGAAATACAAATCCTAGACCGTCAACTTGATCCTGTGACCCTGCACTACAAACGCCTCATGATCTGGATCCCAATAACTGATAATCTGGGCCAACAAGGGCTCTCCAGCCCTCATCAAAGGGTTCTCCAAAAATTTCAGAACCCCATGTCTAGCCAATACATGACGGACACCCTGATCCGCCTGGATCTCCGTCCGTAGTGTACCTAAGTCTCTCTCTCTCCAGTTTATTCGTATATCTGCCATCTCTGCACAAAACCATCATTTTTGTCAGCCTCCAGATCAACAAAACTATATTATCTTACCCCAAAACATAATTTCAGCCCATAACATCACTGAAACCTTCCCCACCTAGCAGGTCGCACTTTTTGGGCCAAACCTGGGCTAGGTCGCACTTTTCAGGCCAAAAACTGCATCCCAGGTCGCAAATTTTGCCCCAAAAAGTGCGACCCAACCGTAATGAGGAAGTAGGGGTAGTTTCTGGAATTTAAAACCCTAATCTGCAACTTCAATCCATAAAAAACAAAGCTTAGGATTAGGCCTCTTACCTGCCACTGACGGATTGCAATTCCAACGGTCGGTTTGTCCGCTACAATCGCTGAAAGATTTAGGGCCTTCTCTCCTCTCCACATTCACCATAGCTACACAAGAAAATGAATGATATTGGAGGGAAAATGCCCTATTAGAATAAAACCCCTGTTTTTTCTTTCGCCCGCTGCGACCAAACCGTAGCCCCGTTTGACACACCGTCCGCACCGTTGGAAATCTCTCACCGAGCACTCAAACGGGTATCTATCAGTTTTTTATGTTCTAATACTTCAGCAGGACACATTTTGTCCATGAAGGCCCATTTCATCTCTCCTCCAAATCGAATTTCTTCACTTACAACATTTGTACCTGAGGCACCACTTTGCCTCCTTACTTGTCTTTGTTCGTGTTGATTTTCGTCATGAGATACCCTATTGTACTCATGTTTTTATGGCTCCCCATCGGACCTTTACTATATGGCAGCACCATCAAGTCACCCTTGTTTAGAGCATCCGAGTTGAGTCTTCATCAGTCCCGGAGTCTATCTCGTGTCCCTTTGTATCCCACTATAGTTCTCCACCCTTCATTACTTGGTCCACCTCTCATGTTGCACAGTATGACCCTCAGTCCCCTTGTCCCCTATCCCTCATGATGTTGTGTCCGTCGCTGCCAAGCCATCCATTTTTTTTATGTTCTAACTAGGGAAGTCATCCATTCGCCACTTCGTATCCCTCATTTCATCATCATTAGTGTCCATATGTTCGTCACTCCACTATTTTCTCTCGTGCCTTAGTTGGGGTTCCCTTATTTCCCTACCCATGATGGCCCGACTTCTGTCGACATCAACGCCTTTAATCCAGAAGTCAGGTCTAGGGGGCAGTGTACCTTGGTTCAAGCTCTTTTCAGCCTAATCGTGATCTACACACTTGATGGTTCAGTGATGCAGCAGCAGCTATTGGTGATACCCGGGTGTGTGTGAGATGTCTCAACCCTCAGGAGGGTGTGGCCCTGCAGGTAACCCCCCACATACCCGGATGACTTCTTCATTCCAACACTTGATGTAGCTCCTCTCATTTGATGATATCGGCCTCAGTTGCTTGTAGCACCTCTTCGATTTGCACGTGTCGGTCCGATTTCGTGAGCCCTTCCCCGTGTGTAGGGGTCATTTGGGTGTATTAATATCTCATGTACCACCATATTATTGTATAAGTCCTGACGATTATTCCAGGCATCGCATGAATGTGGGATTCATCATTCTTGATTTCTGGCTCATGATTAGGCTAGCACTGGTTTTACTATTGTGTTTTGTGGTTTTTTGGGCGCCTTATTCTTTGTACTATTGTCTCGGCGGGCATAGGTATGCCTTCCCCTCCGCCTTTCACATTGGTACCACATCATACACTTGAGACTTGTTGCACCTGTAAGTCTCGTCTCCTCAGGGTCTAGTCCTCCACCACTTTAGATTACCTTACATTCCTCTCTTTCATTTCTATCTTACTGTTTCGTGATTCAGTTCTTACAACGTACTTCGGTCATACAATTTGCTCCTAACACTTGTACATTGGGGGGCAATCTGTTACACCATTTTTTGGTCATCTAACCCATTATCGTTAGATGAACCCAAGTACACCATGTAAGACCAATTTTACCCCAAGTAAAATCGCTTTCACCACATTTGCTTACATTTCTTGGTCATATTTAACCCAAAACAAGGTAATCAATTAAATAAATTATTATTTATTTAATTATTTCCTAAGAATAAGTTATTTAAATCACTATTAAAATATTATTCCTAGTTAAATTTGACTAAATCATTTTTAAATAATTAAATAAACCATTATTTATTCAATTATATTCCCCTCATCTCCCTTAAATAATAAATAAATCATTTATTTATTTGTTATTTATAAATAAAGGAATTGACCCAAGTCAAAAACCCTTTTCCCTCCAACAAATATAATAAAATATTCCTAAAGGGTGATTCTAGAATGTGATTAATAATATTTTATTCATGCACCAAGTTCTAGAACACCCCAATATTTTGTTATAAACAGAAGGGTTTTCCCCATTCATTAATCACCTCCATTGCATTAGATCACACTAGATCTACTCTTGGTCACCATTTCCATTTGTTTGCATTTTGAACTCCCATTGAGTTCCATGTTTGTTAGGGTTTTCCACATTAACCAAAGAGAGGAATTTTAGATCTGAAACACTAAGAACTTCCAAGAACCCATCCCACTGAGGAGCACTGGAAAACACCTTTCTTGTTTTCCTCTCAGGTGCCCCATTCTTTAATATAATATAAGATTCTTTTTATACATTGTTCTTGTCTTGTTCATTGGATGCATGGAGCCATTTTGTATCTTATCTGCTTAATATCTTTTATGCTTAGATCT
Source organism: Pinus albicaulis (assembly GCA_034641835.2). Taxonomy (NCBI): domain Eukaryota; kingdom Viridiplantae; phylum Streptophyta; class Pinopsida; order Pinales; family Pinaceae; genus Pinus; species Pinus albicaulis. Next base: position 858,887,582 of record CM076570.1, read on the forward strand.
AATTTTATGCAGCAAACTTAAGGATATTTTGCAGCCATATTTGATGTTAGGGCTACTTGATATGCATAGCTAAAGTGATCTTTTATGATGAAAGAATCATACTAACACTCACTATAGGGAAGTTTACTAGTGTATTAAATGGCTCTATGATATCACCCCTAACCTCCATATTCACAAAGTGAACATGGGTGTTTAATAACCATGTAGTTATGATTGAGATATTTATTATGCACCTAAGTTTTTACTTAATCAGGCATTGTGCATGGCATGGAATGTTGATACATAATCCAACGCAATTGCATTAGTTTTGTGTCACCATGCAATCATTTTTTCACTAGCAACGAAGTTCCAACACCTACAACAACAACGGATAATCCTACACCAATGTCGAGTTCCCTACGTGGTCATCTTATCTGTGGTTTAATAAACCCATGGTACTACAATAATCACCAATCAAATATGACTAGGGGAATTATAGGTCCATGCCAATGTCAATGGTCAACTTGGACTAAGATAATTCCTATGAAAGTGGTGATCAAGTTTGTACATTGTGCTTAAGATAAGGTGCTTATAGTCACTAAGTGATGGTTGAAGTTACAAGGATAATTTTTTTGTGTTATAATGCAAGGATTATAAGGATTAAGGGTTGTGAAGGCTAAGCATTGTTGGAAATATGGATTATAAGGTTAGGGGTTTTAATGCAAGGATTATAAGGACTAAGTTTGTAAATATTAGGGATTATTTGAAATATGGGTTATAAGGTTATAATAGGGGTTTCAGGGTTTAAAAAGAGATATGGATTAAAGGTTATAAAATTTAGGGTTTATGATGGTAAAATGTAAAGAGATATAATGGTTATAGTATTATGGTTATGGTTTATATGTGTTAAGGAGTATAGTGGTCAGGTGTCAATTATTATATGTATTACATGTTAGAGAGGTAAATTATTTTAGAGGATAAGGGTTGTAATCTTTAGGTATTAAGTGTGGCAAGGGTTATAAGGATTGGGTCTTATAAGTTTTAGAGGAATTAGGGCTTAGGATTAAAGTTCATATGAATTAACAATAATATAGGTTATATGTTAGAGGGATTAAGGACTATAGGGTTGTTGACAAGGAAAAAATTCCACCTTGCCAAAAAGGGGGAATTAACTTGATCGTAGGTCCCAACTAGACCAGCTTTCGTTTGGAATGGCTAATCCCAACAAGTTTTAAGGATTGTTATAAGGGTTAGGGAATAATCAGTTATTGGTTAAGGGATTAGGGATTAGTGTCTTAGGGGTTATAGGAGTAGGGGCTTAGGGGTTAGAGCTTTAGAGTTTAGAGGTTAGGGGAATAATGAGTTAGTGGTCAAGGGGATAGGGATTGGGGGCTTAGGGGTTGGGGATTTAAGCGCATTTAGGGGTTAGGGGAATAATGAGTGGGATTGGACAAGGATATGGGCCGATTAAGGAATCCACAGAGGCGGTAGTGAAATCCTAGACACAAATCCCTTACATTACTATAGCTCATGGTGGTTAAACGCCAGCCAATTTAGTAATTGGAATAGATCCCAAGGCTTTTGGAGATTCCAGACAAGAAATAGAAGATGGTCGAGCATATAAATACTACCAAGAAATCTTCAAGGCTTTTTGGAAATGCCAGACAAGCAATAGAATATGGCCAAACCCTGACCCCATTGTCCTGCCCCAACGTAGGTTTTTGCAGATGCCAGACAAGAAATAGAAGCTGGACAAACCCTGAACCCATTGTCCTGCCCAAAAAACATATGTTGAAGCGGTTAAACCCTGACCCCGTTGTCCTGGCCCAACAACATATGTTGAAGCAAAAGCTGAATTGACTAAACAAAAAAATTCCAATCAACGACACAACACTTAATCAAACTAATACATACTAGATCCCTAGGTTGAAAACCCTCGCCCTTCAATGTCGAAGTCCCTTGCTCGTCCTTGAGCTTGGAAGCCATGACCCATATTTTCCCTTCAGAAGCTAAGACGCCGCGATCTTCATCGAAAATCTATGTACCAATTCCACAATCCCAAGTTTTGTCAAACCCTCAGAGCCTTTGGAAGCCCTCACCTCAATACCCGCACAGCTAAAACCCAAAATCTAACTTTGATTTGAAGCGGAGCTCTGTCGCACCAATTAGGCCCTCAGAACTGTGCGGTATCCAACATGATTTGGCATTTCGGATATAAAAACGACGACTCCCATGAATTTTTCTGGCCTGTTGACCGGTTAGGGCTTTATGAGGTGCAAAAAAGATGCCTCTAATGTGGGAGACATGATTTGGGTTGTTGTAGAAGATGGAGACTTCAAAGAATAAAGAAGGTGATGAATCCGAAAGCATCAAGGCCAGGGATAGGGATTCTGAGTTAGGATATAACCATACCTTCACCTGTGATGGGTGCGTTGCCTCAGCTAGGGTCAGCTTGTTCGCTTGCATAACATCCCCGCAATATATTCCTCTGATCTTGCAAGTTCTCTATTCCCTTGCTCTTGCAATTTCGAGGACCATCGGTTCGAGGGCTTCTTAATTACTGATCTTCCCGATTTCTGAAATATGTCTTCGCGTGATTTTTTTGTAGGTGGGGGATTGAACATTTGGAGGCGATCATTTAATAAAAGCTTCTAAAAGTTTTATTCTAATGAATTTTTTTGGGGGGGCAAGGGTTATCCATCAATGCCTCCAAAAGTTACATTGTCATGACCTTTCAAGGTGATTTAGGGATTCTAAGTTGAGAACAGCAAATACCATGAACAAACAAAGAATCCAATGAGTTGAAGAGCTAAAAAACATACCACCCATAATGAACCTTTTAATCCAAATATTATTCCATGTTGGGCCACAACAAAACCTTTCGATAGAAATTTCATGTAGCCTACTACTACAAAGGAAATTCAAACCACAAATTTTTGTTCCACATCTAATTTTACCCAAAATTACCTCATATTTAAAGGTATCACCATATCTTATACCAAACAAAATTCAAAAAATAGATATCCTTTAGAGAAATGGGATCATAAAAAAAGAAAAAATGAACCATGCATATTAATGAACCATATTTTATATATTAATATTAGGATGAACCTATTTTGTTATTAGAAAGAGAGAAAATTTCATAGATATTGATGAATCCTTATGCATTACCTGCATTCTAATGAGTTAACATAAATGACACTAGGAGAGTGATGATATTGTGTTTTTGGCAAAGATCTTTTATCTCTTCCTCCAACACCAAGATTTTTCTTGTATGTTGCTGAAAAAATGGAAATCCCCAATGGATATCGTTGCCTTCACAACTACTCCATTATACCGGTGTCTTGGGCATAAAATCAAACTCTTTTAGGCTATATCTATTAGATATCATTTCATTGATCTATAGTGATAGGTGATAGCTATGCGTCAGGTCAAAGAAACATTCTAAAGAGGCTTTTCTTCACCCAGAAAGAATAAATATTCTTATGAGATTATCTCAATATAACTAAATTATCCTTTATTGCAAAATGACAGCTACCAATGTTTCAATTTACCCAATATATATATAATTAATGCAGTCAAGATGCCAAAATCGGGGTGTTTTGTTCTTTGAGCTCAAAAGGTCATGCAATTTCTTCAATGTACGTATGTTGATCATGAATGAAACAAAGAAAAATTTCTAAGTGTCATCCACTTGTTCTTGTTTAAGTAGGAAATCTTCCTTGTAGCTTCATAGTAGACGATCCTTTCTAAAAAAATAAGCTATCCATAGTTTACATCTATCCTGTTCACAACTTTGATTGTGAGAAAGACTATAACAGTGTCGTCAACATATCTACTAAAATTCTAATGATATCGTACATGAAGTTGGACTGAAAAGAGAACATAGATGATGTTGAGTTGTATTTGTTGAGATGTCATACATACATTAGTGCCACACATAAGAATATTTATAGAGTTATATCCTTGATAGCTATATAGGTCTATATGCTTTCAGGAAGACCATTCCTACTTAAGAGTTACAGAATTGAAGTTTTTAAACATAAGGAGGATTTATTATGGAATCAGATGCTTCCAGATGCATTCATTTCCTGATTTCTGAAGCTGCTATAAGACATAATGTCTCGATAAGATGACCTATCTAATATTGGGCAATGATGAGACCTTATTAATGATTAAGAACATCATAATTTTTTGTCACTGTCAGGTAATAGAATCCTCCTATATTCTGCATATGAACTTCTGTCAGTGAATCGTCACTGCTCAAGATATATTCCAATGATTATTATTATAAGATCCCAATACTCAATCATATTTGACAGTCCTATACATATATTTTCATCATAATTGTCAATTTATCTAATCTCTACTTAATAACAACTTTTCCTTCAGTCAAGCATCTAAAAAATTTTCAAGTTTAGCAACATCAATTATGCTACTAGGATGGAGTACCACAAAATCGATATACTATCAAGAAGTTGTTATATAAATACTCCAAGCCTTTTCTGCCACTGGAGGCGAGGTTTCTCTTGTTATCGATTCGAGAGGGAAAACACGCTCCTCTTTCGATTTGCTTGTAACAATTACCTGTTTCTAGCCTTCATGTGTCTACTTCCCCTCTTCTTTTTGGTCATTTTTCTTCTTGAAAAATCTGTTTTAATTTTTAATAGTTTTCGTAATTTTTCATCTTGAACGAATTGTTTTAATTACTACCATTTTCACAAGGGTGCAAAGGGAACGCCAGAGGTGCATTAAATGGATGTTGGGTGACCGACAGTCTGAATGGGAGGACGAAGCTGGAGGCAACAGTTTTCAATTTTTTATTCGACAAAAGGGCAATAAAAAAAGGTTTTGATTGGGTGGGGTGAACAGTGTTTGCTAACCACACTCCAGCAAAGATAACACTTCCGACGTAAATATAGACTAGATAAAATCAAATTATGTTATAGAAACACATATCAAGAAAAAAATACAAGAGGTCAATCATAAACTCAGTAACAGTCTTCAAACACAATGTGTGAGTTTCACAACTTTACTGAATTAGAAACAAAAACAAACGGTCAGAAGAAGCATTGAAACATTGATAATCAAAACAAAATAAAGAAATTTTTTGACACAACACTGGATCAGATTTACTGCAACATAAATTTTCAGAATCCTGTATGAGGCATATAATATACCCCCGACACTAACAAGACAACACTGATTCAATCATTTTCCAGTTAATGCATACACTAATTTTATCATTTTTTGGTCTAGAGTTCCAAGCTAAGTCAGTTTTGGAATGGAAGAGGGAAAAATATCCAACGTTGCAAGCCTCCAGGTCAGCTCACCAACACCTCCAAAAGAGAGAAAAAAAGTCCAAATAGGTAGCCTAGACATTATCCATAGCCCATTCAGTCAATTTGTATGGGATAACAGAATAGTGGAGAGAGATGAATACTCTCACAGATTCAATTGGGCACAACCCATTCAAGCCAGAGTCTAAAAAGCATAGACAATGAAAATAAAGACCCACATTGATTCAGGTACCTGCTATATATTTTTCCTTTAGAAGAGCATCAGACATTCTTAATATGGTACCCGGTTTGGTATGTTGGCTATTCCGGCTTGGTTGGAAAGAGAGTGATGCCTCATATAGTACTTGAACTTTTTAATATACGAGTATTTTTTCAGTAACAACCTAAAATAATCCACACCATACATGATCTGTCCAAAAATTGTAAACGCCTAACCATTGAGGCCACATTGGCAAAATGAGTCATCAAAAAACAGTTTTAAGGAAATGGGTACAAAAATTCCTTCTTTGACTTTGATAATGTTTGTTCCCTGGAGGGAAGAGAGTGGGGATGAAAAGTAGATAAAGCTACATTCCCATAGGACGTAGACATAGACACAGATGGAGCACTAAAACCTTGCTTCCAGTGGCAGCGAGAAAGGAATGTAAATATGTGAAATACTCTGTACCATCACTCTCTATGAATCAATCAACATTTTTTCACTCTACAATAGATGTTATTGTTCATGTTCTGATTTGCTGCTCCTTATTTCTGTAGCATAGTATATTGAAAATTAAATAAATAAAAAAAGGACAGTTCCATGTTTGTGGGCTTCTTCATAGACATGTTTGTCGTTTGAATTTTGTGATGTAATCTCCACTTACAGTTTTATCAAAGCATCATATAATCTTGTTATTAGCTCTGATTTCTTGCTGTTAGAAACCCTCTATGTAGCAAAGGTTTCCCCACTATATGTTTTGCTTTTCTAACATATCAATACAATATATATCGAATATCATTTTATGCTTCGATCTATAAATGTACAAAAAGACACAAAATGGAATAAAAAAAGGTTTTGAACAGATGAAACAAATCTAAATTTCAAACCTAGCGTTATGTAGCCTCTCTTCTAAAATACAGAACAAAATATGTGCATTGTTGCAAAATGTAGGATAACGAGACTAAAACAACCCACATTGCAGTACAAGATATTAGGCTTACGCTTACCTCCATCTCGTTACACATGGGAATTTGAACCAGAACCATCGGACACTCTGCTAATGCACCTTTCTCCAAATCTGCTGCTGAACTTGGGAATTCGAATTGGGGCACCAGCTTAATCTTCTTCATGTGGATCCACAGGCATCCCATCGCCAACACCAGTTTATCTGCCGACTGGATAAGAAACAACACAATGCAGATGTTGGCCAATGCCTAAAGAGTAGGGGCGAGATAAGTGGCCCTGAAAAATACCCATTCCGAATAAATGGAATGCAAAATTCCCTAGAAGTATAGCGCCGGAGAAAATTCGAAATGAGGGCAGCTAAAGTGCCAACCTTTCATAAAAGCCGCAATCTCAAACCCTAGCATCAAGATGGCAAATAAGAGAAACCCTCTAATGACTCTGTATAGTTTAATTTACCCTGGTTTGTCCTCCTCTGTCGCACAATTTTGATTCTTTCTCAAAGTGACTCTTCTATTTACAGTGGAGAGAAGGCTCCATAGCCCTTGCACGAGCGAGGCGACACAGCCCGCGGCGCGATGGGATTTCAGCAGCCATACCCAGGTAAGCTGCCTGGCATTTTTTCCCCGACCCTACTTATCTGACTAGTGGAAATCGTCTTTAGGGCTTTGCAATCCCACCATGGACCAATTTGGATTCTCCATTTTTACTACCATGGAAGTTCCCCTGTGGATCTCCTTCTCCTTGTTCCACCATTCTTGAAGCTCAAAATTTGGAGCCATACATAAGAACCAAACGACACCCCACCCCTTGGGGAGTCACATGAACAAAAAAAAAAGGAAAAAGCACTATGCCTAAACCTGGATAGCACAAACCTGGATATTCAGGTCAGAGAATGCAAATTTAGGATCTTGGTCATAAGTTGGAAACAATTTTGACAACAATAATAGCAAGTGCATTCTCCTCCTCCGATTTCTTTGTATTCTAACTAATAGAAAACGAACCCATCGGCAGCCTCGCCTATATAGAAGTTGCACCGATCTCACAATGCGGAGGCCGCCTAGAGTTTGTGAGATTCGATCCGCGAATGTCAAGATTCTATAAGCCAGGCGCGCACACAATCAACAACTGTGGACATTTTACTTGAATACAGGAAGGGTTGGAACGGAGGGTAATCCAGGAGAACGCCTCCAGCCTAAAAATAGTTTTAATTTTTAAAAAACAAAATATTAGTGGACAGTCTTAATTTCTAACTTACCATAATTAAAATAGTTTTACTTTTTAAACTAATAATTTAGGATTTAAAAAAAAAATATTAATCGGCCTTAAAAAAATGTTTTAGAGTGATATAAAAATAAACTAAAATAATAATTTAGGATTTTAAAACAAAATATTACTCGGCCTTAAAAAAAAAATTTTTAGAGTGATATAATTGTTATGATTGTTTAATTATTTATTGGGTTTATAAATAAAGCATTACTATTTTATTATATTCATGGGGATTATTTTAAGATGTTTGTGCATAATTTAGGTGTAAGTTTAAAATAATCCAACATAAAATTTTGTTTTTGAGTGTTTTAAACAAGACAGAGATTAAAGTACAAATTAGATTATAAAGGGATGTGATGAGTTTCTTAATTAAAATACGTGTAGTGATTAGATGGAAAAGAAGCAAAGAATATGCATCTTATATGAAAGTAAAATTTAAATAAGTGCACTTTAATCACAACACAATCCTTGTAGCATGATAACATATACAAAACAACCACATGAACTCAAAGAGCTATAAAATAAGAATATTAGAAACCATTTGATACGTGAATGAAGTGTTAGAAAGTAAATCATAAAGACATTGTACCATGGGCTACTCTATCAAGATCTTACATGAAGTTCTCTCAGGTCTAAAATGGATTAGGGTAGGTTATGAGAAGCTCTTGACACATTTGTAAGTAAATCTACCCTCTAGAATGAGGACTTGCACCTCTCCTTTATAGAACAAGGTAGGAGGAGAGATAATGTAGTCTAGGAAAGAGAAGAGGATCAAATTGTGGGTTAAAGGCTTGTGTGCTAGATCATTTTGGATGTCACAATTCCTCTCTAGTGAATTTCCTCTCTTTCAAAACCAGGTTTGTTGAAAGTACACTCCTGCCCAAAACACTTCATAGCTAATGTTTTTCCTTTAATTGACAAATATGTTGAAAGTATCTTTATTGAGGTGCATGTCTTCTAAAATATGTGTTGTTTTAGCATGTAATACTCATGATAATGCATTAAATGTATGAGAAACAAGTCAACACAACACCGTGGCACAATCAAGTCCACGATATATATTTTTTTCTTATTATGAAGTTCCGACCTACTAGAAGTAGTTCAATATGGTGCCCCCTTTGTAATAACTTGTTGTTTTCCTTTAGTAACCATATATATCTATTGATTGTCGTTTGTATGGATAAAATACAAACATTGCCTAGAATTATCCTCCTTGAGCACACCCTCGCCAAGACTGTTCAATGTTTGAATGGTTGAAACGTGAAATCTGCCAATAATAATCCCTTTTGAATACATCACCTCTCATTATTTTCCTTTCTCATTGTAATAATTAACATGTGTGGATGAAAGTAGATCTAATTCGACTTCATGAAGAAAAGAAACCTTGCATATATGTCTAGGTTGAATTGCATCATTACCCAATTAGCCCAAACATTATCATCATCCTTAACCTTAGTCTCTCCATCCTCCTTGATTTCACATACAACTCAACCCCTCTCCTCTCCTTCAACTGGGATGAAAAGGATTCAATTTCAATAGGAAGAATCGATGAGATGAAGAAACTTGAGTAAGTTTCAATCCCTGAATCCTCCTTGACTATTCTTGTGACTCAACGCACTCAGCTCCCCCTCATCTCCTTCAACTGGGATAAAAGTGCTTCAATTTCAATAGGAAGAGAAGGCAGGATCGGGAACCTCGAGCAAGTTGTAGTCCATGCATCCTCCTTGGCTTTGTCTGTAACTCAACCCTCTTAGCTCCTTCAACCTAGATTAAAAGACTTAAATAGGAAGAAATGGTGGGATCAAGAACCTACTGCAAACTACAACAGGAAGAAATGGACGGATCAAACTACGCCATTCAAAACAACAATATAACAAGATTTTCTCCCATGGGGTTCCATATTTTAAATTTCAATAGATGAGAAGCTCAATGATATATATACAAGTTAAATGTGCTTTGTAATAAATTAGAGGTTTGTAATAAAAATTGCAAATATGATGTTTGAACTTAAATATATTGGAGGAGAAAAGGACATACATGTTGTGCATCTACAACACAAAACCACCTACATATTGTATGGTAAGTCCTCCATTCAAGTAAGAGGAAACTACCACCAATTTTTCTTGGATCGTAACCTAACAGGAAATAAAATTTAAAGGAAAACCAATCCAAACCTAGCTAAGCTAATAAAAGAAGGGCCTAAAATTTTGGGAGTAGATTTAAGGCTTATGCACCATGTTCATTAAATCTAGAGAGATGAAAGCTTTCATGATACTTTTAAAATTGAATACAATCTTCATAAATACACATCTAAAAACCTTGGATATGTAGAACATCACCTGGATGCACTAAAATATACCCAAAATGTTAATGGCACGCACCCACGGAAATACTTTGCTCCAAAACTAGTAGAAGTTCTAGAAAAAAAGTTTTCATGAGAGATCCAGTCATATAAATTTGGTTGAAAAGATAGAGGAGAAAGGATGAAAGAAAAAAAGAAATGTAAATAATATACACCAACACAATATCATTTTAGCCCTAAACTACTCAACCCTAGAAATCTCTCGGTGCATATAAAATTTTTACATTGGCTTGTATTTATTACTTCAATCAATTGTAAAGGTGGGAAATTTACTCACCGATAAAAAATGGGCCCTTGAAATCTGAACCAAAGGGGAAGGCGCAATATTTTATCCTATGTACACCCAGCCCTGCACTCTGTAGCAAGAGGAAACCCAAAAAAAATATGGAAATGAGAAATCAATGTAAGAACAAAGGTTGACATCCAATTAATTGCAATATATAAGCCCAAAAATCACTTCCCACCATACCTCTCAGTCTTTCTACCCCATGGGTGACGGTAAATGATGACGAATGACCGTGATATCAGTATTTGTTTCCTTATCTATTTGTAAGGAAAGTTCCCAACTAATGAATGAGACTTGTGCCATTGGTATTGGGGCAAGCAAGTTATCTGCCAAATATATTATGGAGGTGTGAGCCAAAATGTCCATTCTCCTCTGATACGAGCCATGTCATCGTTGTTTAAAGCTTGGTCTTCACAAAAATATATGTCTTGTGCATTACAGGGACCCATCAATATTTTGCTCAAAAAACCTCTAAATGATAAAACCTCTCACTTTCTAAAGGGTGAACCCTAATGCTACTCATGGTAGGTTTTTGTCTTTCTAGATGATGTCCCCATTCATATTCGGGAGAACTATAAATGAGTAATGATCTCATCCAAATCCCATAGGTTTTTATTATCTTTACTTTGAACAAGGTCCTACAATTTAGAGATTGAGTAATATATGTTTACTCCCAACTCTTACTAGCTCAAATAATAAGGGCATATATGAGAGTTGTCTCGTGTCAAACTCTTTGAGTGAAAGCTCTGTTCAATTCTCTTGCCAATAATACCACATGAGTGCACCCCAAAAATAGAATATTGCAAGGGCCTTCGAAAGGGGAATTTATAATCCAACACGTCTTATTATGTTTCCTAGCAAGTGATTTAATTCACAAATGAGGACTTTTTAAAATGAGGGTTTTTTATATGACTGATGATCTCAACACTCCTCAGTTGGGGCTCAATATTCATCCCGTATACCATGTTCGTACAGTGGCACAATGGCACTCGAGGAAAATTTGGAATGGGAAATTCCCCAACCGCACACCCATTTATGGCATGCGAATATGTCATAGATAAAAGTATTATAGCCCTAAACCTCTTATGAATTGAAATAAAAGGAAAACCCAGTTAACCCAGTCATTATCATGTCCCCTTAACCTAAGTCACAACATCCTCCTTGACTACACATACAATTCAACCCCTCTCCACTCCTTTAACCGGGATGAAAAGGATTCAATTTCAATAGGAAGAATCGACGGGATGAAGAAACTCGAGTAAGTTGTAGTCCCTACATCCTCCTTGAATATTCCTGTGACTCAACCCGCTCAGCTCCCCCTCATCTCCTTCAACTAGGATAAAATGCTTCATTTTCAATAGGAAGAACAGGCAGTATCGGGAACCTCGAGCAATTTGTAGTCCATGCATCCTCCTTGGCTTTGTCTGCGACTCAACCCCCTTAGCTCCCTCAACCTGGATCAAAAGAATTAAAAAGGAATAAATGGTGGGATCAAGAACCTCCTGCAAACTGCAATAAGAAGAAATGGTCAGATCAAACTGCATCATTCCATCACTAAGAAGCCTCGGTTTGTAAGGCATTGATTCAAATATGGAGAGAGATATCATCACAAATAAAGAAGAGGAAGAAACACTTACTAATGTGTTCTAATTGTTTGAGCTAGAGGAAGGTAAAGTAGTAGACATGATATAGCCTAAGAAAAGTGGATCTAATCCAAACCAACCACCCTATGAATTTTAAAATCCTAGAGGTAGTCCCAACTTTTTATTATACTTTTGACTTGAAAGCGCCTTTTCTTAGTCTCAATAAATGAAGTAAATAGCCTCAACCCCTTGGAGAAGGAAATTTGAGAAAAAACAATTAGCATGAACAAACAAAAAATCCAATGAGTTGAGCTGAGAGGGGTCTCCCTTTATAAACAAGAATCCATAGGCTTGTTAGAGTTAGTATGAATATTTACTAGAAGGTGAGTAGTCTTCACATCACCAACCACATCCAATAGAAAAGTACCAACCCCTACAATAAAAATTATGTCTCCAAATAAGGTGTTGTCAATACCAATAATATCATCTTATGAATATATTACAATATGATTTGTAAAGTATGTTTCCATACATGTGTGAAAGAAACAATCCATCTGGTTAGAAAAATGAAGTCTTTGTGAAGGGCTTAAGAAACCCCCTTGAAAGAGACAATAAGGGTTTGAAACCATAGAATACAAGTTTATCTATGAACCCTAGTTCTGAAACCCTTAGGATAAATGTTAATAGCCAATAGTCTAATCTAGGATGATATCCTAATCTCATATCAATCTTCGATAACATTTTTGTTCCCTTTAATTGATTGAACAAATCATCAATCCTCGACAATTGATACTTATTCTTAATGGTCACCTTGTTCAATTGCATCTAATGAATGTACAATCTGAGAATACCATCCTTCTTCTTCACAAATAATACTTGTGTGCCCCATGGTGATACACTTGCCCTAATGTATCCATTTTCCAACATTTCCTTCAACTAATGTGAAATAATCGATGCACGACCGACATATGTGTTATCAACTAATACACATATTCGATGCAGGACTGACATAAAGTCACAACAAATACATTCAACAATGACACCATAAAATTTCACATGGAGACACCACTACAATCATGACCAATTCCATGCATACACAACAGGCACATAGATCACAAGCAGAAGGACCTATATGCAACCAACATGTACATACGACAACACATCCATCCAAGGGGAACATAAACTAGACATCATCCAAGGAGAACAGAACCATGCTATGATACCACTCTATAACACCCTCTTCCCACATCTACCCAAGGAACCGGCCAACCGGGGCAAACATGTGACGAAGAGTTACTATGATATTATTCAACTCCCTATATATCAGTTAAGGAAGTGGAACTGACAGAACACAACCAACCTGACCTTCTCCACTTGCAACAGAACCCCTAGCAGCCATCCAACCAATCCAGGTGACCAACCCTTGAGACAAACTGGCATTTTTCTTCATCAAAGCCTTATTTTCTCCCTTGACATGGGCATGCTTGCAACTTAGAACATCTAGTCATTCCCACAACAAGGCATGCCTGTGACTAGGGACTTTTCTATGTAGTTCTGTGCCAATGACTCTGGATTCTGAGCCACTTTTTCAGATCCAGGACTCATGCCACTGCCCAAAACTCCCTGAAACTTCCATAAATTAAAAGTAACATCAAAATAATGATAAAAATGTAAATACTTGAACAAGTACTTGAGCGGACCCCTACTAGCCATGACAACCATTTCATCAAACATGTCACAAATATGAATTCTAAAGGTTAAAATAATAGACATGAGTACAAGGGTCTCACAATTATCTGAGAATCATTAAGAAGCATTGATGCCTCATCACAATAAATGAATTACCATCTATTAAGCCATATAGTCATTGTAAATTCAGTGATTAACCAAAACATGATGAGAGCCATACATTATCATTTTCATAAAACTCAATCATAACCAACAGAAATATCAAGGATATAGAAATGATATAAGCCACATATAAACAAGTATATTTACCCATAAAATACCAAGGATAAATAGCTCCCATTGATGATTGCATAGGCTGACTAGGTATGGAACTTCCATGAACCACCTGACCATAAGCTAGGATGAACCAAATCTTTCTTTCATCCAGTCACCCTCATGCCATATTCCAAGCATGAATGTTTGATCTCATAGAATAAATCGATCAAAAACAAACAAGGGATTCCAGAGGCCAAACCACCTCAACCCTCAATCAGTGATTCCACTTTGCGGTAGAACATCACTAACCATCATCATGTTGGTCTCTAACTAAGTTGTCCAGGGCTCCAACACCTTTTTTCAACCTAGGGTTTCCAGGACTAGTACTCAACACACAATTATTGTCGAACTTCCAGAGAATTTTTCCAACTAGGGCTTCTAGGACTAGTAACTCAACCCACCAAGGGCTTCTTGAGAATTTTTCCAACCAAGGCTTCTAGGAACTAATAACTCAACCCACAACCAAAGGCATAAGAAAACCAACCAGAAAACAAAAGTAAAACCTGCAACAAAATGGCTGTCCAGGAAATAGCAAGGCTAGGAAAAATCGTTGTCAATCCATGCAATCCCCCATGCCATTGAAAAATCATAACCAAATAACCACATGCATATGCCATGCATGCCAAAACTAGTAAGAAAACCATACATGAAACTCATTGCCTACAAGAAAAACCCACTATAGCTATCGATCTCATTGTCCTCTTACGCTTTCTTGCTTTTCCTTTTCCTTCTTGCTCCAAATCCAAAGTATGCCACAATCCTCTAAGAGTGTTCTAAGAAAACTCAAAGGTCCAAGAGTATGAGAGAGAGAATAGAATGAGAGCTCCAAAAATTGAACTGAAAAAGTTTGTGAAAAAGCTATCAACTGATCCTCATAAGCCTTTTTATCAATGAGGCCTATAATTTCTTCATTTTCCCATTATTTTCCTTTATTTTCCTCCTCACATGCAACCTGTGACCTTTCACCTCCCTTTTCTCCCTTTTCCCATTATTTTCATAAATACAATGCCAATAAATGCCTCGTGCCTTTCCAAAGCCTTTGCCATTTCCTTTGCCAATTTCCATAACCATTAATAAACTGAAATGAACATCCACTAGGATGCTTTTGTGCAACATTCAACTTGGAATACGTGTCCCATGACCAAGGTCTTATTTTACCTTTATTAACTTTTACATGTATTTTTGACTGGGGTTGTTACAACTTGCTGCTACAATGGTAGTTTCAACCTTCAATTCTTCATCAAACATGGCACTTTCCATATTTCCACAATCAATCCTTGTTTCGAAAAAGAGACCACAAATTTCATCAAAATAATTTTCATCCACTCTGTGGTCATATATTTGAGCATGCACGTGCTCATTAATAATTTCAACTTCACCAAATTCATCATTTTTTTTCTGGATTCATGAGAGATGCACATTCATCTCTACAAACCATTACTTCATATGAAAAATTGTCTTTGTTATTTTCAAACTTAAATGCTTCAAATTATGATGCAAAGAGACCATCATAAACTACAATCATACCAACTAGATCACACATGTCATTCACTTCTTTATTGGAAGCTTCACCATCATCAACAAGGACTATTGTTGGATTCACCAATTCACTACTCACTTTTCAGTCACCATCCACATGTGTCTCGTCAGAATGGGATTCATCATCATCTTCAACATCCATGTTAAATTGGGGTTCTCGAGAATTTATATGTTCTTACTCTACCTTACACATAAGGGCTTCAAATTCTTACTCTGCAATCTTTTGTGTGTCTTCTTGATCCATATGCATCTCTGAATGATGGGTTTCACTTTTATAGTCTTTATGACCATCATCCACATTTGAGTGGGATTATCCAACTTTTTTTTCCTCCTAGAGTCTTTCTCATTTATCTCAGAACTGTCGTTAACTTTATATTGATTCTTCAATAGATTGTAACATAATTTTTTGCTTTATGTCACTTCCTTTATAACAAATTTGACTTCCAGGGTCTTCCATGCTTCCTAGGAAGATGTATATTTTGCTACCTTACACAAGGACTTCTCATCCAATGCATGTTTTATAAGATCCAATACTAATATATCACATACTTCATCACATGGTTTATTAGACCGACACTCAATCAATTCTTTACATCGAAGAAAAGTTTTCACTTTGATAGTTCCTAAAAAATAAATATTTTACTAGTAAATTTTTTAAGTGTTACCGGATTTAGCCTAATCCATTCATCCTCAATTTTTTTCTACTTGTATTTTAGATGCCTCGACTGTGGAGAGAAACTCTATGAGATCTTCAAGATACTTTGGCTCTTCCTCTCGATTTCTTTTCTCAGTTTTCTTCATTCTTACTTTGTCACCCATGGTTGTAGTCTTTATTTTTTCTTCTACCTTATTTCCTTATTTTGTTAGCCTTCGAGAAATTAACATCACATACACTTTATTATCTTTAAAAATAAACCACTTGATTATCTTTAAAAATAAACATTTTAACCTTCGCTTTAATGGTGGCTCCCAACAACTACTGGCAAGTTTGCTAAGCTCTTCTATGCATATTCTTATGGAGGCTCATGGCTACAACTTATGGTGGAGACTCTTTCTTTGGTCTATGGTGGTGTCTCTATAGGCTAATCACCCTAATAATTTAGTAGTTGGGTTTACAAACTCTCAACGACCTCTAGTTTCTACTTATGGACCAATGGATGCAAAATTCGACTTGCAGACTACTCATAATAACCAAGGATCTTAGTGGAAGTAGCTCATGACCTTCTTATCTTGTTTGGTGCTTTGAAACTGTTGTGGATCAGTATCTACATATCCTTTTTTATGTTTCATTTTTGAAATTTTGAAAAGAAAATTTAAAAAAAAAGTGTATAACCGAAAATATGCTATAGTATAAGGTTTTTATACTTTAGCATAAAACAAAAAAGAGGGAATGCAATATATTTCTATTTATATTTTGATACATGGAGCGGGCTGACTTTAGGATGATATATTTGTATTAAAGATAAAGTTCGAGCAACTTCCGGAACGGAAGTCACAATCGTGCGAAGAAGCATTTGGAGATGCAATTGCGGGGGGTCAACTAGCCCGTCGGTTATCAAAACCCGACCCCCCGCAGTTGACTGGTCAGATCGCAAAACTCCGATGATCAACGGCCCTGATTAATTACGGGGGGTATGGGTAGAAACTCTCCGCCTTACTCACAGACCCCCCGCATTACGTCATCCGCCGAGGTGGCAAACAACTGTCATTCACTATTCACTGTCTTTCCACGTCACCCTTGCATTTATTATGGTTCTCGTTGTCTATAAGTGGGGTTTTTCCGTCCTTTTGTGATTTAATTGTGACTGTTTGCCCTGTTTCAAACTGCGTCCCACCACCTTTGCGCTATTCAGTTGAATTTTTTTCGGGATTCCTGTCAATCATGGCCAAGCGAGCATCACTGTCTAGTTTGTCAAAAATGAGCCCTCTCCTAGATAGTGAGAAAGATGTCCGTGATACTGCGTCTTCCGTAAATCACCCTCTATTGCATTATCAAGTAACCTTGAACACTGACAAGTCACCTGTGTCTTCTGCTATGCAAAGTTCGGGAGTGTTAGCCGCTTGCATTCCAAAAACTCATGTCCTTCCCGAATTTATTTCTTGGTTAGTTTCATCTATGTACCCCGGCAAGTGTTTTGTTATGAATTCCCAAGGTGAAAATATTTTGCAGGTTTCAACTTAATTAATGCGTCAGGCATTATGTTTTCCAGAAGATGATTCTCCTTTACAGTTCTCTGACGATTCGTTGATTCAATATTTCGAGGAGCTTTCAAATGAGGAGTTTAATCGCTGTATGTCGTTTTTGGTATCAAGTCCAGAGAAGACTCAATTCGAATCGGGAAAGTTCAGTCTGGAGGCATTTAATGTTCAATACAGGCCAGTTCTTAGCTGTATTATGGAGATTTTGGGGAGAGATGATGATTGCGAGATTGACAAGGCAGCACTGGGGATGTTCGCTCTCATGATGAAAACAGGGGTGGTGATGGATATCCCATCCTTTTGGCAAGAAGTTGTGAATTCTCAATTGATTGCCTTTCCTTTGACAGAGCAGATGGCCGACATGAGAAGACGCAGATACTGAAGGGAGAAATAGTATTCAATTTCTTACAAAGACATTTCCTTCTGCTATGGATGGTGAAAACATTGTTCACAAGTAACCTCACTCACAGTCATATTGTTTCCTTCACAGTGGAATACCATCGTTATAAGAATGCTCCAATAACTCAAGATAAGCTCTGGAAGGAATGTAAGAAATTTTCTATTGACACAAAAAGGATTTCCAGCCAAGCAGCCACAAGTAGCCATTCAGCCGCAAGTAGTCATTGAGTCAGCCGCTATTCCAGGAACATCAGTTCCTTTAGATTAGGAGTTATCATCTTTTATTTTGTTTTAAGTGAATTTATGCAAATGTAATGAAATGTTTCCGAGGCATGTACCTCCGCTACAAAGGGTAGTTAAGTAGTTACAGTTAGTTAGAGTCAGTTTTATAACTGAAACCATTTTGGTTCAGATTGTATTTAAAGACATCTCAAGGAAGGAAGAAGGTTTCGAGTTTTGAGCCTTTGAATGCTAATTTTGTACTGAACAATATTGAATGAATGAACAAGTTTTGCAAGTTTCCAATATTCCATCTGTGTTGAAGAGTTTTTCTTGGTTTCCATTTCATTTCCATATCTGTGAATAAAGTAGAGTGATTAGAGCTGCAGGTCTCTTGATATTTATGTATCTAAGAGTTAAACATCCTTAATAGGCGCTCCTCTCCTTTAGCTTATTTGTTTTCACTTCTTCAGGATTTATGATGGCAGTTTTTGTTTTAAGCAGCATGACAAATTAAATCATTTTCTTTCTTCGTCTTCCATCCGCTCACTTCAATATAAATGAATATGGAATTGCAGAGCTAATAAAGATTTGATATTTGGGAAGTATATTACTAATATTTTGAAGGGTTAAGAAACAGAGACACATATATACATTTTGTGACATAATTTTTAATGTCTTGAGCACGGATTCTTGTACACAGCCAAGAATTGTTTCTCAAGGAACAACATAAACCTTGCTAAATATGGAATCATGCAAACTCTAACTTTATTTTCTTCATGGAAACTATGACTTGACGTTTTAACTAAACTTTTCGAACTTCACTTTAACATAAATTGACATTTTTCTTTTCCTTCACTTAGATTTTCTTGACAAGGCTTTACCTTTTTAAATTTGACTAACTTGACTTCTAATATTATAATTAATTAAAGATTTAACTTGTTTTCCTTCACTTAGTTCAACTCTTCATACATTCCATGCATATGAGAGTACTTACTATTTCTATTGAGTGAAACAATTTTGATCTATGACAAAGTTGTGATCGATGATTGTAAATGAAATAGGAAATTTGGTGGTAGGTTTGTATGAATTGTGTAATCTTATAATTTAAATTTTTATACGAGACTAGAGTTCACTTGATTGTACAACACATTTGAATATTTGATCACTGTTAGGCTACATAGGTTGTTGATTCTATAATATTACTTTCATTCATATCATTTTCATATTGGTTATGTTAAGGCATAATTGTATGGAATTATTATCTACATACTTCAATAAGTGTTAAACTTATGAATTTTAATGATCGTGAAATATAAAAAGTGAGGTGTAGTATACAATTACATAGTTTCAGATTAAGAAAATCGATGAGATGAAATGATTTAGATGCACCACAAACCTATAGTGATGGGCCATCTGGGTGTGCTAAGTCAGTCTTCGATATGGGTGACTATAAGGGCTTGGCAATGGCTCTTTAGGTTAAATTAAAGTTTATGCTAGAGTACTCTTTCAACCTCCTTCACAATTTCTTTACATATATTTCTATTACGTGAGGAAGATAAACCATATAATCGTTATTCCCTAGTTTGAAATGATATTAATTACTAATATTACTTGGTTTCTTAATAATGCATTCATGGTAATGATATCAATTAATAATATTACTTGGTTTCTTAATAATGCATTCATATATATAATTAAATACTAAAATTTTATATAAGAAATAATTAAATTATTTTTACTTATCTCTTTGATATATTTGTTCAACAGTGAAAAGAAAATTGAGATGTGACTATAAGACATATACAAGAATCAAATTTTGATTTTTGATTTAGAAAGAAAAGAATGAAGGTTTAAAATGCATATATGGATGAATTTGTATTTTTTTTATGGATAGTTTTGATATATATATATATATATATATATATATATATATATATATATATATGTATATATATAACAATTTACCCTGAAGGATTTTTGAGAGGAGGGCGAACAACAATGGCGGCTAGGGTTTATGGGTTTGAACATCAGGGAGACAAGGCAACGACCTCCCTTACCTGCGATAAGACCAAATGGTGGCTCAGGCTGCTTCCTTTCTATCATTCGATGGCTCAGGTTTGGCATTGCCACTCCTTGGTACCAACTATGGATGATTACCACCATTTTTTCAAGTCTCTCAACCTCTTAACAGAGGCGATTCCCCCAGAAAGCTACAAACTGCAGACGCAATGGATCAACAAATGCTGGAGCATGAATTTCAATGGTATTGGGGGTGAATATTCACATAACCGGCACCACAATCTAGCTATTTATGAATCGTTGGGTTCAACTGCAGATGAGGCGTGTCAGAATCTGTTTCGCTTCCAAGGGACTCTGCACTTACCACTTCATTTGCCTGTGGGGGTTACCCTATCTCTCACACAGGGCAACGATGCCTTGCCTCCCGCATTGTTCCTCTCCAACGTTTGGATGCCTATCCACTGGCCAACCCTGCAACCAGTGCTGAAGCCCAGGGATGATCTCGCAGCCATCAATGACAACAAGGTAAGTGATGAATGCTTTCATATTTTCATCAAGCCCACTAAGGGAAACAATATTTTGATTTGGGCGCAACACCATGAAGAGATCACAAATCTGAAACTCAAAACTGGTCAAATTACTGAGTATCCTAGTCAACTACAATCTTTGATCTACAGGGGACGATCACTACAAGAAAGTTGCACTTTACATGAGTACTCCATATGCTCTGGTTCCACTATCATTCTCAATATGAGACTGAGAGGATAGGCCAATGAACAACACAAAAATTCAGGCAATGATAAAGGAACCAGCACCTCAAGCCATGAAAATTTGAAAGGCCCTCCTACAGGAATATTCTAAAGGGAAAACTCAAAATCGCTACTCCTATGGAAACAACAGACAATGCTCCCAAACCTTACATTGTTGAGAAAATGAATAGCATATCGGAAGTGAACATAGCGCTTACAGAAGTAGATGAAAACCGAATTGTTTATGAAGCACAAGCAATTATCTGTAGATTCAACAGTTTCTGGCCAAAACCAATGGTGTTGTTCCATTGGATTTTCACAAACTGGACTATGGACTGTGAAATCCACCTCTGTTCAAAGGGGTTTTTCAATGTCAAGTTTGCATCCTCAGAAGCCAAAGATAACATTCTGAGGGTGGGACCATGGTTATGGGGCTCCACTGGGCTCTTCATCACACCTTGGTTCCTGGATTTCGACGCAAACACCATGGAAGTGTCCAAAAGTCTAGTCTGGGTCAGACTTTACAATCTGCCCTTGCATTTCTGGAATGAAAGTGTTCTTACTTGCATTGGGAACATTCTGGGGCGATACATCAAAATATATACACAACGCTTAGAGGAGCGTATCTACACTTTTTCTCATATTTGCATGGAAGTGGACCTCAATAAAGGGCTGCCAGAATGCATACATTTGACACACAAACAACAGAAATGGATACAGCATCTTGACTTCGAAAATACTGCATTCAGGTGCAGAATCTGTAGAAACACCGGCCATTTGAAAAATACATGTCTGGAAGCAAAAAGAGATAACATGAAAAAAAAGAAGACAGTGAAAATTTCGAAAGGGTGGAAATTTCCCACAAGCAAGCCAGAAGAGGAGGAGGAAAAAGAAGAAGAAGAAGATGTTCTCAAACCAAAAGAACATCAACAGACAACCACAAATATAGAGTCAAAATAACAGGAGATGCAAGACCCCTTCGACATCACCCCCTTGGCCCAGTTGGCAAAAGAACAAGTGGCAACAGACCCCGGGGGTAACAAAAGACAACACATTTCAGATAATTCAGATTCAGATAAGGACAATGGTACAAACATTGAAGAAAACCAGTTAGCCCTTATCACTGCCACGCCATCACAAGGTGCTTGGAGGAAGGTCGAAAAGAAGAAGGGGAGAAAAACTTAATTTTCTCCCCATGTATTTTATTTTGCTTGCCACTCATGACAAAGGGCAAGCGTGACAAGCTCAGCCCTGCAGGCTTGTTGTAAGTTTATTCTTGGTAGCCTAGCTACAGTGACTAGTGTACATATGAACATGGGCCCATAGGGCGTCTAGAAATGCTTAAATGCATGTGCAAAGTTGTAACTTTCATTAATTTTAATAGAAAGCTGCCGATTTTTCTTTGTAAAAAAATATACATAAAACAATTGAGATATTTTTTTTAATATATTTATATTGTATTTAATTTCTTGCAAATTTATATCAAATTTTAGTTGAAGTAATTTAAAAATTTTCACATATTTAAAAAAAATAAACAATTTTAGTTCATGGAATGTAACTCATTTGACAATCACCTTGTTATGAAGTATTATGTTAAAACATGAGATTCAAAGTTAAATCTCCTTCAGTGGCCAACCAAAAAATAATTTTTTTTTTTAAATCTATTTATTTATTATATTTTTAGAATGCGGCATGCCTTTTGTGAGACGCAATGCTAAATTAATGAAATTGACATTATCAAATATCATGTGGTTTGAATATCTATTTTCAAAAATTAAAAATATAATTATCTACTATCCATTCAAGGAATGAGTGAAAATAATGAAAGTTTAAAATCAATATATGGATGAATTTGTATTTTTTATTTTATTTCTTTATGTATAGTTTTGATATATATATATATATATATATATATATATATATATATATATATATATATTGAGAAAAAAAAATTATTGTTATATTGTATTTAATTTCCTATAAATTTATATCAAAGTTTAGATGAAGCACTTTAAAATTTTTCACTTATTTAAAAAAATAAGCAATTTTAGTTCATGGAAGTAAGTCATTTGACAATCACCTTGTTATGAAGTATTGTTAATGATTTTGTCTTAATTGCTAATTGTCTTAAATGAGTTTTGTCTTAATTGTCATTGTCTTAGGTTGCCATTGTCTTAAACATAAAGTTTTATATTAAAATATTTTTGTCTCAAACTGATTTTGTCTTAAATATAAAGTTTTGTCTTAAAATATTTTTGTCTCAAACTACTTTTGTCTTAAAATATTTTTGTCTCAAACTGCTTTTGTCTTAAATATAAAGTTTTGTCTTAAAAATAAAGTTGTCTTCAAATATTTTTTGTCTTAAATTGATTTTGTCTTAAAGTATTTTTGTCTCAAATTGTTTTTGTCTTAAATATAAAGTTTTGTCTCAAACTATTTTTGTCTCACATTATCTTTGTCTTAAATTTTATATTTAAGACAATTCAATTGATATTAAATTTTAATGTAAAATTACTAAAATAAAAAGTGACTTTTTAAGACAAAAGAATTATTTTATCGTAAATAAATGTCTTAAAGTGCCTTTAGTGTAATATGGCTTCTTTTCTTTTATTTAATATATATAATCTCAATATAATCGTGATATTAAATTATAAAACTTTATCTTGTAATTAAAACAAAAAAAACTTTAGTTCCCATTCTTCTTTTATTTAATATATATAATCTATTAAATTATATAAACTATATCTTATAATTAAAACTAAAAAAACTTTAGGTCCCATTATTCTTTTATTTAATATATATAATCTATTAAATTATATAAACTTTCTCTTATAATTAAAACTAAAAAAACTTTAGTTCCCAAAAACATAATAACGATCGAATAAAATTACAATGTGAGTCTCGGTGAAGTTTTCGAATAAAATTACAAGATTAGTCTACGTGAAGTTTTTGTTGTTATATGTGTATAGCTTTAGTTATATGTTTGAAAAAATTATTATAAAATTTTGTTTTATTTTAATTGAAAATTTAATTAAACTAATGGTTGTAGAAAAAGGTGTATAATTAGAAAAAAATAATTGAAAAAATAATTAAATTAATGTTTGTGTGAGAGATGTATTTTAAGGATAGAATAAGGGCAATGTTTGATGTGAAAATATATGTGATATTTTTTTTTACTAGGTATATTCTAAGTTAAAATAGATGTAGGCTAATTTAATTTGATCTTTCTTTAAATAAGCTATATTCTACATAAATACCTTGAGTTAATATCATGGGTCAATACCAGGAAATTATTTTTATTCTAACATTATTATTTTTATTAATTTTATTTTATGTTGACCCAGTAAAAATATATTCATATAGGGTTATTTTAGTTTTATTTTATTTTCACATAGTTAAAAAATGACAAAATTTATTAAAAAACATAAAAATTATTTTGTTAAAGAATATTGCATTATTTGTTCAAAATCTTGAAGTAAATTGGCTATTTTACTTTAATTATATTTTAATTTATAATTTTATTTGTGTATTTTTTATTTTTTTAATGTAATTTGAGTAAGTCAAAATGTTAAACAGGACATGACAAGACATTACAACATTTGTACCATATCCGGCTGCAGAATTAAAAAATAATGTGAACAAAAAAAACCATCAACTAATGCTTAGGCCAATTCCCGAGATTCGGTGGGCAAGGGGTCTCGGCTTACCCCTCCCAATCCCTCTCTTGTGAAATCGTGGTCTCAGGATAATTTTATGGTTGTCCCTGTCATCAACTCCGTCCAGATTTCTACTCTCTCCAGCATGGGTGGCAGCGTTGTGGCAGGTATGGATTGCGGCCTTTCTAATGCTTCTCTCTCCAGCGTTTTTTTTTTTATGTTCCTTTTGATGACAGTAAGAATGATAAATTTAATAATATTAGTGTTAGTGATAGTAATATTTTTAATAATAATAACCATAATAGCTATAGTGATAATAATATTGATATTAATACTAATAATAACATTAAAATTAATATTTATAATAATAATACTAATAGAAATAATAAAAAATCGCTCTCCTCCTCTTCTTTGAATTTGACTGTTATTAATATTTCTAGTTCTTTTTTTTATCGGAATGTCTACAGTGTTAGAGAAGGGTCTCAATTTTTCTCTTGCTCCTAAAGAATCCCTATTCATGACATTATTTGTGATATAGAATACGGGATTAAAGATCTTCCTGATGCTACTAAAGACACTATTGGAAAAGATTGTGCCATGATCCTTAGAAAAGCGAAGCCCCCTAAGAGAAACATCCTCAAACCTGAGTTTGAGGCTCTAAAATCCTTAAACAATAACCAAGACATTGTTGTTCTTAAGGCCGATAAGGGAGGTTCTACAGTTATTTTAAACAAAGTGAATTATCGTAATAAGATGTTGGATCATCTTCTTAATAGCTGAAGCTACAAGAAGTTGAACAAAAATTCCCTTAAAAAACTTTCTAAAGCAGTGGCTTTGGTTATAAAATTGAGTAGCACTGTTGGTTCCCTTAGTAGAAAACTTATTGAGAGTAACCCCATAACTCCGAGAATTTATGGTCTCCCTAAGATTCATAAGGATGGAGCTCCCCTTCGCCCCATTGTCAACAACATAGGTGGCCCTACTTATCTTCTCACTAAATATTTAGCCAATAAGCTTAAGCCTCTCGACGTGCCGACTCCTTTGTCAAAGATTCATCCTCCTTTATTAATGAATTGAAAGGCATCAAGTTGGAACCCGATGACACGTTTGTTTGTTTTGATGTTGTCTCATTATACACTTGCATCCCCATTAGGGAAGTTATTTATGTAATTTCTTGGGTCATAGATCCTGATACTACTCGTCTAGTGGAGATCTGTCTAACCTCGACCTTCTTCAGTTTCGAGGGTGAATTCTTTGAACAAACTTGTGGTGTGGCCATGGGTTCCCCCCTATCCCCGATAGTTGCTAATATTTTCCTGGAAGACTTTGAATCAAGGGCCCTCTCCTCCTCCCTTTTTCAACCTAAGCTTTGGAAAAGGTTTTTTGATGACACCTATGTGTTGTGGGCTCATGGTAAAGAGAAATTGGACCTTTTATTCCACCATATTAATGATAAATCTAATTTCATTAAGTTTACCATGGAATTCAAAGTGGATGGTAGCCTGCCCTTTCTTGATGTTCTTATTTCTAGAAATAATGAAGGTTCTTTCTCTCATCAAGTTTTTAGAAAGAAGACACAAACTGAGTAGTATATACATGCGGGTTCTCACCATTTCCCTGCTCAGAAGTTAGGGGTTCTTAGTACCCTAGCCACTAGAGCCTTTAGAATTATTTATGAACACCACCTTGAAGATGAGAAATCTCATCTCCTTAAGGTTTTCCTTAAAAATTGTTATAGCAAGGTTCAATGTCTTAGAGCTTTTCGAAAAGCTGAAAAAGGTCTTAGGGTCAAAAAGGATCATTGTGATAGGTTATCCTGAGTTCACCTTCCTTTTATCTAAGGAACGATTGATAAAATCGCTAGGATCCTAAAGAGACATAATGTTCCCTCAACCTTCAAGCCACTCCGCACCATTCGGAATTCGCTTAGATCGGTTAAGGACCCGAACTACCCTATGGATGGTAAAGGTGGTTACCTCATTCCATGCTCCTGTGGGACACCTTACATCGGTGAAACTGGTCGATCCATCAGTCAAAGAATTTATGAACATGCCGCTAACCTTAAGAATAATAGATCTCGCTCCTCTACCTTAGTAGAGCATGCGAAAAAGACAAAGCATCACATTTTCATTGGAGATGCGAAAGTTATTGCAAGGATTGACCATTCCACCACTGAAAGTTGAGGGAGGACCTAGAAATCGAAAAGAGGCTAGTAAACCTTAACAGGGATGATGGTTGGAGTGTTAGCAGATGCTAGATCCCTGCCCTTCATTCTTAGTTATTGGTTTTCTTCCCTTCTATTCTCCCTCGTATCCTTTCCTCTCCTCTGTTCCCTGGTTTCTTTCTCCCTTTCTATACTTTATTAATTTATTTATTATTATTATTACTATTTAATTATTTATTATTAGTATTCATTTATCATCAATATTATTATTTATTTATCTAATATTGTTATTTTTCATTTTATTTATTTATTTATATTATTATTTATTAAATATTATTATTTTTCATTTATTTATTTTTTTTAATTTATTTTTTAATTTTGATTTATTTACTCTCTTTTTTTAATTTTTAATTTTAATTTTAATTTAATTAATTAATTAATTATTTATTTATTATAATTATTTTTTAATCTTAGAATTTCAGATTATTATTAATTAAGAATATATAAATATTTTATCATATTCAAATCTTTTAATTATTAAATAAAAATATAATAAAAATAATTCAACTATTTTGTCTTTGTATTTTTTTTATTCTAGTCAAACTAGCCGTTATTCCACAATGGCTAGTTGGTGTTTCTTATCTATTTAAACTGGGTCCTAGATCAGATTTCTTATTTTGTCCTAATGATGAATCACACTGGTTGGTTCTAAAGGCGTCGACAAAATCTGCTTGAATGTGATTTTCACTGAAAGAACAGCTAGTTGGAGTTTCCTATCTATTTAAACTAGGCCCTAGATCATATTTCTCATCTTGTCTTGATGATGAACCACACTAGCTAGTTCTAAAAGCGTCGACAAAATCTTCTTGAATGTGATTTTACCAAAAGAATTTATACTCTTTGTTTTTTTTTTATGAAAAAATTAATAATTTAAATATGTAGAATTCAAAATTAAATATATGTTTCTTTAAATAATCATTATAATGATAAATTTCCATGTAAATGAAGTATTATGTGTGAGGAGATCAAGTGCACAAATACTTCATATTTGAAAAAAATAATAATTTAAATATGTAGAATTTAGAATTAAATATATATATTTTTAAATAATCAGTGTAATGATAAATTTCCATGTAAATGAAGTATTATGTGTGAGGAGATGAAGTGCACAAATACTTCATATTTGAAAAAATTAATAATTTAAATATATAGAATTCAGAATTAAATATATATTTCTTTAAATAATCAGTATAATAATAAATTTCTATGCAAATAAAGTATTATGTGTGAGAAGATCATATACACAAATACTTCATATTTACATTATGTGTACATAAAAACACCTATGTACACATTTATAGTCTAGAGTGGTACCTCTTAAAATCATCAGTGTCACACTACTATGAAATCATCCATGTTATTAATTTTTATAATTCAAGTGATAAAAATGCTAATAAATTAACACTTAACAAATTTAAAAGTTAAAAATACCTTTTTGATTTAATATATAAAAATAAAAATAAAATAAAAACTAATTAAGACTACTTAAATTTTTATAAATTTTTATATTAAGTAATTTAAATACATAATTTGCATACTTATTTTTTTACAATCAAATTTCCTTTTAAATTTTAAATAAATTTTCAAATAAATCCTTTAGCTAATCACATCATTAATAATATATATATATATAAACCGGTAATCACATTATCAATAATTTAAATTTTTGTTTATATATATATATATATATATATATATATATATATTTTATTTTTTTTTTCAATAAAGATAGTTGATTTTGGAAAATTATTATTATTATTTCAAAGTTTTGACTATAATATTAATTTTTAATTTTTTAATTTAATATAATTTTATATTAAGTTTTTTCTTAATTGTTAAAATTTATTTTGTTTTATTTTATTATTAGGATTTTTCTTAATTCTTAAAAAATAATTTATTTTATATCTATTCCAAATATATTTGTATATATATTTAGTAAATAAAAATAATAAATAAATAAATCTATTTTGTTATTAAAATTTAAAATTTTAGTTAATTATATCCATTTCCAAAAACATATTGCTAACATATCTACTTAGCTTCACTATGATCTAAACTCACAATCATATTGTTATTAACGTGTTGGTTAGTCTAATAACAAAAGTTCCCTTGAATCTTGTACTCTCCCCTTTTGGATATAGCCTAGGCCATTAAACGTAACCTTTGAAGACTCTCTCTCACTTTTATCCTTTCTACAAAAATTCTATAATAATCCCTGCCACATTTTTAAAGAAACCCTTTGGTCGTGACTCCGAACTATCCCGGCAATAGTTTATTTGCAGTACACATTTTTTGCATTGTTTTTGTAGAAAGCTGTATAAATTACTAGAAACAAAAACAAACCAAAAATAATCCTATCTAGAGTCCTGAATATGTTAAGAGTAAATGGTATATCAGAATTCAGTTAGTTAGAGTTACCACAACACAGGCAAATTTCTCCCACGGTTTATAAGAAATCGAGGAAAGTGGACCGTCTGATGTCGTACAAATTCCCTCTGGTTGCTTCACAGTAACCCTTTTTCTAAATCCCGATTACTGAATACTTTGAGACTCAATAAAAAAATGCTTTTTCTGATTCAAGTTTACTGAGATCTCTGGTGCAGAAATCTATCATAATCCTAATTTTGGAATACTCTGAGACTCGATAAACAATGTTTTTGTTGATTCAAGGTCACTGAGATCTCTGGTGCAGAAATATATCATGGGATTAAAATTTGCAAGCGGAAATTCGTGCAATTTCTTGCAGGGTAAGTCTTCCCAAGGTCCTGTTGCCTCTTGAGGAGATTGAAGAATGTGGATATGTGAGGGAAACTGGATTTGTGTGGATGAAGCAGATGAAGATGATTGAGCACTAGTTCAAAAAGATTAGGAAAAAATTCCAGTATAGCACATAGATCAGTTCCTATGTTAAGCAACACAAAAAGAAGAAGTTGACTGGAGTGAAGAGCAAGGAAGTACTCCTTTGGATCATGATCTCTGAGATGTTCATTGATCACCAATCCAGCGGTAAGATTTACTTCAAGGGTGCTACTGGGATTGGGAAATCCTTCCCTATCAGTGCCTTTGAAATTTAGAAGAATGAAAACAATTGTTCTCTGAAGTTTGTGGATAGAACTAATGAGTTTAGAAATTCATTATGAAACTGTTCTTATTTATGCAACAATGAAGTGAGGAACAATTGTGATTGTAAACCACGTATAAATTGGACATGTATTTTTTTAATATCTAAAGCTAACTTAGATATTATAGAA
Organism: Pinus albicaulis; assembly: GCA_034641835.2. Lineage (NCBI taxonomy): Eukaryota > Viridiplantae > Streptophyta > Pinopsida > Pinales > Pinaceae > Pinus > Pinus albicaulis. The sequence continues at coordinate 858,917,785 of CM076570.1, forward strand.
ATCTTTATTATTTTGAACATCAATATAATTTTTTTTTCAATGGTACGTTGACATAAGCATTTGTTTATCAAAGTTGGAGGTGTCTAAGCATTGGTGTGGTCAATTTTCTAAGTTTGATGTTCTATTAGCATGATTTTCACTTGAATAAAAAATGTACTTATTTAATTTGTTTACATATGACAAAAGAAAAGGGTAAACGGTTCTAAAAAAACACTTAGATTGAAGTAAATTTTATGCAACATTTCACCAATTACAACTGCAATTCACAATTTTCAATCAGAAAATCAGTATGAACAAAATATGAGCAATTTTCAATTGTTTACTACAACTGCAATTCACAATTTTCAATCAAAAAATCAATATGAACAAAATATGAGCAAGTTTCAAGTGTTTACATTTTAAGCTCAAAGAGAAGCATTAGAAATGGCACAAAGAGGTCGAGCACCATAAGCAACATATTTTTATACGCTGGCCCCTAAAGGTTGAACCAGTGAACACAAGCATCTTCCGTATGGTTTAGTTGCCACAATAGGGATACTCTTATGTCAAAATCTCTCAGGGCTTGCGACGGGCTCCAACAAAATTATTTGTATCTTTAGGGTTATTGAACACGAGTAAGTGACCTAATACACCATGTTCTTCACTACTTAATTATGAAGCCCTTGACAGGGATAAACAATTTGATTGTTAATTACGTCGATAGGCGTTCTCTATTGAAACTGGCTACTTTAATCATTTTTCTAATTAATCTTTTTGATAGGACGGTACCCTGTTGGAACTGGCTACTTTAATAATTTTTGTAATTAATATTTTTGATAGGATGGTGTGAAATGGATGATGTCGGTATATTCTCGTCGTTGCCACTCCATCAACGAATAGAATTAAAAGTCATAACTTCCTGGCATATCTAAAATACATGTTTAAACCATACTTAAATTATTTTTTTACAAAACAAGATTAAAAATTTACAGTGTCGATTGTTGATAACCACGTATGCTAATTAATTAGAAATGAAATAAAATAAAATAAAAGTTATAAAAGATGCATTGCAACGTGCATTAATTTTGATTTGAAACTTATAAGTGTTCACATTCTCAAACTTATACCACTTGGCAAGTGTGCATTTAAAATATTTTCCTCCACTCCATTACCTTAGTGGTTGCATATGCATGACATTTAAAATCAAATGTATGCCCGCTTACAAGTTACTATAAAGAAAAAAATATTATTTTATTAAATTATTATTGCTCCAGTGGATTGATATTTTATTACTTTAAAAAAATTATTGTTGTTGGGTATTCAAGTCTCCATGCTACTCATTACAACTTACTTCCTTAATGTATCCACTTATTTCCTTAATGTATCCACCTGAATAATTAAATCTAGAATGATTAATGGGGTTGACATGATGTATGATAATAAAAAATAATTAGATTTTCATATTATTTAAACAATATAATTAATAAATAGTAAATGGTAGGTTTAAATTATAATATAAATTGTAACTATCATGTGATAATTTATCCCTTAACTAATTCAATTATACTTCTTTTTGTATTGATCATTTAGGTTAAATTTTGATGTATAGGAAGCTTTCATTAATAAAAATATTTAATTATCACACAATTGAGAGGATTGCAATATAGGGATAACCCCTAATATTAAATTATAATAAAATTATTTTAATACAATAATAAATTGTAAGATTAAATTATAATAATTATTTTAATACAATTATATTATTATATTATATTCTTAAATTATTATAAGGTTTATGGAGTAGTGGTGTCCTATGCAAGCCATTCAAATGCATTCCCACTCACAATTAACTATAAAGAACAAAATATTATTTTATTAAATTATTCTTGCCCATTTGTATTTATTTTTTATTAATTAAAAAAAATGTTTTTCATGTGGTATCAATTGTCCATGCTACTCATTTGGACTTCCTTAATGTTGACTTCCTTTACTTAATATGATCATATTATTTAAACAATATAATGAATAACTAATAAATTGTAGGTTTTAATTATAATCTAGTTTTGGTTTCATAAATTAGTTGTAAAAAAAAAATGTGACTATCATGTGATTATATATCACTTAACTAATGCAATTATACTTCTTATTTTATTCAACATTTGTATTAAAATTTGGTGTATTGAAAGATTTTCTTAATAATAAAGTTTCATTATCACATAATTGCTATATAAGGAATAAAATTTAAAGTTAAATTTTAATGAAATTATTTTCATACAATAATAAATTATAAGATTAAATTATAATGATTATTTTAATACAATTATATTATAATAATAATAGTAATAATAAACTTAGAATCTATATAAATTTATAATCTATTTTAATAGTCTTAGAAACATAAAAAAAAATCTACTTGATCACTCTAGATGAATAAATTGTATTTTAATGCAATCCATAATTAATATAAATTAATGAATTAAAAGATTGAAATATTAAAAAATTGAAACATTAAACATTATTAATTAAAATATTAATTAATAGCATTAATTAAAACATTTTACATTATGTAATTAAAAATTTTATGTAATAAATGTTTAATAACATTAAAGATTAATTCAAAAATATGTAAAAAATATATTAATATTAATTAATAATAAAGTGAAATAATTATTATATTGCCATTATTACATTCACATATTAATTAAATCATTAATACATAATTATTATACTTAATTACATTATTGAAATATATCTAAACATAAATATATTGAGATTTTGTTAATAATAATAATAAGAGGTTGGAATTATACTTAAATGTTTTTAACTTTAAAATATTAGTTAAAACTTTTGAAAATATATTAATTAAAACATTTATTTAAAAATGTTTAATAACATTAATTTAAACATGTTTAAAGAAATGAATTAATACAACATTAATTAATTAAATTATTAAAACAATAATTAACATTAATATTAATTAATTAAAACATTAATTAATTTTAACTTTAATTAATTAAATTTTAACATTATATGAAGCATGGATACATTTATAAAAACATTAAAATATTTAATATTAATTAAAACAATAAAAATGTTCAATTATAATAAACATTAATTTTCAAATTTTCAAATTAATATTTTCATATTAATTAATAGTAATATTAAGTTAATTAATTAAAATATTTAATAAGATTAATTAAAATATTTGACAATATATTAATTAAAATATTTATATAAAAGTTAGGAAGGTGAGTGAAGATAAAACATCATGAGAGGTGGTTAAACATTGAGACAATTATTGGGTATAATATTAAAGTTTATATTATTTAGGAAGATAAAACCTCATGAGAGGTGGTTAAACATTGAGACAATTATTGAGTATAATATTAAGGTTTATATTATTGGGTTTAATAATAAGTCTTATAGTATTTGTTTTAATATTAGAGTTTATAATATTGAGTTTTTAATATATATATATATATGTGTGTGTGTGTGTGTGTGTGTGTGTGTGTGTGTGGCTTATAATATTTGGTTTTAATATTATGATTTACATTATGGAGTAATATGTTGGGTTATAATATATATTCTAATATATAGGGTTTATAATTAGGCTTTAATATTGTGTTTATAATATTTGGGTTTAATATTAGCGTTTATAATATTGTGTTTAATATTTAGAGTTTATAACATTAGAGATTATAATATTTCAGTTTATAATATTGATTCTTAGGGTTTATTGATCTCTTGTGTTTTTTATATTGATCCCTTGGACTTATTGATCCCTTAGGTATTTAATATTTACCCCTTGGCTTCATGAATTTCTTTGGTTTGTAATATCAAATCGTTGGGTTTATTAATTCTTTTTGTAACACACCTAGTTTCATGTTTTTCAAGTTAGACATTTGAACTTAAATCCAAAGGGGGTGGACCCTAATGGATAATTATGGTGTGGATGTAATTAATTATTTAATTGTGTGAAATAAATAAAATATTTCTGTGCATATTGAGCAAATGAGAATTTTGAGATCACTTTCCAAATCCATGAGGTATGGAAAGAGGCTAATACTTTCCCCAAAAATCTTTCAAAAATCCTTGAAAGAATTTATTTTTAATTTAGATTTTTGAGGAAAAATCTAGATTTCCCCAATGAGGCGGAGAGTAGTTGGGAAGAGGTAAAAAGATAGAAAAGCATAAAGTAGCTTTAAAAGTCCCTAAATAAGGGAAGCCTAGGCAAACAGGAAGAAAAGCATCCTGTAATTCTGGACGCAGAATTAGAAACATGCTTTGGGAAGCATAAGATTAAATAAGCTACTCCAGAACAGATTGGGGTTGGTCTATTCTAGGAGATGATCTCAGCTCGGGGGTGAGCTCTGGGGATAAAGGAACTCTAAGGTTGGGAGGACTGGTCAATTGCAGAAGTGGTATGCTCACAATTTTTATGAATGATTAAGAATTACTTGTTATTATGCAGTATGGTTAATTACTGTAGGTGTTGTGGTACTTCAAAAATTCTGAAAATGATATTCCATACATTTAACAGAACTTTCTAGAAGAACTTAATCCTCTCATTTTGTATAGTTATAGGAATAGGATTTATGGGGAAAATCATCCAGAACTTATAAACCTGCTAATGGTTTAAATCTGAAGATTTATACTACACCCATAAATCATTCTAGTGTAACTTTAATGTGTTTCTGTAGAAGTATAACTCAAATTTTGTATGAAATAGGAAAAGAAAATTTGAAGATGAAAAACCAGCTATGAAATTAGAGGAGCTTATAGTGATTAAGCACAGTACTGACATTGCAGAAATACCTTATTGAAGTGCATGTAGATGAACTGTAATCATTTTTAAAAAAAAAGGAAAATCTGGACTAACTCATTAATTCTTGTTATATGAATTAAATACATGAGATAGAAAGCTGCACAACATTGAAGAAGTAAGCAAATAGAAATGATAAGTTAAATCATTTACAAGACTGATATGACTATGTACATTTGGCCAATACAAAGCAGAGAATGAAACCCTATCTATAGACATTCTCATATTATTAAACCAACCGGGATACATTATAGAAAACCAAAATACGTAAATAGAGCTAAAATTCTATGCTAATGATGAAACTCTTATAATAGAAAGATAGATGTCATTGATATGTCCCTAATGGCAAAAGTCTCTGTTAGGTTCTGCCTACTTGACAGGAAAAGAATAATAGTAAAACAATCTACTGACACAGAAATTCTGCTATTCGAATTTACATAATGAGTTACAGCATAAATAAATCCCATTGGGTTGCAATGAATGTAAGCCATATATCCTGGCAAAGTACTCATTTAAATTTTGTTAAGGGTTTTATTAACCTATACCCATTATTCCTAATGTACTCATAAGGACAAGAAGGACTAATGTTAGTAACCCTTTGTATTCTAGGAATTGAAATGAAAGTACTCAGGTGGACATTATTAAATTTCCTAATCATACATTGAAAGGAAAATTGTACTAATCAGAGTATTATACATAACCATTAAGCCAGAAAACTGATTATTAATATAGTAATTATTTGTGTGGACATTACATAAAAATAAAACATATGTCAATGTATAGACATCATAGAAAAATATATAGCAGAAAGGGGACCCAAGAATTTTGTTTGTAGGTATTCATGGGGGTGTATAAAATTTCCATCAATTAATATATATACAACTATCAAGTGGAAATACTGAATAAACCTGGAAATAAATAATAAGTGTATGGTGAATATGACAGACATGTGAAACCCTACATACTATTATGAAATAGATACATAGTGTCCCAAACGAATTCGATAGGCCTCACCCAAGTGTTGAAATTCCTGAGCATTAGTCTTAAGGGAAAATATATATAATACAACCAGAATATATTAGAACGTGTTCCATAGTCAAAAAGCTTGGTCATATTCTAAGGCCGAGAGTTGATTGTATACAGTCCAATTATTTATAGAGGTGCAACAGGATTTATAATACCCGAGCGAAATAAAATTGTTAAAGATCTCAGACAGAAAACGTAGAACCAAAGCCGACCCATACATATGGGAATATCAAACTATTGAAATCAAAATTCTCTGCGAAAAGAAGGAACCAACCTGAGTTCACAAACGAAGACAAACGTCTTAAAGAAAAACTGGAACAATTGATGAGAGCATGGTAAGAGTGACGATTATGATGGTGGGAATTAACATAATCACTTGCAGTAACAAGAAACCAAAGCACAAAATTAAAAGGGCAAGGATAAGCCAATATAAATACAACTATAATTCAATAAACGCCCATATACATATCAAATTACCTTGAGAAATATGGCGTAAAACATCCTCTGGTTAATTCCCAACTCTGAAAGGGGAAACGAAACCATGAGTATTTAATGACAATAATTCCAAAAAGATTCATTCGACTCCTTGTATGCAAACGAAGGAGAAAACAAAGTTTGAATGCGGAGCATATTATTATTTCCGCACGGAAAAAATGCCTCAACAACTCTGAGGAGTCCGCTACGACACCAGTGCTCTCAGAAGGTAGAGCTAATTACCAACACGAACAGAGAATCAAAATTTCAAACTCCTCCTCTAGAGTTAAATTGTAATCATAATAAGAACCTGTATACGATATATGGCACGAATAAATTTAACAAGGCATGGCGTAATCAGGAGAACGAGTTACCTATGAATCTCGCTCCTGTATGCAAACCAAGTGACTGTGTGCGTCAAGCAGTCTCGATGGAAAGACCGTCGATACCACCAAGTAGAAACCCCGGCCACAAGATTTGCAGAAACCAAATGAAGGTTGTAACAAGAGAAATTCACAATTAAGTAGAACGTTAAACCCTAATGCATCCATGCCATACAGATGGCAAAATCTGCGAGAGGCATACTTGAATTTAGGGTTAGATCAATGGCGCTCGGAGGTCTTTAATGGTGGGGTGATAGAAATTATGAATTCAAGCCAGGAAAATAAATGTGAAACGACTTCCAAGTACCACTTCTCTCCTCGAGAAAGGTAGCAAACTTAACGTAGTGTTAACAATGGGCTGGTGCTCGAATATCATAGTAGAGAGGTACACAAGAGACATTTAATATGTAGGACAAGCATGAGACGAAACCTCCAATGGGGTCGACACATTGAGTGCAATCGTGCTCTATGTAAAGATTGTGGGAATCGTTACAAATCAATTTGATATGGTATGTACTATCTCACACATGCCAGACGTGATAGGATCACAGACCTTATGACATATAATCAACGGCAATTCGATATAGAATCATTTCGTATGATAGTAATATGGGTGAACCATATATTCACATGTCCAATGTAATAATTTTAATTAAGTTAACTATTGGGGTTATAATATCTTCCACTTAAATTACAAGGGAAGTCGATTTAGTTCATATCCATTCGAATAGTAAGGTATGGGATGCTTGATACGTCTTAAGTAGCGGTGGATTCAATTAGAACAAGTTAAAAATGATGTGAGCCATGAGGAAACAATTTCATGGTAATACATGTGCTTTGTTTTAATGGGACCATCCAATATTATATATAAAAAATGGGGAATGACGATGGTTTATATAGTGCTTATGGTAAGTTCAACAAGGGCATTCTGGTGAAATAATAATAAGTTGGGAATTATCATTATTATGTATAATCCTGTTAAAGTTCCTTTTTAATTATGAGATAAAAAACTGACGGAAAAATGTGGATTTGGAAAGGCGTAATTAGTAGCCAACATAAAATAAATAAATTAAAAAAATAAAAATAAATAAATAAATAAATAAATTTTGAGGTATGTTACAAATGGTATCAGAGCCCATGTTCGAAAACTGGGCTGTTGTTGTGCTCACTGTGTAAATTATTTCTTGTTGAATATATATATATATATTTTTTATTGATGTTGTTTTGTTTAGTGTATAGTGGTACTGGAACTAAAAAGACAATGGCTGAAGGAGATGAAATTTATGTTGATCTGCGTGATGAAGATAACAGGCTGGATCCCAACGCTCCTTTGATGGCTATGTTGCACGGGTTGCAACGGGAGATCGCTGAGTTAAGAAGTCAGAATGACAGGCTGTCATTAGCCAATGAGGAGCAAGAAAAGCTCATAAGAGAACTGACTTCGCGAAACAACGAAGAAGGTGAAGGTTCCGGAAAGAGGAAGAAAGGCAAGTTCTTAGATGATTCTGAGGAAAATGACACTACTAGACGTCAGTCTAAACAGAGAAAGGAATTACAGGGGGAATTCCGAAAGATTAAACCTCCCTCCTATGATGGAGAGGAGGAAGATGTTGAGGCATGATTGTTGAATATGATTAAGAATTTCCAGGTCTATGAATATGAGAGCAATCTGAAGGCTAGATTGGCTGTCTACCAATTGCAGGGTAAATCTACGTTGTGGTGGGAGGAGACGAAAATGGTCCATGCCATTGATGAAAAAACAGTTACTTGGGAAGATTTCCAAGTCAAGTTTAAAAACTGCTATTTGAACGAACGTTATTATGATGATAAAGCAAAGGAGTTCCATGAACTCAGATTGGAGCAACTCACCATAGATGATTTTTTCACCAATTTTACAAATCTGCTAAGGTATGTTCCTTATATTCGTGAAGATAAGGCAAAGGTACAAAGGTTTTTGAACTGTTTGCCTGCTGTGTACAAGGATAAAATAGAGTTCGATAATCCAAAAACTATGGATGAAGCGGTGAGGAAAGCTAGATTATGATACTAACAGTTTAAAGGCAAGGGTGAACATGGAAAAAACTAGGTAAATAAGAGTGAATTCAAAGGGAAGAAATAGAAACCAGCTTACTTGAAGAACTTTGGCAGGGACCATCAGCGGAAGAAATTTAACAAACCCAAGGAAAGTCAAACTTCTGAGTCCCAAGTTGGTTCAAAACAAATGGATGGAGATGATAAGAAGGAGGGAGCAGTCAAAATGCGGGAACCCTTGAAATGTTGGGGTTGTAGAGAACCTCATCTATTGAGGGATTTTCCACACCAAAATATTCAGATGATTATGAGGGATCGAGAAGCTACCATAGTGAATGATATAGCAAGAAACATACCCACTATCAGTGCAGCCTTGGAGAACCGACAAACAGAACACCAGGCTACCATGGTCGAGATGGAAGGTAATATTGCTGACCAATCTGTTACAGTTTTAATTGATCTGGGTGCTTCTTTGAGTTATATTAGTACACAAGTTGTAGAGAAATGCAATCTCAAAACTGAAAAATTTCAGTAGTCTTGGTTGGTCCAGCTAGCCATTGGCACCAAGTGAAAAGTAACTCATAAGTTACCTCAAACAACAATTAAATTAAATGATTTTCAGACAGAAATAAACTTAAACATTCTGCCCTTAGGCTCATATGACTTACTGATTGGAATGGATTGGTTGGAAAAGAGAAAGGCTATGATGAATTGTTGGGATAAAACTCTGAATTGCATAGATGAGGAAGGGAAACCCTTTATCCTCAAAGGAAAACCAAAACCAATCTCTGTAAGACAAATATCAGCTCTGCAATTAAAAAGAACAGCCAGGAAAGGATATCAAGTATATGCTATACATGTCGAAGAATTAGGACATCAACCTGAAGAAAACCTACTGGACACTCTACTAGTGGTAAGAGAGTTTAAGGAAGTTTTTCTAGATGAGATTCCTCATCTTCCCCCCAAAAGAGAGATTGAATTTTCAATCGATTTGGTGCCTGGAGCAACACCTGTTTCCAGAGCCCCTTATCGGATGAGCCCCCCTGAACTCATGGAACTAAAAATTGGGTGAAATCGCGAAGTTGGGAAACACTTTTTGGCGGACGGCTAGAATTTGGGAGAAATTTTTAATTTCTCGCCCGAGAAAATAGTCAACTCTATTTCTCGACCGAGAGTTTTAAAAACTCTCGTCCGAGAGTTTTATTGGGTTTAACCGGAGTTAAAAATCTCTCGAACGAGAGTTATGCATTTTCTCGTCCGAGAGTTTTATTGACGGAAACTCTCGAGAAGACTTTCGGACGAGAGTTTTGAAAACTCTCGGCCGAGAGTTTTGAAAACTCTCGTATGAGAGTTTTGAAAACTCTCGTATGAGAGTTTTGAAAACTCTCGTATGAGAGTTTTGAAAACTCTCGTATGAGAGTTTTGAAAACTCTCGTATGAGACTTTTGAAAACTCTCGTATGAGAGTTTTGAAAACTCTCGTATGAGAGTTTTGAAAACTCTCATCCTAGAGTTTTGAAAACTCTCATCCGAGAGTTTTATTCCTATAATAAAATACAACAATTAATTATTAAGTTTTTAGAATTGGTACTTTATATAATTTAAATAGTACTTTATTAAAATTAAAAAATGATAAAAAATACATGAAGATTTAATTAAATAAAATTTGTTACAATATTTTGTAATATCAATGTTATATAAAAAACTAAAAATATTTTATATAAAACTAATTGATATATTAATATAAATAAAATAAAATTCTAAAACATAAATCAAAATAAAAACAACTATATAATATTTTTTTTGAAATTAATGAATAAATTTAAATTTATAAAAAAATTGACTAAATGCAATGAGGTGATAAAGGAAACAATGCATAGCACCTTAATATCATTATAAATTCTTGGAAATCTCGAGAAATTTTTGAAGTGAGATGGGCTTCTTGGAATGGGTCACTTTATCTTCCACTTCAGTTTCACACGATTAACTTGAAAGGAAGTCTATTTTCCTAGGTATGGATGTAAGGGAATAAACAATATTATTTGAACATTGAGTGAGATGCCCTTCTTGGAATGGGTCCTCTTATATTCCACTTTAGTTTCACAAGATTAAATTGAAATGAAGTTTATTTTCCTAGGTATGGATGTAAGGGGATAAAGAATATTATCAGAAAAGGAAATGAATTTTAAGTGTGACATTCCAAGAAGAAGTGTATGGTATTGGAGAATTATGTTATTGCAGAAAACTAAACCTTGACCCCTTAACTCTTGACCCCTTAAACCCTAATTCCTAACCCCTAACCCCTAAACCCTTAACCCCCTAAACCTTAAACCTCTAAAACCTTAACCCCTAACCCATTTACCCCCACAAAACCTCTAAATCCCTAACCCATTTACCCCCACTAAACCTCTAAATCCCTAACCCATTTAACCCCTAAACCCTTAACCCCTACCCCTAACACGTTAACCCCTAACCCATTTAAGCACCTAAACCCCAAAACCCCTAACTCCTAACCCCTAAAATCCTTAATTGCTAAATCCCCTAACCCCCTAAACCTCTAAACCAATCCTAACCCATTTAACCCCCTAAACCTCAAAACCCCTAACCCCTTAAACCCCAATTCCCAACCCATAACCCTTGACCCCTTAAACCCTATTTCCTAAACCCTAAACCCTTAACCCCTAACCCCTTAAACCCTAATTCCCAACCCCTAACCAATTCAACACCCTAAACCCCCAAAAACCTAACCCATTTAAGTGTTTATTCCATTTAACCCCTAAAACCCTAACCCCTAACCCCTAAAATCCTTCACTGCTAAATTCCCTAACCCCCTAAACCTCTAAACCTATAACCCATTTAACCCCCCTAAACCCTAAACCTCTAAACATATTATGCTTGTAAACCTAGTTACAACCCTAAACAGACCAGCACCCTAAACCTAAAACCTGACATTCTTCACCCCGCTAACCCCTAACTAACCCTAAAATTCTTATTGCTAAATCCTAACCCTAAACCTCTATAAACCAACGATAACCATTTAACCCTAAAGCACCTAGGCTTTTAATAACCCCTTAAACCTAATTCCCAGCCACGCAATGGGTATCGCCCTTAAACACCTAAACCTCTGCTTGGTAACCCTTGACCCTTAAACACTAATTCCTAACCCCTATTACATTTAACCCTAAACCCTAAACCTCTAAACCTTAACCCCTAACCCATTTACCCACCTAGGCTTATCTAAACCCCTAAACCATTTTTAACCCCTAAGCATTTAAACCTCTAAACCCTAACCCATTTAGCCTAATACAAACCTCTGAGCACAACACACCCCTAACTGTTAACCCCTAACCCATTTAAGCCACTGAAACCAAAAAACTATTGTAAACCTAATTCCCAACCCCTAACCAATTCAACGTCGTAAACCCCTAAAAACCTAACCCATTTAAGTGTGGATTCCATTTAACCCCCAAAACCCTAACCCCTAACCCTTAAAATCCTTCACTACTAAATCCCCTAACCCCCTAAACCTCTAAACCTGTAACCCATTTAACCCCCTAAACCCTAAATCTCTAAACCCTTAACCCCTAACCCCTAAAACCCTAATTCCCAATTCCTAACCAATTAGACACCCTAAACCCCTAAAAACCTAACCCATTTAACACCATTAACCACTAGCTTCTAACCCCCAAAATCCTTAACTGCTAAATCCCCTAACCCCCTAAACCTCTAAACCAACCCTAACCCATTTAAACCCCTAAACCAAAAACCTATAACCCCTTAAACCCTAATTCCCAACGCATAACCCATTCAACCCCTTAAACACCTAAACCTCTAACCCCTTAACCCTTGACCCCTTAAACCCTAATTCCTAACCGGGCTAACCCATTTAACCCCCTAAACCCTAAACCTCTAATCCTTTAACCCCTAACCCATTTACCCCCACTAAACCTCTAAACCCCTAACCTATTTAACCCATAAACCATAAACCTCTAAACCCTTAACCCATACCCCTAACCGATTTAAGCCCCAAAACCCCAAAACCCCTAACCACTTCAACACCCTAAACCCCTAAAAGCCTAACCCATTTAAGAGTGGCTCCATTTAACCCCCAAAACCCTAACCCCCAACCCCTAAAATCCTTCACTGCTAAATCCCTAACCCCCTAAACCTCTAAACCTGTAACCCATATAACCCCCTAAAACCTAAACCTATAAACCCTTAACCCCTAACCCCTTAAACCTTAATTCCCAACCCATAACTCTTGACACCTTAAACCCTAATTCATAACCCCTAAACCCTTAACCCCCTAAACCCTTAACCCATAACCCATTTACCCCCACTAAACCTTTAAACCCCTAACCCATTTAACCCCTAAACCCTAAACCTCTAAACCCTTAACCCCTACCCCTAACCCGTTAATGCCTAACCCATTTAAGCCCCTAAACCCCAAAACCCCTAACCAATTCAACACCCTAAACCCCTAAAAACCTAACCCATTTAAGTATGGATTCCATTTAACCTCCAAAACCCTAAACCCTAACCCCTAAAATCCCTCACTGCTAAATCCCCTAACCCCCTAAACCTCTAAACCTGTAACCCATTTAAGCCCCTAAACCCAAAAACCCCTAACCACTTCAACACCCTAAACCCCTAAAAACCTAACCCATTTAAGTGTGGATTCCATTTAACCCCCAAAACCCTAACCCCTAACCCCTAAAATCCTTCGCTGCTAAATCCTGTAACCCCCTAAACCTCTAAACCTATACCCCATTTAACCCCCTAAACCCTAAAATTCTAAACCCTTAACCCCTAACCCCTTAAACCATAATTCCCAACCCATAACCCTTGACCCCTTAAACCCTAATTCCTAACCCCTAAACCCTTAACCCCCTAAACCCTAAACATCTAAACCCTTAACCCCCAAACAATTTACCCCTACTAAACCTCTAAACCCCTAACCCAATTAACCCCTAAACCCTAAACCTCTAAAACCTTAACCCCTACCCCTAACCCGTTAACCCTTAACCCATTTAAGCCCCTAAACCCCAAAACCCCTAACCCCTTAAACCCTAATTTCCAACCCATAACCCTTGACCCCTTAAACCCTAATTCCTAACCCCTCAACCCTTAACCCCTAATCCCTTAAACCCTAATTCCCAACCCCTAACCAATTCAACACCCTAAACCCCTAAAACCTAACCCATTTAAGTGTGGATTCAATTTAACCCCCAAAACCCTAACCCCTAACCCCTAAAATCCTTCATTGCTAAATCCCCTAACCCCCTAACCCTCTAAACCTGTAACCCATTTAACCCCCTAAACCCTAAACCTCTAAAACCTTAACCCCTAACCCCTTAAACCCTAATTCCCAACCCCTAACCAATTCAACACCCTAAACCCCTAAAAACCTAACCCATTTAAGTGTGGATCCCATTTAACCCCCAAAACCCTAACCCATAACCCCTAAATCCTTCATTGCTAAATCCCCTAACCCCCTAAACCTCTAAACCTGTAACCCATTAACCTCTAAACCTATAACCCCTTGGAAGGATTGTCTGTAAGTGGAGGGCCCGGTTATTGAGCCGGCCATCCTTTTCCATCTCGGAGCGGGTAAAGCCATCCCTCCTTCAATAGAAAAAATTAGCTCTTCCCAACTGATTTGCTGCTGGGCGAGGCTGTAACTTACTATTAGCCGAATCAAGCAATGGTGGCTGACCACCATGTCTGCATGCTGTGATTTTCTAATTCCACGAGCAATATCATGCAATAAAGAGTTTAAGAATGCAGGTAAATTGATAGTGCATTTTTGTTTTAGCACAGCTAACAGCTTAAGATGGCGAGGTCTTACCACGTCTTTTCTACCGTCGCATGTTATGTAAGCTTGCACGATCCTAGCTAATTCTATCCATGGTTCGCCTAGCGACGCCGGGTGTACTCCTCTCCCTTTGACTATTAGCCTCTGTCCTTCATCTTGAAAGATTTGAATGGCCTCCCGAATTCTGATTTTCTTCTGAGTCCAGACAGTTCCTTATGCGGGGATGCCAGATACTTCTGCAATTATCTCATCGGTCATTGCTATCTGCCTTCCTATGACTGTGGAGGAACCTTCCTGCAGATTTAACAAGAATTCAGTAGCCACTGCTTCATGGGGTTACTGCAATTTCATAAAGTATGTAATCCATCCCAGTTTGTCTAATATTGCCCGTGCAGCATCAGAGACAACCAACGTCTGAGGTTCGTTGTGAATTGGACATCCTTCCATTTCTGTTATTTGTTAATTGTTCTCAACACACAGTAACCTTAATAGAACAGCACAACACAGTTCGCTAAAATTCGTTATTTTCTGAAAATGCAAGGGTTTTAATTCATAAAAATCTATTGCAGAGATACAGGTGAAGAAATTTTGGGTATCTGATCTGCATGCAGATATTTCCGCCCCCCAAACGAATGAAAGGTCAACCTCGACCGTCGATTAAGGTGGCATGTGTGGAACAACAATAGGACGACAGTGAAAAAACAGGCGCAATCATGATAAAGTCAATCAAATTAAGTAATTACTGAAATCGATGCGTAAGATAAATCGGTAATAATGAGGGAATCGCGTTGTAATAATTCAAGTTTGAGGTGAAGGGACAGCAAAAGATTAATGTAATTGCGCTATTTACCACATTAAAGTAATATGACCGATTTATAATATTTTTCATGTGTGATGGTTCGGGGATAGAACTTAAGGAATTTTATGCATTTCTTTTTATATTCAATAAAAATTATAGGAAAGAGGGTTAAATAACTATTGATTTGTATAAGTATGACTTCAATACCATTAACAGAGCTCTGCTGCCCACAGGTGTCCATAAAAAAAAAAATGCTCACAAATTTCAAATACAAACTTAAAACAATCGTTCAAAAAGTGTTGTTCCTTTAAAAGGAACAGCAAAGATAATCTGCGAAACTGCTGTTCCTTTTAAAAGGAACAACAAGGAACTGCTCTGCAGACATGTTGTTCCATTTGAAAGGAACAGCAAAAACACTGCGCGAAACTGTTGTTCCTTTTAAAAGGAACAACAAGGAAATGCTTCGCAGACATGCTGTTCCATTTGAAAGGAACAGCAAAAACATTGCGCAAAACTGCTGTTCCATTCAAAAGGAACGACAGAAAAATATCCTACGAAGGTGCTGTTCCTTTGGAAAGGAACAGCAAAAACACTCTGCGAAACTGCTGTTCCTTTCAAAAGGAACAGCAGAAGTGTTGTTCCGTTAGAAAGGAACAGCAACGCGAAAAAAACACAGAATTTTTATTATTTTTCGTTTTTAAAGAAACTAAATTCAAACGAAATAAAGAAGTATTAACGAAACATCCATACCTAGGAAAATAAACTTCATTTCAATTTAATCTTGTGAAACTAAAGTGGAATATAGGAGGACCCATTCTAAGAAGGGCATCTCACTCAATGTTCAAATAATATTGTCCATTCCCTTACATCCATACCTAGGAAAATAGACTTCCTTTCAAGTTAATTGTGTGAAACTGAAGTGGAAGATAAAGTGACCCATTCCAAGAAGCTCATCTCACTTCAAAAATTTCTCAAGATTTCCAACAATTTATAACGATGTTAAGGTGCTATGCATTGTCTCCTTTATCACCTCATTGCATTTAGTCAATTGTTTTTTAAATTTAAATTTATTCATTAATTTCAAAAAAAATATTATATAAATTATATATAGTTGTTTTTATTTTGATTTATGTTTTAGAATTTTATTTTATTTATATTAATATATCAATTAGTGTTATATAAATTTTTTTTTTTTTTTATATAACATTGATATTACAAAATATTGTAACAAATTTTATTTAATTAAATCTTCATGTATTTTTTATCATTAATAATAATAAAATAATTTAAAATAAAATTATAATTTTATTATTTTTTATCATTTTTTAATTTTACTAAAGTATTATTTAAATTATATAAAGTACCAATTCTAAAAACTTAATAATTGTTGTGTTTTATTATAGGAATAGAACTCGAGTTGAAAAAACTCTAGGATGAGAGTTGAAAAAACTCTCATACGAGAGTTTTCAAAACTCTCATACGAGAGTTTCATTGGGTAAACTCTCGGGCGCAAACTCTCGTCCGAGAGTTTTTTAAACTTTCGGCCGAGAGTTTGGCCATGCGTTTAAATGTAACTCTAGGTGGGTTAAACTCTCGGTCGAGAGTTTTATAAATTTCTCGTCCGAGACATTATCTCGGCCGAGAGTTTCTGGTCAACGAAAAACACAAAAAATTCTGCAGTTTTCAGGAACCTGCAACTTTGGAGGGGCAGAACACCTACAAAAACAAAATGTTATATGTCGGACCAAGTACCATTAGATTCATCTCTGAATCTAGTTTCTGATGATATGAAATTTGTGGAGTTTCATTAAAAAATTCAATTTTTTATTAATTTTTTACTAAACTGTGTCACTATGGAATTTCATTTTTCGAAAAATTGCACTGAATGAAAATTCAATAACTTTCTAATGAGGACACCAAAAAATTCAAAAAAATCATGCTGCACTTCCTCTCCATGTCTACTTCAAAAGGGTACTCTCATTTTTCTTATTGATGGTCACATTGAAAAGAAAATCAAAGGATTATAAAATGTACTGAAACATCACTTTTTTTTTTCTTCGTCCATTTCAAAAAATAATAAAAAATAGTGATTTAATCCGAAAATTACCGCAAAATAGTCTGTGCACTAGTGCAATATATGCAGATTATGATGCTATGGTTTTTTTCCAAAAAATGAATAACCTTCCCTAAAAAAAGTAAAGGATTATAAAGTGACTATTTATGTTTGCCTGAAAAGTTCAAGTATATGCAGTTAGTAAACAAGAAATTTACCCCTCTATATGTCAATACTTAAAAAAAAAAAAATATGGGTATGGAGGTAAGACAATTGTCTACAATTCTTGTTTTTATGTCAAAGCATAATTTGCAATAAAAATATGAGTTTAGTGGAGTTGAAGTTGAAAAACATAGAAAATTACAATTTTCAACGTCAAAAAAGGGCAAAAAGTGTTTCCCAACTTCACTTTTTCACCCAATTCAATTACAAGAATTGCTGGATAAATGTTATATCAGACCGAGTGTGTCTTGTTCGGGAGCACCGATGCTTTTTTGTGAAAAATAAGGACGAAAACTTTAGAATGTGCATTGACTATCGTCAGCTGAATAAGTTGACAAGAAAAAATAGATACCCATTGCCCAAAATTGATGATATTTTTGATAAATTAAGAGGAGATTTAGTATTTTCTAAGATTGATCTGAGGACTGGTTATCACCAGCTCAGAATTAAGGAGGAAGATATTAGTAAAACAACTTTCCGAACCAGGTATGGTCACTACAAATTTGTAGTCCTACCTTTTGGTTTGAAAAATGCCCCTGCCACCTTTATGTGCTTAATGAACAGTGTTTTGAACAAGTACTTGGATAAATTCGTACTAGTGTTCATAGACGATATTCTAGTTTATTCAAAAAGCGAGGAGGAGCACAAAGAACACTTAAGGATAGTTTTGCAAACATTGAAAGAAAACTAGTTATATGCCAAATTCAGTAAATGTGAATTCTATAAAGATAAGATTCAATATTTGGGGCATATTATTTCTGAATAGGGATTAGCAGTAGACCCTGAGAAAATAAAGGCTATTAGAGAATGGCCAGTGCCTACTGATGTTCTAGCAGTAATGTCATTTATGGGGATTGCAGGTTATTATAGAAGGTTTGTGGAAATATTTTCTGCAATAGCATATCCCATAACTTCATTACAAAGAAAAGGCACCAAATTTGAGTGGACTGAAGAATGCCAAAATAGCTTTGAACAACTAAAACTAAAACTCACTACAACCCCTATACTGAAAATCGCAGATCCTGACAAAGAGTTTGTTATATGCACTGATGCATGCAGAGAGGCATTGGGAGGAGTTTTGTTGCAGGAAAATTCTATTATTGCATGAGTCTAGGAAACTTAAGAAACATGAACAGAACTACCGTGTATATGATTTGAAATTGGCTACTGTAATTCGTGCCTTGAAGATGTGGCGACACTATCTTCTTGGAAAAAAATTTACATTGATGACTGATCATATTAGTCTCAAATATTTCTTTTCCCAAACTGATTTGAATGCTCGACAAGCTAGATGGCTTTCTTTTCTGAGTGAATTTGATATGGAAATAAAACATATCAAAGGGAAAGAAAACAAAATTGCTGATGCGCTAAGCAGAAATGCTTGCTAAAACATAAGCAGCATTGGGAGTAGTGCTAGTTTTGATTTAGAAGAACTAGTTAAAAAGGTAGCAGATCAAGATCCAAACTATAAGAATCTACAAGTGAAAATGTTAAAGAAAGAAATGGCTGAATACACCCAAAATCAGAAAGGGTTGATTTGCTATAAAAATAGATTGTATATCCCCAATGTAGAGTCTATGAAAAAATAGATCCTAGATGAATATAATAAACAGCCATATTCAGGACATCCTGGATATCAGAAAATGCTAACAGCTTTGAAAAATAAATTATTTTGGCCAGGCATGAAAAAATATGTAGCAGAATATTTAGCTAGATGCATGGAATGTGAACTATTTAAAGTGGAGCATAAGCACCCAGCTGGTCTTTTAAATCCCTTGCCAATTGCAGAATAGAAATGGGACACTGTTTCTATAGATTTAATAATTGGGTTACCTAGAACCAAGTACCAGCATGACTCAGTGATGGTAGTGGTAGACACCTTAAAAAAAGCTGCACACTTCATCCCTGTAAAATCTACTTTTGGGACAGCCCAAGTAGCAGATGTGTTCCTAAAAGAAATAATAAGGCTATATGGGGTCCCAAAAATGATTATTTCAAATAGGAACTCCAAGTTCACAACCACCTTTTGGAAAGGTTTGTTTGGGGGCATGGGCACTAAATTGAATTTTAGTACTACCTATCACCCTCAGACGGATGGTCAAACCGAAAGAAAAATCAGATCTTGGAGGATATGCTGAGAATGTATGTGATGGATAGGCCATCAAAATGGGAATTTTACTTGCATTTAGTTGAATTTTATTACAACAACAGCTATCAATCTTCCATCAAAATGAGTCCATTTGAAGCACTCTATGGAAGAAAGTGTCGTACTCCTTTAAGTTGGAGCCAACTGGAAGAAAAGCTAGTATTGGGGCCAGATACTTTACAAGAAATGGAAAGAATTGTCAAACAAATACAAATAAACATCAAGACAGCACAAGATAGACAGAAAAAATATGCTGATAAGAAGAGGGTGCATCGAGAGTTGAAAGTGGGTGATCATGTGTATCAGCGTATTAAATCCAAAAAGAGCACACTTTATGCTGGAAGTTGTGAAAAATTGGCTCCTGGATATTGTGGGCCTTTTGAAGTGTTATAAAGGGTGGGACTAGTGGCTTATAAATTGGCCTTACCACCTCATGTTAAAGTGCATGATGTATTTTATGTTTCGTTATTAAAAATATATGTGCATGATGCTTCTCTCCTTGTTGATTGGAATGTGATACAGGTGGAACCAGAAGGGGAGTTCCTTCCAGAGCCGCTTCAAATATTGGAGCGGGAAGAAATTGAATTGAGAAACCGAACAGTAGCAAGAGTAAAGGTGCAATGGAGGCACTTTACTGCTGAAGAAGCTACATGGGAAAGAGAAGCTGAGATGATGGAAAAATATCCATATCTATTTTCAAAATGAACTCTAGTAATTAGTTGATAACACTGAGGATGGTGTTTGTTTTCAGAGGGGGAATATGTAACACCACTAATTTCATGTTTTTCAAGTTATATATTTGAACTTAAATCCAAAGGAGGTGGACCCCAATGGATAATTATGGTGTGGATGTAATTAATTATTTAATTGTGAGAAATAAATAAAATATTTCTATGCATATTCACCAAATGAGAATTTTGAGATCACTTGCCAAATCCATGAGGTATGGAAAGAGGCTAAGATTTTCCCCAAAAATCTTTCAAAAATCCTTGAAAGAATTTATTTTTAATTTAGATTTTTGAGGAAAAATCTAGATTTCCCCAATGAGGTGGAGAGTAGTTGGGAAGAGGTAAAAAGCTGGAAAAGTAGAAAGCAGCTTTAAAAGTCTCTAAATAAGGGAAGCATAGGCAAACATGAATAAAAGCATCCTGTAATTCTGGACGCAGAATTAGAAACAGGCTTTAGGGAGCATAAGCTTAAGTAAGCTACTCCAGAACAAATTGGGGCTGGTCTATTCTAGGAGATGATCTCAGCTCGGGGGTGAGTTCTAGGGATAAAGGAACTCTAAGGTTGGGAGGACTGGTCAATTGCAGAAGTGGTATGCTCACAATTTTTATGAATGATTAAGAATTACTTGTTATTATGCAGTATGGTTAATTACTGTAGGATTTATGGTACTTCAAAAATTCTAAAATTGATATTCCAAACATTTAATAGAATTGTTTAGAAGAACTTAATCCTCTCAGTCTGTATAGTTATAGGAATAGGATTTATGGGGAAAATCATCCAGAAGTTCTAAACCTGCTAATGGTTTAAATCTGAAGATTTATACTACTCCCATAAATCATTCTAGTGTAACTTTAATGTGTTTTTGTAGAAGTATAACTCAAATTCTGTATGAAATAGGAAAAGAAAATTTGAAGATGAAAAACCAGCTATGAAATTAGAGGAGCCTATAGGGATTAAGCACAATACTGACATTGCAGAGATACCTTATTGAAGTGCATGTAGATGAACTGTAATCATTTTGTTTTAAAAAGGAAAATTTGGACTGACTGATTAATTCTTGTTATATGAATTAAATACATGAGATAGAAAGCTGCACAACATTGAAGAAGTAAGAAAATAGAAATGATAAGTTAAATAATTTACAAGACTGATATGAATATGTACATTTGGCCAATACAAAGCAGAGAATGAAACCCTATCAATAGACATTCTCATATTATGAAACCAACTGGGATACATTATAGAAAACTAAAATAGGTAAATAGAGCTAAAATTCTATGCTAATGATGAAACTCTTATAATAGAAAGATAGATGTCATTGATATGTCCCTAATGGCAAAAGTCTCTGTTAGATTCTTCCTACTTGATAGGAAAAGTATAATAGTAAAACAATCTATAGACACAGAAATTATGCTATCCAAATTTACATAATGAGTTACAGCTTAAATAAATCCCATTGGGTTGCAATGAATGTAAGCCATGTATCCTGGCAAAGTACTCATTTAAATTTTGTTAAGGGTTTTATTAACCTATACCCATTATTCCTAATGTACTCATGAGGACAAGAAGGACTAATGTTAGTAACCATTTGTATTCCAGGAATTGAAATAAAAGTACTCAGGTGGACATCATTAAATTTCCTAATCATACATTGAAAGGAAAATTGTACTGATCAGAGTATTATATATAACCATTAAGCTAGCAAACTGATTATTAATATAGTAATTATTTGTGTGGACATTACATAAAAATAAAACATATGTTAATGTATAGACATCATAGAAAAATAAATAGCAGAAAGGGGACCCAAGAATTCTGTTCGTAGGTAGTCATGGGGGTGTATTAAATTTCCATCAATTAATATATATACAACTATCAAGTGGAAATAATGAATAAACCTGGAAATAAATAATAATTGTATGGTGAATATGACAAACATGCGAAACCCTACATACTATTATGAAATAGATACACAGTGTCCCAAACGAATTCAATAGGCCTCACCCAAGTGTTCAAATTCCTGAGCATTAATCTTAAGGGAAAATAGTATAATACAACCAGACTATATTAGAACATGTTCCATAGTAAAAAAGCTTGGTCATATTCTAAGGCTGAGAGTTGATTTTAGACAGTCCAATTTTTTACATAGCTGCAATGAGATTTATAATACCCAAGCCAAATAAAATTGTTAAAGATCTCAGATGGAAAATGTAGAACCAAAGCCGACCAATACATATGGGAATATCGAACTATTGAAATTGAAATTCT
The DNA here is from genome assembly GCA_034641835.2 of Pinus albicaulis. Lineage (NCBI taxonomy): Eukaryota > Viridiplantae > Streptophyta > Pinopsida > Pinales > Pinaceae > Pinus > Pinus albicaulis. Next base: position 858,940,531 of record CM076570.1, read on the forward strand.
CTGCGACGAGAAGGAACCAACCTGAGTTCACAAACGAAGACAAACGTCTTAGAGCGAAACTGGAACAATTGATGAGAGCATGGTAAGAGTGACGATTATGATGGAGGGAATTAACATAATCACCTGCAGTAACAAGAAACCAAAACACAAAATTAAAAGGACCAGGATAAGCCAATATAAGTACAAATAGAATTCAATAAACGCCCATATACATATCAAATTACCTTGATAAATATGGCATAAAATGCCCTCTGGTTAATTCCCAACTCTGAAAGGGGAACGAAACCATGAGTATTTAATGAAAATAATTCCAAAAAGATTCATTCGACTCCTTGTATGCAAATGCAGGAGAAAACAAAGTCTGAATGTGGAGCATATTATTATTACCGCATGGAAAAAATGCCTCAACAACTCTGAGGAGTCCGCTACAACACCGACGCTCTCAGAAGGTAGAGCTAATTACTAACATGAACATAGAATCAAAATTTCAAACTCCTCCTATAGAGTTAAATCGTAATCATAATAAGAACCTGTATACGATATATGGCACGAATAAATTTAACAAGGCATGGTGTAATCAGGAGAATGAGTTACCTATGAATCTCGCTCCTGTATGCAAACCAAGTGACTGTGTGTGTCAAGCAGTCTCGATGGCTAGACCGTCGATGCCACCAAGTAGAAACCCTAGCCACAAGATGTGCAGGAACCAAATGAAGGTTGTAACAAGAGAAATTCACAATTAAGTAGAACGTCAAACCCTAACGCATCCACGCCATACAGATGGAAAAATCTACGAGAGGCGTACTTGAATTTAGGGTTAGATCAATTGTGCTAGGAGGTCTTTAACGGCGGGGTGATAGAAATTATGAATTTGAGCCAGGAAAATAAATGCGAAACGACTTCCAGGTACCACTTCTCTTCGAGAAAGGCAGCAGACTTAACGTAGGGTTAAAAATGGGCTGGCGCTCGAATATCATATTAGAGAGGTACACAAGAGACATTTAATATGTAGGATAAGCGTGAGACGAAACCTCCAATGGGGTAGAAACATTGAGTGCAATCGTGCTCTATGTAAATATTGTGGGAATCATTACAAATCAATTCGATATGGTATGTACTATCTCACACATGCCGGACGTGATAGGGTTGCAGACCTTATGACATATAATCAACGACAATTCGATATAGAATGATTTCATATGATAGTAATATGGGTGAACCATATATTCACATGTCCAACGTAATAATTTGAATTAAGTTAACTATTGGGGTTATAAGATCTTCCACTTAAATTACAAGGGAAGTCGATTTAGTTCATATCCATTCGAATAGTAAGGTATGGGATGCTTAATACGTCTTAAGTAGTGGTGGATTCAATTAGTACAAGTTAAAAATGATGTGAGCCATGAGGAAAATATTTCATGGTAATACATGTGCTTTGTTTTAATGGGACCATCCAATATTATATAAAAAAAAGGGGAATGATGATGGTTTCTATAGTGCTTATGGTAAGTTCAACAAGGGCATTCTGGTGAAATAATAATAAGTTGGGAATTATCATTATTATGTATAATCTTGTTAAAGTTCCTTTTTAATTATGAGATAAACTCCTGACGGAAAAATGTGGATTTGGAAAGGCGTAATTAAAAGCCAACATAAAAAAAATTAAAAAATTAAAAATAAAAGTTGAGGTATGTTACACTTTTGGTTTATAATATTAATAATCTCCTGGGTTTATTAATCTCTTGAGTTTAAAATATTAATTCTTATGGTTTATTAATCTCTTGAGTTTAAAGTATTAATTCCTATGCTTTATTAATTTTTTGGTCTATGATATTAATATTTATCCCTTCGACTCACCAATTCCTTTGGTTTCTAATATTAAACACTTCGGTTTATTAGTTCTTTTGGTTTATATTATTAATAATCTCTTTTGTTTATTAATCTCTTCACTTTAAATTATTAATTTGTAGGGTTTATTAATTTCTTAAGCTTTGAGTTTAAAATACTAATTATTAGGGTTTATTCATCCCTTGAGTTTTCTAATTCTTTGGGTTGGTAATAGTAGGTGATAAATATTACTCTTACACTTTAATATTAATGCATGGTCAAATTTCACATTATGAAAAGCATTGTCTCAACATGAAAATCACTCATGGGCTACCATTGTTAATCATAGTTAGTTGTATTCAATGAAGGTCTTCCATGGTCTAATGTCACATTGTGAAAAAGATTGTCTAAATATGAAAATAAACCATGGCAAACCATGGTCGTTCTTCATCCAGCGTCACATTGTGACAACAATTGTTTCAATGTTTAAATCAAGCATGCCCAATCATGTTTATTTTACGGTTTATAGTATTTATCTAAATATTTTTATATACTTGAGGTTTATAATATTTATATAAAGGTTTTTATATACTTGAGTTTTATAATATTAATCTCTTAGGTTTAATATTATTCCCTTGAGTTTATAATATTAGTAATCATGTCAGTTTATCAAACTTTTTTGTTTAAGATATTAATGTTTAAGCTTTATTAATCTCTTATGTTTTTCATATTGAAGCGTTCACCTTATTGATCCCTTAGGTTTTTAATATTTATCCCTTGGGTTCACCAATTCCTGTGGTTTATAATATAAAACTCTTGGGTTTATTAGTTCTTTTCGTTTATAATATTAAACCACCCTTGGGTCTTAGAATCTCTTGAGTTCAAAATATTAATTCTTAGGGTTGATTAATTTCTTAGGTTTTTGAGATAAAATTATTAATTCTTAGGCTTTATTAATCTATTGTGTTTTTAATATTGATCCCTTGACCTTATTGATTCCTTAAGTTTTTAATATTTATTCCTTTAGTTCACCAATTCCTTTGGTTTCTAATATCAAACCCTTGGTGTTATTAGTTCTTTATGTTTAAAATCTCTTGAGTTTAGAATATTGATTATTAGGTTGTAGTAATTTCTTATTTTATAACATTAATATTTATCCCTTGGGTTCACCAATTACTTTGGTTTATAATACTAAACTCTTGGGTTTATTACTTCTTTTGGTTTATAATGTTAATAATGTCTTGGGTTTATTAATCTATTTAATTTAAAATATTAATTATTAGGGTTTATTAATTTCTTAGGTTTTTCAGTTTAAAATTTTTATTCTTAGGGTTTAATAATCTTTTTTGTTTTTAATATTGATCCCTTGGCCTTATTGATCATGTAGGTTTTTTATATTTATCCCCTCGATTCACCGATTCCATTAGTTTATAATATTGAACCCTTCTATTTATTATTTCTTTTGGTTTATAATATTAATAATCCCTTCGGTTTATTAATCTTTTGAGTTTCAATATTATGATTTACATTATGGCGTAATATGTCGGGTTATACTATAGATTATAATTTAAATCAGTTATAATTAGGGATTAATATTGGGTTTAATATTAGGGTTTATACTATACCGTGTTTAATATTTAGAGTTTATAACATTGGGGATGATAATATTTTGGTTCATAATATTGATTCTTAGGGTTTATTGATCTCTTGTGTTTTTAATATTGATCCCTTCACCTTATTGATCGCTTAGGTCTTTAATATTTATCCGCTGGGTTCACCAATTCCTTTGGTTTGTAATATTAAACCTTTGGGTTTATTATGTTGGGTTATAATATTAATAACCCCTTGGGTTTATTAATCTCTTAAGTTTAAAATATTAATTCTTAGGGTTTATTAATCTCTTGAATTTAAAATATTAATTCTTGTGCTTTATTAATTTCTTGGTTTATAATATTAATGTTTATCCCTTGGGTTCACCAATTCATTTGGTTTATAATATTAAACCATTGAGTTTATTATATCTTTTGGTTTATAATATTAATAATCCCTTTGGTTTATTAGTCTCTTCACTTTTAATTATTAATTCTTAGGATTTATTCATTTCTTGCATTGTAAGTTTAAGATATTGATTATTAGGGTTTATTAATCCCTTCACTTTTCTAATTCTTTGGGTTGGTAATAATTGGTGTTAAATATTAGTCTTACACTTTAATATTAATGCATGGTCTAATGTCACATTATGAAAAACATTGTCTCAATATTAAAATCAACCATGGGCTACCATTGTTAATCATAGTTAGTCGTAGTGAATGAAGGTGTTCCATGATCGAATGTCACATTGTGACAAATATTGTCTCAATATGAAAATCAACCATGGAAAACCATGGTCATTCTTCATCCAACGTCGCATTATGACAAAAATTGTCTCAATGTTTAAATCAAGCATGCTCAACCATGTTTATTTTATGGTTTATAGTATTTATCTAAATATTTTTATATACACGATGTTTATAATATTTATCTAAAGGTTTTTATATACTTGAGGTATATAATATTAATATCTTAGGTTTAATATTATTCCCTTGAGTTTATAATATTAATAAGCATGTGAGTTTATCAAACATTTTTGTTTAAGATATTAATTTTTAGGTTTTATTAATCTCTTATGTTTTTCATATAGATCCCTTCACCTTATTGATCACTTAGGTTTTTAATATTTATCCCTTGGGTTCACCAATTCATTGGGTTTATAATATAAATCCCTTGGGCTTATTAGTTTTTTCATTTATAATATTAAACCACCCTTGGATCTAAGAATCTCTTGAGTTAAAAATATTAATTCTTAGGGTTTATTAATTTCTTAGGATTTTAAGATAAAATATTAATTATTAGGCTTTATTAATCTGTTGTGTTTTTAATATTGATCCCTTGGCCTTATTGATCCCTCTCATTTTTAATATTTATCCCTTTGGTTCACCAATTCCTTTGGTTTGCAATATCAAACCCTTGGTGTTATTAGTTCTTTATGTTTAAAATATTGATAACCCCTTGGGTTTATTGATCTCTTGAGTTTAAAATATTAATTCTTAGGGTTTTTTAATCTCTTGAGTTTAAGATATTAATTATTAGGGTGTATTAATTTCTTTTTTTATAATATTAATATTTATCCCTTGGGTTCACCAATTACTTTGGTTTATAATATTAAACCCTTGGGTTTATTACTTCTTTTTCTTTATAATATTAATAATGCCTTGGTTTTATTGATCTATTTAATTTAAAATATTAATTATTAGGATTTATTAATTTCTTAGGTTCTTGAGTTTAAAATTTTTATTGTTAGGGTTTAATAATTTTTTTGTTTTTAATATTGATCCCTCGGCCTTATTGATCATGCAAGTTTTTAATATTTATCCCCTCAGTTCACTAATTCCTTTGGTTTATAATATTAAAACCTTGCGTTTATTAGTTCTTTTGGTTTATAATATTAATAATCCCTTGGGTTTATTAATCTTTTGAGTTTTCATATTATGATTTACATTATGGCGTAATATGTTGGGTTATAATATAGGTTATAATATATAGTGTTTATACTTAAGGGTTAATATTGAGTTTATAATTTTTGGGTTTAATATTAGGGTTTATAATAATGTGTTTAGTATTTACAGTTTATAACATTAGGGATTATAATATTTCAGTTCATAATATTGATTCTTAGGGCTTATTTATATCTTGTGTTTTTAATATTGATCCCTTGGCCTTATTGATCCCATAGGTCTCTAATATTTATCCCTTTGGTTCACCAATTCCTTTGGTTTGTAATATTAAACCCTTAGGTTTATTATTTTGGTTTATAATATTAATAGCCCCTTGGGTTTATTAATCTCTTAAGTTTAAAATATTGAGTCTTAGGGTTTATTAATATCTTGAGTTTAAAATATTAATTCTTATGATTTATTAATTTCTTGGTTTATAATATTAATATTTATCCCTTGGGCTCACCAATTCCTTTGGTTTATAATATTAAACCCTTGGGTTTATTAGTTCTTTTGGTTTATAATATTAATAATCACTTCGGTTTATTAATCTCTTGAATTTAAATTATTAATTCTTAGGGTTTATTCATTTCTTAGGTTTTGAGTTTAAGATATTAATTATTAGGGTTTATTAATCCCTTGAATTTCCTAATTCTTTGGGTTGCTAATATTAGGCGTTAAATATTAGTTGTACACTTTAATATTAATGCATGGCCCAATGTCACATTATAAAAAACATTGTCTCTATTTGAAAATCAACCATGGGCTACCATTGTTAATCATAGTTAGTCATAGTCAATCAAGGTCTTCCATGGTCGATTGTCACATTGTGACAAAGATTGTCTCAATATAAAAATAAACCATGGAAAACCATAGTCTTTCTTCATCCAACCTCGCATTATGACAATAATTGTCTCAATGTTTAAGTCAAACATGCTCAACCATATTTATTTGACAGTTTATAGTATTTATTTACAGGTTTTTATATACTTAGGTTTATAATATTAATCTCTTAGGTTTAATATCATTCCCTTGAGATTATAATATTAATAATCATGTGAGTTTATCAAACCTTTTTGTTTAAGATATTAATTTGTAGGCTTTATTAATCTCTTATGTTTTCAATATTGATTCCTTCACCTTTTTTATCTCTTAGGTTTTTAATATTTATCCATTGGGTTCACCAATTCCTTGGGTTTATGACATGAAACCCTTTGGTTTATTATTTATTTTTATTTATAATATTAAACCACACTTGGGTCTTAGAATCTCTTGAGTTAAAAATATTAATTCTTAGGGTTTATTAATTTCTTAGTTTTTTGAGTTTAAAATATTAATTCTTAGGGTTTTTAAATCCCTTGTGTTTTTAATATTGATCCATTGGTCGTATTGATCACTTATCTCTTTAATATTTGTCCCTTGGGTTCACCAATTACTTTGGTTTGTAATATCAAATCCTTGGATTTATTAGTTCCTTTTGTTTATAATATTAATAATCCCTTGGGTTTATTAATCTCTTGAGTTTAAAATATTAATTCTTAGTGTTTATTAATATATTGAGTTTAACATATTAATTATTAGGGTTTATTAATTCTTCGTTTATAATATTAATATTTATCCCTTGGGTTCACCAATTACTTTGGTTTATAGTATTAAACCCTTGGGTTTATTACTTCTTTTGGTTTATAATATTAATAATCTCTTGTCTTTATTAATCGATTTAATTTAAAATATTAATTATTAGGGTTTCAAAACTTTATTCTTAGGTTTTAGTAATCTTTTGTGTTTTTAATATTGATCCCTTGGCCTTATTGGTCCTATATGTTTTTAATATTTATCCCTTGGGTTCACCGATTCCTTTGGTTTATAATATTAAACTCTTGTGTTTATTCGTTCTTTTCGTTTATAAAATTAATAATCCGTTGGGTTTATTAATCTTTTGAGTTTAAAATATTGATTATTATGGTATTAATATCCTAGGTTTTTTAGTTTAAAATATTTATTCTTGGGGTTTATTAATTTCTTGTAACTTTAATATTAATCCCTTAGCCTTATTGATCTCTTGGGTTTATTATTTTCTTGGACTTTTAATATAAATCCATTGGGTTTATTAATCCTTTATATTTTTAATTCATTGGGTTTATAATATTAACAATCCCTAAAGTTGTTTGTTTTCTTCGGTTTATAATATCAATAATCACGTGAGTTTATCATTCATTTGTATTTAAATTATTAATTCCTAGGATTTATTAATCTATTTTATTTTTAATATGGATCCCTTGGGCTTTTTGATCTCTTAGCTTTTTAATATTTTTCCCTTGGGTTCACCAATTCCTTGGATTTATAATATTAGACCTTGGAGTTATTAGTTCTATTGGATTATAATATTAATAATCCCTTCGTATATATGTAAGAGATATATAGCTATTATAAATAGTAATAAAATATTAGTATTATGTTATATTTTAATTTTAGTATAGTTTGAGTTACAACTATTAATGTGTTAAAAAAACTTAATAATATTTTATTATTACATATATATATATATATATATATATATATATATATATATACAGTATCGATGTAGTTGATATTATTAATATATTACAAGTAGATATATAAGATATATTGGTAATTATATTCATAAATATATAATGATTAGTTTGGTAAAATACATGTCATGGGTGGTGGATATAGGCCTATCCGCGTATATCAAACACATTAGTGAATATGGTCATAAATCTATTTCATATACGTCTATTGGGGTATATCAACCACATTGGTAAATGTGATTGTGCTAGTATTTTACAACATAAAAATCAACTAATAAATGTATAAAAGCTTATATGATTTGAGACACCATAGAATAATCTATTGGGGTATATCAACCACATTGGTAAATGTGATTGTGCTAGTATTTTACAACATAGAAATCAATTAATAAATGTATAAAAGCTTATATGATTTGAGACACCATAGAATAATCTGATACAAGGAAAAATTCAAACACTATATGATAATATTCATTTATATATTTAATTGAAAACCCATAAGGGATACTTTGAGAATATGGATATTGATCACAAACATGTCAGAAATCATAAACATCAAGTTCAAGGATACAAAAAATTGGAAGCTCCCTTTCTAAGAACTTCAATATATTGAAAAACATTTTACAGGAAGAATTTAGCCTTTATAACAAAATATTCTACAACTTAGTAAAACATAAAATCCTTTGAGAAGTGACTCAAACCCACAAATCCACAATGCCAAAAATCTCAACATATGTGAATACAATAGAAATTCAAGAGCACAATTCAACCATTTCAAAATCGAATTTTAAAAACAAGTAATAATAATAAAAATGATACCAAAAAACTAAATAGAAAGAAAATGGAACTTTAAAAAAAGGAGATTTTATTTTATAAAAAGACAGAAAAATAAAAGGGGTTTGCATACTAACTCTGCCGTAGTGGCCAGTGGGATCCATTTCCACAAACGAACAATTGGCAGCTATATTCCCAACATATTCTATGTACCCCAGCATGTTTGCAATCCGAAATTTCCAAAGCTTGCCCACAAACAAGCTGCAGAAAGCTAGGTTTTAATAATACACAGAAGAAATAACTATATCTTTGGTTTTCGTAGGAAAACAATCCAAATAGAACCGAGATCTAGAGAAAAATCCAACCTGTAAGGAGATAACGTGGGAGAGGAGCTATCTTTGACAAGGGAGGGACAGAAAGAAAAGCATACCTATTGTCTCTTAGGGCATCACAAAAAAATCAGTTAGGATGCCATCAAACTCGAAATCCACCATAGGTGTTTCTTTAAAACGTTTTTTTAAATATAATGAAGTTAAAAACAATGTTGATGCACCTTGTGGGCCCTTACATGAGGGCCATGTGCCTCACATATCTCTCGATAACATAGCATGCAAGCCCTAAAGCAAGCCAGTTAACATTACATCACGCTAACATCTATATCATGCTAACATATGTGACTCATCCTTGACTCAACGCAGAAAGTAGATCATACCCAAAATTCCTCCGCAACTAGCATTTCCTGCATCCTTCCTTAAATTTCGACTCGAAAGCCCATCATTAAAAGACAACCACTGGAAGTGACTTGCTATGGAGTAATTCATTCAAACATTGATAAAGCGGGCACAAAAAGAAGGTCGGAATAGGGCAAATTGTTCGCCCTATCCCATTGTATAAACAATATGCTCTGGTTCATTACTTCGATCTAGTCCATGGTCTTATATGGTCCCTGGGTGGAAAAAACCCAACAGAACCTGTCGAACTTCATTCTCCCAAGTTCTCACAATGACATATTCATTCACCCGTACTAGATCAACCAACTCAAAAAGCCATGACAATGCAAGCCGATCAAAAGCAAGGTATGTGTATGTCTACTAGGGTATATGGAAGCAACCAAGGTATGTTCATGTCTACTGGTAGTTCGGTATATCGAAGAAGCCAACAGTAAGTCTATAGTCAGGTATGATAAAGACTCGTTTAACAAATATCTTCAGATAGTACTAGATTCGTTCAACAAAAAAAGAACGAGAAAAAATAATTAAGTGAGCACCTGAATCTGCTCTTTGCCTAGTCCAAAAGTTGTCTTTGCATTTGCACCTGGAGCTGGAATTTACACCGAATTATTTTGATGTTTCCTTTTATGATGATCACACCAATTCTCATAAACACCCTAAAGAAGCTACCCAACTATGGCTCACGAAGGACACTTTCCATTTTGAAATCCATTGGTATCTTGGCGGCTTGAAGGGAGCTTCATTTGTGTTTGGGGTTTCCGTCCCACCTCTGCCTCCTTGGATTCCTGATTCCTTACAGTTTAGAGCCTTGGCTTAAATGCCTTAGATGATATTACCGCATAGCACTAATATTACATCCATATAGATGCTTATCGTTCATCAGTCATCAGGAACTCTAGCTGCAGGAGTTGATTGATCGACAAGAGAGTTGGGGCGAGTGAATATACAAGGTGTGATTGAAGGTACAATACTGATTTTCTCATGTTTGAAGAATCTAACGTGCTTGGTTGTTCTCCAGGGTTGGTTACGATTGTTGATTGGGACCTCCACTGCTTTGGAGGCGCTTTGCACATGGTTCTTCAGAGCCAACGTTGGGTCACAGTCATATTCCCCTGAATAGCCAAGTTCCAAGTTCTTCAGAGCCAGTGTTGGGTCACAGTCATATTCCCCCGAATAGCCATGAAATTGCATCACCAATTCAATGGAATCATTCAAAAAATTCATAGGAGAACAATATTTCCATGTTAGTTCCTCTAATTTTTTCTATCAAACTCCAAAGGTAAGCCATGATCTTGAACTACCTGCTAGATTGCGTCTTAAACTCTTCATTGAAGGACCTTCCAGCTTTCCTGAGCTCTTCTTTGAGCACCCACAAACACTTCTTCCATTATCATAAATTGGACCACTTACATTTCCCATCACACAAGCAGACACCACAATAAGTTATAACTATGGGGATGGCCAATATAACTATGGGGATGGTAGGTGGCAACAAATCCACCTCCTCTAAACATGGAAACAACTGTAGGAAACCTGGTTCAGAGTACATATGGGAATACATATGCTATGTAACACGAATGTCATGGTATTTAATATATATGAACTAATGCCAAAACCATGAAAAAAATAATATACATTTTCATCCTCAAAATTTTGCTTAAATTTCTTTATTTCTAACAGGGACTAAAAAAATAATATCACTTGCACATTTTTTATTACTGTAGTCCTCGTCATACCTACGAAAAGGCCTAATAAAAAAAACACTATGAATCTGTGTTGATTAAAAAAAATAAAGGATTTTGAGCACTTTAACTAGAAGGTTAATGAGCTTAACTATTCATTTCATTAGATGAGATTGCGAAGTACAATTTGAAATGTATTTTTCTTATTTCTTTATTCATGTCAATTTATGTTTTATATATGTTTATGATTGTGAGCAGGCTTGGAATTTCAAATCCCCTTTGTCTGTCAAATCAAAATTTTATGATGTGTTTGCATTTTTTATGCCCTTCATTTTACGTTCTACTCAAATTTGTCAGTGTCTATCTCCCCTTATCTCAAAAATCCCTTTCAACTACTTTTCATCTCAACTTTCATTAAAATCCTTCTTGCTTGATATACTATATTAAAATTGGTACAACAACACAATATTATTCGTGCTTCATATACTATATTAAAATTGGTACACTAACAATAGGTTTATATAGTGTTTTTTTGAATTGTTGTGAAATTTAATTTATTTCAAACTTAGGAAGATAAGTTGAAAGTGTATATCAACTATGTCTAATAAGCACAATTAAAATTTAATCCTCTAGTTATAACATTAATGTAATTGTCAACTTCAAAAAGTTAAAGTTCTGATGATTTAGAGTTCCAAATAACTTTCAAGACCCCAAACTAGGACCATGAAAATTCTAATAACAAATTTATTTTTCATTAAAGCACATAGTTCCTTAGTCAGAGTTCTTGTTTGGGAAGAACTCTAACATATATATTTTTGGTCAAATGTTGATAAGTTAATCCTATTGGAAAAAGAGAGTGTGACAAAGAAGAACTTTCATTTAGCTCATATGTTTGTTCCTTCTTTTTTAGTTCTTTCTAATGAGAAATCATGCTAGTGATACTTCTAAAGAACTTTCCTACATAATTACTTTAACCAAGCAACTATGACCAATGAACTATGATTTCCATGTTCCTTAATTGATCTAAGTTGTCCTATTGATATTGGGTCTTTGTTAGTTAAAAATCATGTTGATCATAGTACTAAGGATTTTCTTGATTAGAAAGCCTAACTAACAAAAGGATATAGGAACTTTGATAAAGAAACTACAACCAATAAAAAAATTTATGAATGAAATTCAGTCAACAAAAAAATATAACCATAAAAACCATGAGTCATAAAGGAAATTTTAACTGAGGAAAAAGAATAAGAACTTAGTTAATTAAGAACTTAGTTAATTTTCTTATTGAATAGATTTCCCATGGTGTTGGTCATGGTTTTAGGGAATTTTCTTAACCATACAATTTTACTATTATAAATTGAATTGTGTTCCATAAGTAACCATTAACAACACACCTTAAAAAGAAAAGTTAAAAACAATATAAAATGTATGAATTTATATGAAAAAAAATAATTTTTCAAAAAAAATAAAATTAAAAACCCGAGAAAATGTATTAATTTATATAAAAATAAGTTCAAATGATTAATTTTTTATGGTCAAATTTTTCAAATTATATGAAAAACTTCAAAAGGAAAAATGTGCAAAGTACGTGTAAGAGCTGAGTCTTTAATTCCTCCAATCTGCATTTTCAGAATTCTGGCATAGTATCGTATGTCACAGGCCACCTTATAATCCATGAAAATTTTATTCGATTTACTATGTTGCCAAATTAATGCTGGTAATTTGAAACACCCACGTTGTACACTTCAATAAACCCAGAATTAAACATCAACAATACTACTATGATATCCAATGATCGAACTTTGTTATCATTAATGAAAGATTCTAGATCTCACCCATCATTCAATATTTCTTTTCACCATTGTAACGAAACCCATCATAAAACATACTAGACATCTTTAAAATAAAACAAAAATTCCTCGTGCCCTCATCTTTAAGTCGGAATAATTTCTCTCATCATGTTTCCCCTCTCCTCTCCTTATCCTTTAATAACAACAATTGACATTATTCTTGCAGCAGTAAAATCATGGGCCTCACGACCAGACATACAAAAGATACCATCGATATTGGGTGCTATTTTTATTGATGTTATTGTTGCTATCTTCTTCGTGGGAAGACAATGCAGTAAAATGAAAAGGGTTGTTTCTCCTCCTGGATTTGCTAGTGGATCTATACCTTTGGCATTCATTATTGTGAGATATTTGACTTTACTATACAGGAAGCACCAAGGACCTAGATACATTAAAACCCATTTAGCTAGTCCTTTTTTGTCTACGAATATTTTTTTAGAAAAGAAGTATGCAAATATAGTATTTCATAGGGTTTTGGATGGCAACCCAATCCCTGCACTGATACTTCTAATAGTTGCAACCAGAGCCGTAATATACACACTGCAGATGTTGTTGATGGTAATTGGGCGATCACTATTGCTATTCAATAACTCTATCCCATTTCTAAACCACAGCAAATGTCCTACCTTCTCCTAGGGAGTGTATGTATTTATCGACTGAATGCAATAAATAGTTAACCACAGTCCAAGGGATAAATAGCTAACCACAATTCATTTTGTTCTGTTGCGATTCTTGGAGCGTCAAAAAACTTGTGTAGCACAATCTGTGTGGGCCTGTGATTACTTTTCCTCAGTGATTGCAGCACTGAATGCAAGTTAAATGTCGTTGTCCTTACTCGGAAGGGCCAAACAACCAAAAATTTAATGCAAAGATTGGAATGACTACAGGTGAACTGACTAATTTTTTGTTAGGTAGAAATCACAAAAGTCGTTGCGGGAAACTTTGTACCCTACCGTACATTTTGACAGCTTCAATATAACAATGGACGTCACTTTGACAGGTTTCTGATCTGTAAGAGACGTCAAAATTGAGGTGGAAACATTTATGGCAGTTGTCAAATACGTTCTGGAATGTAAATACGTCCTGCAGGACATTAAATTCCAGGCCTTCATAGAACTGTTTTCCATGTGCATGCAATGAAAATTGGCTCTCATAATTTTGGCCAACAAAAGGAAAAGACAGTTCTAATAAATGGGAAATTACCAACCAATGAAAACAAGAACCGAAGAATAACAAAATATGCAAGAATAACTAGACTTGGAATCTCTTGAAGAATACTTGCAGCACGATTATATGCTTAATCATACGAAATAACAATAGCTTAGTAATGGAGAAAATTTTTCAAAAAATCAGATAGTTTTAGTGTTTGATTTGTTTTTTGATGGTGGAAATGGATTCAATACCATCAACAACCACTCGGGCACCCAAAATCCTGAAATTTGACAACTATAATCCATATTTTCAAAACAAATTGTGGGGATTTTTCATATTATTACCAGAATTTCTAGGTTATTTTGTGGGGTTTTTAGACTTAATAATACAACAAACGAATGTGTTGAAAAATGAAAACAAAATTAAATAAATGTAATTATGGGAAATTTAGTTTTACCGGTTAGTCGGTTTGTAGAAGGAGTTATGTAACGATGTAATGAAGTAGCTCATATTAGTTGAGTTGGCCCAAGGGGCTTGTAACTAAGGAGAGTTATCATTGAATAATATAGTTTCTGATCCCTTGTGGGCATGGAGCTTTCCTTGACAAACTGTCAAGATTTTACTACATAAATTATTGTGTGATTACTTGTGTATGTGTGCTAGTTTCCATTCAGTTTAATTCTTCATTTATTTCTTGTTTTACAACTGCTAGGTTCAATAAGTGGTATCAGAGCAAGGTGAAAATGGAACAAAATATTGTTCAGAAAATGGAAAAGCCTCAGTTAGAAAATCGTGGTGTATTGATCCGCCATCGTGGGAGAAGAGAAAGAGCCGATGAAGCACAACCACCGACGCGCTACCAAGATTCAGCGGGACACTGCCCATCATCGAGGGAGAAGAGAGGCGCATTAAAAAAAAATTGTTGTACAATCAAAAGAATGTTTTTTTTAATTTAAGTCTAGACCCTGTTCGCCAGAGAGTGACTACCCTATTGCTGGAGAAAGGGAGCTGTCACTCACCATAGAAATCTATCTGCCACTAAAGCTATGTCCATTATTTTTCTTTGGATTTTGAATCGTAACCCTGTGAACTACTAGCGAGTAAGAATCAGATTCTTTGTGATTCTTTGTGAACGCCAAAGCTAGGTCGTTGCTTAAGGAAGTGGACCCAAGCTAGTGAGAATCGTTTCACAGATATTGCAGAGCGTTGTTGTAAAATAAGCCTGAAGTTTGAACCTTTCTTACTCCAAAGTAAAAACGAGTGTAACCTTGCTGCTCTCGGTGACTGCTGCAAGTCGGGTAATTTTTGAGAATATTACTGTTATTAGAGTTTTCTTAAAGAAAAACATAATTTTTCTTTTGAATAATTGAAGAGGGTTTCCTCCCGGATGCGGGTGTATGAAGCACAGAGTACGAAGGCGCGTGGATAGGTGTGGGTTGGCATGTGGACTTATACCACCGCCACCCAGCTCCGGGCAAGGCATAGCATTTATATTCCTGCCAGAGACTTCAATGCTGTCATAACGCAGTTCTTCCTCTTACGCCAGCCCGCTTGCATTTCTACTATGGCGCCCCAGTCCAGGTTCATTTAAGCCTCTCCACTGTGCTCGCGTTGTTCCATAGTTGCAGCAGAGCCTCGCTCTCGGACTAGTACTGGGATGCAGTGTGCTCTTGCGCGCTGCATTGAGTTGATATCGGGAATTCACTTCACTCACAACCCTTTCTGTAAGCTTTGGTCCAATTCGCCTTCGGATTGTGTCTCGGCACTGCCTGTTGGTGCTCCCCTGCATTTCTCTGTGGACTCTGCTCCCAACCTTCGCACAACTGACCCTCGCATTGCCTTGCCAGCTCGCAGCACCATGCCTAGACTCCGTCAATGAATGAGGTGCAGGAGAGGCACCAGTCGTGGGCAGGTCGCTCGACAGCGTTCTTCTTCCACCTCTGGCTCGACCTCCCAGTCCTCAGAGTACCTCTCTGGCCGCTATCTAGCCACCAGGAGTGGTCGAGGCCATGGGTCTGGGAAATCTGCTTTTTCTCGGGGCTCCCCCCACATCCCGATTTCTCCACTTCCCCTCCCCGTTCAGTCCCATACAACCCAACTCCGCATTCCCTGTGCTCTCTGTCACTCCACCATGATAGCCAAAATCACCTTTGAATTTCATGAAGACTCCGCGACTGAGGCTGTCCAGGTTCTGGGAGTGCCTCTGGAGAAGAACATCAACGCTCCACATCTCTTTCCTCCCTCCGACGGCCTGCAGCGTAAGGAGCCCTGTAGCAGTGGAATTCCAAACTCCAGCCACCCTGATGACTCGGGCGATTCAAAACATGGTGGTTCTTCTGGCAGAGACGAACTTCAGGCGATGGATGAAGACCCCTATGAGTATGGTTGCCGCATCGTAGAAGAAACGCCATCTAACTCACATGATTCCTGAACACGCATATAATCTCAGGTTTTTGCCTCACAGTCGCTTGTCTAGGATTGATCATCTGCATTTTTTTTTTATCAATTTACATACTCAAAACTTTGCTTCTATGTCTAATAGCCAGTTTCCCCTGTGTGGGCGGCTTTCTACTGTTTGTATGGCTCGGAACAGGGTAGTACGTCTAGTTTTTGAAAATTTTTGGTTAGCCATCAGCTTTTTTGACAGATTGCTGCAACTCTGGGCAAGATCTTTTGAGGCTGGGACGTCCATGTAAAATTTTTTTGTATCAATAATAGGAGTAGACAAATTCAAAAAAAAATTTAAAGAGGGTTTCTATTAAAAAGGAGTTATGTTATTTGAATCGATTTAAAAAAAAATAAAACAGAGTTGTTTTTTCTGGAGAAATATTCTGGTGGAAATTATGGAAAATGGAATAGCGTTTGAAAATGGAATAGGGTTAGAAATCTATCTGCCACTAAAGCTATGTCCATTATTTTTTTTTGGATTTTGAATCGTAACCCTGTGAACTACTAGCGAGTAAGAATCATATTCTTTGTGATTCTTTGTGAACACCAAAGCTAGGTCGTTGCTTAAGGAAGTGGACCCAAGCTAGTGAGAATCGTTTCACAAATATCGCAGAGCGTTGTTGTCAAACAAGCCTGAAGTTTGAACCTTTCTTGCTCCAAATTTAAAACGAGTGTAATCTTGCTGCTCCCGGTGACTGTTGCAAGTTGGGTAATTTTTTAGAATATTACTGTTATTAGAGTTTTCTTAAAGAAAAACATAATTTTTCTTTTGAATAATTAAAGAGTGTTTCTATTAAAAAGGAGTTATGTTATTTGAATCGATTTAAAAAAAAATAAAACTAAGTTGTTTTTTTCTGGAGAAATATTCTAGTGGAAATTCTGGAAAATGGAATAGGGTTTGAAAATAAATTATGGAATTTTTTTTTTCTTTGAAAAATCTCAAAAATTTTGTAAGAATTTTTTTAAAAATAAATTGATTGAAATAAGAAAGAGAAATTCGAGGGAAATCTGAAATTTGTTTAAAGAAACCCTAGTTGAAGGAAAGAAACTCCAAAAACAATATTTGTAAGAAGAAATGATGAAAATGAAAAATGCAAATTTCGAGGTGGAGAAGTTCACTGGAAAGAAAAAAATTTCTTTATGGAAACTGGAAGTTAGGGATTTCTTAGTGCAACAAGGGTTCCATAAAGCATTAGACGGGGTGAAGAAAAAACCTACAAGACTGAAAAATTCGGACTTGGAGGACATGAATTCCCAAGCTCTCAGTACCATAAGGTTATACATGGCAGATGAATTTCTCTTTAATATTGTCGAAGAGAAACTTACTGTAGGTTTGTTGGAAGAATGGAAACTTTACATATGACCAAATCATTAACCAACAAAATTTATTTGAAAAGACAATTGTAGAGTCTTCGGATGAAGGAGGGCACAAAAGTTGCACAAAATTTAAATTTTTTTAATAAAATTATTTGCCAGTTGTCATATATGGAAGTTAAAAATCACGAAGAAGACAAAACTATAACCTTGTTGTGTTCTCTTCCCTAGTCATGGGACTACTTCATAACTTCAATAAGTTTCTTCACTACTAATTCTTTGAAATTTGAATCAGTTGTGGGAGCTCTGTTATCTGAAGAGGTATGAAGAAAATCTAATATTGAAACATCTGCATCAGAAGCCATGGTAGCCAAAGGTTGGTTAAAGGAAAGAGGCAAGAAAGCAAGGGATTTCTTCCAGATCAAAGTAAAAGGGGAAGAAGTGTAAAGATAAATGCTGGTACTACAATAAAATTGGATACCTCAAGAAATACTGTTGGAAATGGAAGGAGTCTGAAAACCATAATAAGGAAGAAAATCATGTTGATGCAGGTATGATTGATGAAGTTTTATCTGCTGCATTAGGAATAGTAGATGAAGATTTACCTATTTGTAATGTCTTTAATAATGTTTAAAATTGGTTGTTAGACTGTAGTGCTTCTCATCACATGAGTTAGCACAAAAATTGGTTTACTTCATATGAAGTTGTAAATGGCAGTGATGTGTTTATGGGAAATAATGCATCTTGTCAGACTGTTGGGATGGGAAATGTAAAAATGAATATGTATGATGATACAGTTAGAACATTAACTGATGTTAGGCATGTACCTGAATTGAGGAAAATTTTGATTTCTTTGGGAGTTTTAGTCTTCGATGGTTACAAGTTTACAGGTCATAATGCAGTGTTGAATGTCTCAAAATGCGTCCCAGTTGTTATGAAGGAAGAAAAGTTCAGAAATATATACAGACTCAAAGGAAGTACTCAAGTCAGTGGGGCAACAATTGTATTAGAAAAAGAAGAATAAGGATCTCACATATGGCATTAGCAGCTGGGTCACATGAGCGAGAAAGGTTTTCAGGCATTGATGAACCACAAGTTGCTTCCTGATTTGAAATCCTTGAAGTTATATTTTTGTAAACGTTACGTGTATGGAAAACAATGTAAACAAAGATTAAAAACTGGAAGTCATAAAAGTAAAGAATTTTTTTACTATATCCATTATGATCTTTGGGGACATCTCTCATTGTGTCTTATGGAGGTGAATTATATTTCTTAACATTTATTGATGATTTCTCCTGGAAATTTTGGCTCTATATGTTGAAAAAGAATGATGATGTATTTAATGTTTTTAAACAATTTAAAACTATAGTGGAAAATAAAATAGGAAAATCAATTAAATGTTTAAGAACTGACAATGGCGGTGAATTTACTTCTTTAGAATTTGAACAATACTGTAAATTTGAAGGGATTGTTATGCATAAAACTATTGTTTATACTCCTCATCAAAATGGTGTTGTTGAATGTATGAATCAGACTCTTATGGAAGGAGCCAGAAGCATGGCCAACAATGCTAACCTGCAAGAGGAGTTGTGGGCAGAAGTAGTATCTACTGCTTTTTATTTAGTTAACAGATCACCTTTTGTTGCCATAAATTGCAAAATTCCTGAGGAAGTTTGGTCGGCTGAGTCTTGTGATTATTCACATTTAAATATTTTTTGTTGTGATTTCTATGCTCTTATTCCTAGGAATCAATGTTCAAAGTTAGATCCAAAATCAAAGTGTTATGTCTTTGTTGGGTGTGATTATGTAGGGAAAGTATATAGGTTATGAGATCCTTCTTCATATAATATAGCCATTAATAGTGATGTAACATTTCATGAATATTCTCTTCTAAAATCTGACGTTGGAAAAGTTTAACAGGAACCAGTATCACATCAACAAATTCGGTTGGAGGCTAAAATTTTTCCAGAAAGTTGAAAGGAAGGAAAAACCTTCTAGATAAAAAGGTGAAGAAGTAAAGAAAACTGTAGAATTTCTAGAACCAATTCAGCAACCAGTCACTCTAAGAAGGTCTTCAAGGGAAAGAAGAACACCCAAAAGGTATGAATATTATGTTTCATCTTTTGAACTAATTACTGAAGATGGGGAACCTTCTTAATATTAGGAAGCAGTGGATGATGCAAACAGTGAAAAATGGAAAAAGGATATGGAAGAGGAAATAGATTCCTTAGCCACGAAAAATACTTGGGATCTTGTAGAACTTCTTGAAGGGAGAAGTGTTGTCGGATGCAAATGGATCTTCAAATTGAAAAAAAAATTGGTGGAAGTATCGAAAGGTATAAGTCGATGTCGGTTGCAAAATGGTATTCTCAGGTTGAAGGTATTGATTTTCATGATATTTTTCACTAGTCGTAGAACTTGTTTCTACTCGTTCTGTGTTAGAATTAACTACATTACTTGACCTTGAGTTAGAACAATTAGGTGTTAAATCAAATTTTCTTCATGGTGATTTGGATGAAGAGATATATATATATAGAACAACTAGAAGGTTTTGTACAAGATCGCAATAGAATATTAGTTTGCAAGCTTAGGAAATCATTGTATGGCCTAAGGCAGTCACCGAGGCAATGGTACAAGAAATTTGACTCCTTCATGGTGAGCCATAATTCTATCAGAAGTAAGTATGATCATTGTGTATACTTCAAAAGTTTCAATGGAATATTCATAATCTTGATTTTGAATGTTGAAAATATGCTTATTATAAGAAAAAGCATGGAAGAAATCAACAAGTTAAAGGCTCAGCTATCTAGGAATTTTGATATGAAGGATCTTCGTGCGGAAAAATATATCTTGGGAATGGAGATACATAGAGGCAAGAGGAATTATAAGCTTTGGTTATCACAACAGGAGTATGTGGAGAAAGTACTTGAAAAGTCAGTATGAACAATGTGAGACCTGTTAATGCTCCGTTAGATTCCCATTTTACACTTTCTTCGGTTTTGAGTCCTATAACTAATGAAGAAAAGAAGTACATGTCTCGTGTACCATATGCATATGCGATATGCAACTTAATGTGTGTGATGGTATCTACAAGACCTGAATTTCACATGCAGTTGGAGTTGTTAGCAGGTTCATGGCAAATCCAGGGGAAGAACATTGGGAAGTAGTGAAATGAGTGCTTCGGTATTTGAGAGGCACAAGTGACCATTGCATCATCTTTGATGGTTGTGAAGGTTCAATTTGTGGATATGTGGATGCTGATTATGTAGGTGATTTGGACAAAAGGAGGTCTACTAGAGGTTATTTTTTTACTCTCGCAAGTGGAGAAATCAATTGGATGTCAAAGCTTCAAGGGACAGTTGCTTTGTCCACTAATGAAGTAGAGTATATAACTACTTCAGAGGGTTGTAAAGAGGCAATCTAGTTAAAAGGTCTACTTGATGAGATTAGAAGGATGCACGAGAAAGTGAATGTGTTCAGTGACAGTGAGAGTGTTATTCATTTGGCTACAAATCCCACTTATCACGGCAATACCAAGCACGTTGATGTAAGGTATAACTTTTTGTGACATGTGATCGATGGTGGTAAAGTAGCTCTCAAGAAGGTTTGTACACAGGAGAATTGTGCAGATATATTCACAAATCCAGTTACAATAGAGAAGCTACAATGGTGTCTCACTTTTCTTAGCTTGCAGAATAGATGATGAATAGGCATGGGAAAGGGATTAGGAAAATTATTGTCAAGGTGGAGTTTGTTGAAATATGACAAGAAAATTAAGTAAATATAATTATGGGCAATTTAGTTATTGTCGGTTAGTTGGTTTGTAGAAACAATTATGTAACAATGCAACAACGTAGCTCATATTAATTGAGGCGGTCTAAGAGGCTTTGAACTAAGAAAAGTTATTATTGAATAATATAGTTTCCAATCCCTTTCCACGTAGAGATTTCCTTGACACATTGTCAAGTTTTTACCACATAAATTATTGCATGTTTACTTGTGTATGTGTGTCGATTTCCATTCAGTTTAATTCTTCATTTCTTTCTTGTTTTACAATTACTAGGTTCAATAAAAAGAATATTTTTCAAGCAAGTCTTTGAGTTGTCTCAAATGAAAAGAAAGTTGTCTCAAATAAAAAGAGTGAGTAAATAATCGACATGTATTAAAAACACGTCGAGATATATAACATCTCTCAGACGATTAATTTACATTAATATCCATTCACTTTCACATACTTCAAAATTTAAGTTGAAACCTTGGTTCACATACTCTACAATTATAAAACAAGTTCAATCCTTGGCTGTGGGTTTACATAATAGTGTTGGATTTGTTATCCTGCTTAACGCTATAGTTTATTTTTAATTTTCATTTAAATTTCAATTTTAGTAATTTTTTTTAATGTGAGTGTTCATTGTTATGATGTTTACGTTTATAGACATATTAATGTCCGGCTATTTAAATTGGAATAGTAAGAAGGAAATAAAGCAACTACTCGTCTTAAGTCGACTCTCGACAAGTGTGTAATTGTTACGAAGTCGTAGGCACTTAGGAGAATCAGTACAGCGACGACCAAGTAGCCTGCCGTTGGTAATTAATTTCCCACCCACTTCATCGACCTACAAGAAGGCAGAGTTCCCTTGCAAACAACAAGATCCAGAAATCAAGATCTTACCCAAAAATAACAAGATCTTACGCATGCGGTTTGAGCCATTGCCCTGGACAATAAAATTTCCTTTAAAACATTGGGATTTTGAATCCCACCATTGATCTAATTTTCATTCATGGTTACTTGTTCTCAACTTATATTTGTTTTGGTATAACTAGCGTTATCATTTCTTCCCCACCACTACTGTCAACATGTTGGAAAGTGTAATTACTTCAGCAGGCAAGCATTGGTTAAATTTGGAGAGCCAGTTAATTGTGTGATTGTTTGAGTTTGAGTTAAGTCATTTTTGAAAAAGTAAAAAATTTGGAGTAGGTGCATGTGAATTTATTTTGGGCGAGTCACTAAACTGAAAGGTTTAAATATTCTTGCTGGGTTCATTTTAATCAAGTCAGGTCAAGTTTTTTTTGTCATCATTAAAAAATTATTTGTATTATTTTGTGGTTACCTCTAACTTTCCAACACAACATGCATCCCGCCACTGACAAGAATTGAAAAACCGAAAATGAACTGGAGCAGAGAGTTTGCTCTTCACAATATTACAAATAGATTAAATAGATTACATTGGAAACATCAACAATAAATAACTGGAGATAAACTCAACTAAACTGGTCTGACTTAAACTAAACTGGGACACTTGGACTGACGGATTCGACACCTAGCAGGTGGTTGAGATTACGTTCTTTAACACTCTCCTTTAATATCAACCACACAAAAAAATAATTAAGATACCTGCTGGTCTATGTCTCAGCGAGGCTTACAATTTAAAAAAAAATGACTTCAACTAGATTTGGTTTTCTTCTTCTCTTCTTCTAAATTCTGTAGCCTCTAAATTGTTTCAGATTTTTCGCTTTATTGTCTCCTTGAGAACTCTGTTTCTTCATTTGTTGTTGCAAGTCTTCTATGTTTCCAGGCTGTCTAAGCATGTTCTAGACATCTTCAAGAAATGTGGGCTGCTGCCACATATTGTCTTCTGTAGTGCTCTTTTTATCATCAATCTTCTGTAACATAGGATTAGAATAATATCTTATATCTTCAAAACTCCAACGCATCAAAATTTCATTGACATGCTCGTCATGCATGTCGTCTTCAACATTCATATCTATGGCTTCTGTGTAGATCTCAACTAGACATGGTGTTGCAAGCCATGTTTCCAGAAAATTCAGCTCTTTTTCATAATCATTCTGTGTACCTGCACACTAAAAATCAACGTTAGAATAAAAAACATTTTCAGAACGACATTGGTTCTGGTCTTTTTTCTCTGTAATGAGAGCTTTCTGCTGTTGCGCTTCCTTATTTTATTCTTCATCTGTCTCTGTTTTTTCTTTCCATTTGCAGACTTCATTCTTTGTTTCTGTCTCTATTGCTTTCTCTGTTTCTTCCTTCTGCTCTTTTGCACTAACCTGTAATGCTGCAAACAGGTTGTCTTCCACTGAATGGAGTGGGATTTTATCACCAAATAACATCATGTCAATATAATGTTTTTGTTGCATCATCTGCAACCAATCCTCAATAGCCAAAATTTCATTATCAAAGTTTACATTAGCCATATCAATCATTGGATTTTCCATTTCATCAGCAAGCTCTGTTGCTGGTACCATTAAAGCTTCGTCAGCAATCTCTGTTGCTAGAATCTTTAGATTTTCGTCAACAAGCTCTGTTGCTGGATTCTTTAGATCTTCGTCAGCAAGCTTTATTGCTGGATTCTCTTCATCTGCTTGTAGGTGTGCACAGTGGGGTTCACGAGCATCTTCATGCTGCTTCTCTGCTTCATCTGCACTTTCTTCGCAGACATCAACCACCTGTGACTGCGCACAGTGGGATTCAACAAATTCTTCATTTTGATGTAGATCTGCTGCTACAGATCCACCTTCATCTGCATATTCAAAGCTCACCTTTGCATCAATGCTCCCCCTTATACCAAAACATCTCTCAAAGGTATCCCATGCCTCCTTGGCTGTCTTGGCATCTGAGATTAAGGGAAGTATACTTTCATCAACTGATTCTTTTATGCATCTTAATGCATAGGCGTCTTTTTGCTTCTTGATTTCCAGATCTAGAAAGATCTCAAACATCTTCTGCTTCTCCTTTAGCCTCTTGGATTTTCCCATGATCTCGTTGTCTGACTTCCACAAACAGATGAGTTTACATATTCATCAATACCTTGCTTATTCAAAAAATTTGCTGTTCTTGAATGAGTCTTATGCAACTTCGCTTCTCCAAAAATTTTGTTGCTCTTGAATGAGTCTTATGCAACTTCACTTCTCCTTCTATTTAAAAAAAATGATCTTCCTCAAAAAATTTCTTGTAAACTTTCAATTTCATCTAAGTCACAACTTTAATTTTTTTATTTTTTTTAAAATCCAAAAAACATTTACACATGCTCTTAGAAAAAATACTTTTTATTTGTTTAAAGATCCTTAAAAAAACCCTTTTTCACATTTTAAGTTTTTTTTATAGAAAAAATTAAAAAAAAACTTTCCCCTAACACTTCAAATAAAACATTTTAAAACTCCTTCACATGCACTTTATAAAACCCTTGATCCAATTTCAAGTTTTTTTTTTATAAAAAAAAACTTTAATAAAAAAAACTTCTTTATAAAAATGGCTTTTACTTTTGAAAACATGATTCGAATCGATTTTGAACGGTGGATCACCTTTAATAAAATATTGATATAAAACTTTGAATTTCAAGTTTAATACCTTTACGCATGTGTTTGACCTTTCATGCGTTATTGTTTTGCTGGCACTCCCGCGGTCCCGAGGGGAATAGTCGCGCCTCTGGTATGGCGTGTATTCCAGCGCCAATCAACTCACAGTCGCGCCAATCAACTGCTCTTCTTTTCTTCTCCTTCGTGGCTATGTTGCTGCTCTCCAGGAGGCTTATGCAACTTGGCTCCAATACCATGACAATAATTGAAAAACCGAAAATCAATGGGAGCAGAGAGTTTGCTCTTCACAATATTACGAATAGATTAAATAGATTACATTGGAAACATCAACAATAAATAACTGGAGATAAACTCAACTAAACTGGACTGACTTAAACTAAACTGAGACACTTGAACTAACGGATTCAACACCTAACAGGTAGTTGAGATTACGTTCTTTAACAACCACCATAAAGCTTAAAAAGTTCATCTGATCTATTGCTCTGCTCCCAGCCACTACAATCTGGAATTAGTGTGGGTTCAAGTAGCACCGCTAGCTGTCTTGGTTGCTGCTTCTTTTAAGATCCGTTGCAATGGCCAACTGAGGTGTTGTTTCAACCCCTACCAGACTCCATTAGGGTTGAGATCAAATCAGTTTGCTGCAAACTGGAGAATTGAAGGGTGGAAAACGTACAAGTGCATTCAATATGGTCAAATTCCCCTTTTTCATTCATGACCATTTTTTTCCAATATTTAACTTCATTTCCTTGCCATATATAACCCCCTATGGATTTCAAATTCCTGGTTTTGTTTCGTAGTCATTTTGTTAGTCTCTAAATTCTTCTCCAAATACCTGGTTTTGTTTCATCGTCATTGTGCTGCAATTTGTAAATTCATCTCCTGGCCAGATTTAATACCCAACCCCGTTATAGAGAAAGCTTTTCTAATAAAGATTTTGTGGGGATGGGGATTAAATTGCTCAGAAAATGAAATTGGACTTGCAGTGCTTTATTTACAGAGGAAATTTTTTGTTATGTTCGAATGTGGACTCCACCGGAACGGCTGTGTGGGAAGAAGAATATCGCTAATTGTCATTGTAAGGATTTCAGTCTTAGATCAAATACTTACCATTATTTTCTTCTCTGCTATTTTTAAGAGTTATAACTTCAATCAAAATAATTATTTGCTGGATTCGAGGTGTAATTGTTACGACCAGTGGCATCGAATTTTCTGAGCTAAAGCCCATACAGGAATGCCGTGAGACTCGAGCATATTGATATCGATATGGGAATATAATAGTTATATTGAGTGCACCCTTTACTTACCGTAGGATAACACTCGCTTAAAATGCAAATGGATGCCCATGATTCTAGCGCTACTGTATGGGCTACAAACAACGGTATTTATGTTTTTTTATTTATATTTTCGGCTGCATTAAGGTTGAAGAGCCATACCAAATGCGCTGAGAATGGAAATTAAAGCAATAGTGGTAAACTCTCCCTGAATTGTAACCTAATGAATCAGAAACCACCATTACTATTTCTCCACTGCCAATACCACTACTATCAACATGCATGCATTCTCTTGGAGAGGCAAAACCCGACCCACCAGCAATTTCTTTCGCAATCTGATCACATTTTCCCAGTATAAGTCGACTCTTAGGATTAGCTTTTGTATCTCCTCCTCTGCCCTGATTGACCTATTCGCTCCAAAGCACCGTAAAGATGACGAACCATTGCAAATCTGGCTGGTTCGGCTACTGCTGCTTATAGCTACAAGCTGCAATAGACAAATGAGGCGTCCTTAAACCATTACCACACTACTATGTGTTGAGATTTTTCAGTTTTAGTAAAATTGGCAAAAATCTCAGTAGGTGACAAAAATTAGGAATTAGTTCCTAGATTAGCTCCAGTTTGTTGGGAGGGAGTTAATGCATCCTAAATTTGATATGAGGGAATTTATGAGGCAGTTTGATTCTCTTTGCTATAAAACAGGTATCCATACGGATTTTTTTGTGGGTGTGAGGGTGTGAGAGTTTGTAATCTCCTGTTTGTTTAATAAAGAATTGCCGATGCCTTGTTGTATGGACGTAGCCCAGAATGGTTGGGTGAACCACGTTAAACTTTGCTTGTCTCAAGCTTTCTGCTGTGTGTGTTAATTGTGTTATGTTTCTGCTGTGTTAAACTCCAACAAGTGGTATCAAAGCATGTTGGAGGAGGAGCGCTAGCTGTGTTTGAATTGCTGGTGCTGCGTGGAGCGCTGAGCCTGCGTGTTAGTAACTGCAGAAGCGGTGGCGTTGAAGCCAGAACATATGGCTACGTGAGTTAGGTGATTGTCGTGTCATAATCGTCGAGTTGGCCAGCAAACGGGCGCTGGACAGAGAGTAAGGAAACAAACGTTAAGCGTTGCGGAGATGTGTTTCGTTAACGTTGGAGAGGAATAGGCCTCACCAGCAACTGGGGGGCGAAACCCAAAGGGTGTACATCGGTTGTGTTGTTGCTGAATCGTTTGTTGAACAGTAGCACCGTGAGGCAGTGATTTGCAAGAGCCGTGAGCTTGGCGGTGCTGCGCATGCTTTCGGGACTCTGGTCGTAGCAAAATTCCAAGTGCCCGATCGACATGAAAGCTTCTGCTATGCCGTAAAGGGCGTACTGTGGAATGAGCCAGAAAACGCTGTGGATTGTGGATTTGGGGTAATCCAGTAAACCGTAGTGGGCAGCCATGGATTTCCGCTTCACTTCGACGAAGCTGGAGACTAGGATTCGATTTCTTTGCAGCGCTGGTGTTAGTTACAGCCGTGGACTGGTGTGCGGTGCGTTGAATGGCGGAGGTGTTACCTGCGTAAAGAGGTGCGTTGAACATTGCTGCAGCTGTATACCTGCGTGCAGTTTTGTGCTGCGTTTCCTGAGCAAAGTAAAGTGCTGCGTAGTATTGCTGGAGTGCGTATTCCTTGGATTGCTGGCAGATTTTTTGCGTGAAGACGTGGTGCAGCGAAAGGTGAATTGCTGCGTGCGTGAGGTCCAAGTTTGATGTTGTGACAGTGCAGTGTTTTGACCTATGGAGAGCGCCGTTCACCTGATGCGTATTACATGTATTATCTGTGTGGAGAGCGCCGTTGACCATTTGACTGATAGTTATCATATGGTAAATCAACATTTCGTTTAAACAATTTTGAAATGGGTACGATTTCAAATTGGTCAGTTTCATAAAATCGATATCTGAAATGGGTACGCTGCCATATGATTTAAGTTTCTGATTTAATTATTAAATCGTTTTGGAGGTTCAGTCAAATCGACTTTGGAGTTTTGAAAAAGGTCAAACATATAAATCGATTATATTTAAAATCGATATATATATATATATAGTTAAAAGTTTTTTGTTTAAAGCGACTTATACATATATTGATTTGGATTGTATTGAAAATCGATTTGTAATTTTTTGTTTAATACCATTTGTATATGGTATGAAAGGAAAGGTTTGATATTATAAGGCAAAGGCAAAAAAAATTTTTTTTTAGGCATTTTTTTGAAAACACAAACTTCATTGATTTAAAGTTGCAATTGGAGATTTTTTTTTTTTGACACGAGCTATTCAGCTATGGCAAAAACACAAAGTGCCCGTTTTGAGAACGATGTGGTTGGAGCCTTGTTGTCTGAGGAGACGAGGAAGAGGTCGAATGCAGACACCTCTACATCAGAGGTAATGATGGCCAGAGGTCGCTCGAGAGAGAGACACTCCGGGGGTAAGCATAGCAACTCTCGTTCAAAGTCTAAAGGAAAGAAGACAAAGGTGAAGTGCTGGCATTGTGGGAAAACTGGACACCTGAAGAAGGATTGCTGGAAGCAACAATAATCTTCTAAAGCAGATTCTTCGACAGAGAAGAAGGAGGCAAATGCGACAGATACAGGTTCGACATCTGGTTCAGGTATGAGCGACGAAGTATTGTCTGTTAATATGTGAAATCATGATCAACATTGGTTGTTAGATTCCGGTGCATCAAACCACATGTGTATCCATAAAGACTGGTTTAAGACGTATAGATCTATTGATGATGGCGTCGTGTACATTGGTAATGATGTTACTTGCAATATTGTTGGGATAGGAAGTATACAACTGCAAATGTTTGATGGAACAACTAAATTGTTAACAGATGTGAGACATGTTCCAGACTTAAGGAAAAATCTAATTTCTTTAGGAGCATTGGATACGAATGGATATAAAACTGTAATTAAAGGTGGAGTTATGAAAATCTATAAAGGTATCTTACTAGTAATGAAGGCTAAGAAAGTAGGAAATATGTTTCAATTAGAAGGAAGAATAGGGTCAGATCATGTGTCTACGGTGTCTGAACATGACAGTAGTTCCATTCGTCTATGGCATCAAAGGTTGGGCCATATGAGCGAAAGAGGGTTAAAGATTTTGGCTGATCGCAAGTTACTTCCTAATCTAAGGTCTGGAAAGTTAGATTTCTGTAAGCATTGCTTGTTTGGAAAACAAAGTAAACAAAAATTTAAAACAAGCAAACATACTA
Source organism: Pinus albicaulis (assembly GCA_034641835.2). Taxonomy (NCBI): domain Eukaryota; kingdom Viridiplantae; phylum Streptophyta; class Pinopsida; order Pinales; family Pinaceae; genus Pinus; species Pinus albicaulis. The sequence continues at coordinate 858,970,242 of CM076570.1, forward strand.
GTAAAGGGATACTTGATTATATTCATTCAGATGTTTGGGGTCCAGCTCCTACAGCGTCATATGGTGGTTCGTCGTATTTTGTATCATTTATTGATGACTTTTCTAGGAAAGTGTGGGTCTACATGTTGAAAAAGAAGTCTGATGTTTTTTCAGTTTTCAAACAGTTTAGAGCATTGGTAGAAAACAGCACTGGTAGAACAATAAAATGTTTAAGAACTGACAATGGTGGTGAGTTTACTTCCAAGGAGTTTGACAAATATTGCAAGGATGCAGGGATCGAGAGACATAAGACCACGGTTTATACTCCTCAGCAAAATGGAGTTGTTGAACGCATGAACAGGACTCTTCTAGAGAGAGCAAGGAGTATGCTGAGTAACGCTGGGTTGCAAAAGGAGTTGTGGACGGAAGCAGTGGCAACAACTTGTTATGTGATAAACCGATCTCCATCGACGGCCATAGACTGCAAGATTCCGCAAGAGGTATGGAAAGGACACCCTTGTGACTATTCTAAACTCAGAGTGTTTGGTTGTGATGCATATGCTCTAGTGCCTAAACATCACCAAACTAAGTTAGATCCAAAGTCTAAAAGGTATATCTTTGTTGGGTATGGTGTTGGAACAAAGGGATATAGATTGTGGGATCCTACTACCCGCAAAATCATCATCAACAGAGATGTAAAGTTTGATGAATCCTCTCTTGTACAGTTAGATGTAGATAGTAAATTGAAATAGGATGATGTATTTGATTTTCAGCACATTCAGTTTGAAAGCTCTTCTAATGATAGTCATGATGACCATAGTTCAGATACTAGTCATGAACAGGTTTCAGAACATGAACAGGGTTCAGGTTTAGATCATGAACAGGTCTCAGATACTGATTGGCAAGAAGTTCCTACAGGTGGTAGTCAGCCAATCGAGGAAGCACCAGAACAGCCTTAAGGAGGTCGACAAGAATCAAACGGCCACCGAGAAGGTATGATGATTATGTTACTTCAGTTTCTTTGATCGCTAACGATGATGAACCTCTGTGCTATCAGGAAGCTATAGAAGGTTCGAATAGTGACAAGTGGAAAGCAGCCATGAAGGACGAAATGATGGCCTTTAGTAAGAATGGCACATGGGATCTGGTTGAGCTTCCGAAAGACAGGAAAACTGTGGGGTGTAAATGGGTTTTCAAGCTGAAACGGGGTGTGAATGATACGGAGGACAGGTACAAAGCGCAACTGGTTGCAAAAGGGTTTTCTCAGAAAGCGGGTATTGACTTTCATGAGATTTTTTCACCAGTGGTTAAAATTGTTTCAATTAGAATTGTGTTAGCTTTAGTTGCTTTGTTTGATTTAGAGTTACAGCAACTAGATGTTAAGACTGCTTTTCTACATGGAGATCTAGATGAGGAAATTTATATGGAACAACCGGAGGGGTTTGTTCAGCATCACAATAAGAAATTTGTCTGCAGGCTCAAGAAGTCATTATATGGCCTGAAGCAGTCGCCTCGGCAGTGGTATAAGAAGTTTGATTATTTCATGTTGAGTCAGAAATATGTTAGAAGTGAATATGATCATTGTGTGTATTTCAAGCAATTGAAAAATGACATGTTCATTATCTTAGTGTTGTATGTTGACGATATGCTTTTAGCAAGCCAAAGCATTGATGAAATCAACAGGTTGAAGACTCAGATGGCAAGGACATTTGATATGAAAGATCTAGGAGCAGCAAGACAGATTTTGGGCATGGAGATTTTCAGAGACAGGAGTAATGGTAAGCTGTGGCTATCACAACAGAAGTATGTTAAGAAAATACTTTTGAGGTTTGGTATGAATAATGTGAAGCCTGTGTCAGTCCCTTTCGCTTCCCATTTTAAGCTTTCTTCCAGTTTATGTCCTAATACAGATGAAGAAAAGGATTATATGTCTCGAATTCCATATGCCAATGTAGTAGGATGTTTGATGTATGCGATGGTTTGTACTCGACCAGATATTTCACATGCAGTTGGGGTTGTCAGCAGGTACATGGAAAATCTGGGTAAAGAACATTGGTCAGCAGTGAAATGGGTGCTTCGATACTTGAGAGGCACAAGTAGTTATTGTATCACTTATAATAAGAGTAGTGAATTTGTTTGCGGATATGTTGATTCCGATTTTGCAGGTGATTTGGATAAGAGAAGGTCAACTTCAGGGTACGTCTTTACTCTTGCAGGTGGAGCTATCAGCTGGATGTCAAAGCTACAGAACATTGTTGCTTTATCCACTACTGAAGCAGAATACATTGCTGCTTCGCATGCTTGCAAAGAGGCGGTTTGGCTGAAAGGTTTGCTTGGTGAGTTTGGTAGGTTACAGGACAACATCAAGTTACTTTGTGATAGTCAAAGTGCAATACATTTGGCTAATAATCCGGCCTATCATAGTAAATCAAAGCATATACCAATAAAGTACCATTTTGTAAGACAGGTTATCACTGAAAGGGGAGTCTCTCTTGAAAAGGTGCATACAAAGGAAAACTGTGCAGACATGTTCACGAAACCAGTTTTGTTAGAGAAGCTACGATGGTGTTTGGCTTCTCTTGGCTTGCAGAAAAGATAAAATAATAAAGAACAGGGCATCAGGCTAATTGTTGTCAAGGTGGAGATTGTTGAGATTTTTCAGTTTTAGTAAAATTGGCAAAAATCTCAGTAGGTGACAAAAATTAGGAATTAGTTCCTAGATTAGCTCCAGTTTGTTGGGAGGGAGTTAATGCATCCTAAATTTGATATGAGAGAATTTATGAGGCAGTTTGATTCTCTTTTCTATAAAACAGGTATCCATACGGATTTTTTTGTGGGTGTGAGGGTGTGAGAGTTTGTAATCTCCTGTTTGTTTAATAAAGAATTGCCGATGCCTTGTTGTGTGGACGTAGCCCAGAATGGTTGGGTGAACCACGTTAAACTCTGCTTGTCTCATGCTTTCTGTTGTGTGTGTTAATTGTGTTATGTTTCTGCTGTGTTAAACTCCAACACTATGTTTTCCAGATTAGACTAAATTTGCTAAACCTAGAGAGTTGTGTAGATTCCGTGCTTGGTGTGCATTGAGGGTAGATTTCTAATCATGCCTGTGATTCATAGTCATACTGGTATATGAAAGATGGGTCAGAATTTCCAAGCAATGTAGTTACCAAATACATGAATTCTATATAGGAAAGGTGAGAGGGGACCTGCCTTCCCTCCATCACATCCAAAATGTGGAGATGAAAATAAATCCTCTTCCCAAAACATAAGGTGTTAGATATGCCATTTCAATCGAGCCTGGCCAACACCAGGAGAGATCAAGGAATGGATCCGAAAATTGGGCTCTGATTAACCTTGCGATATCACTTTGTCTTCGTGGCCAACTCTGAGAGAGATCAAGAACCAGATCCCTAGAATTATCCTTTTTTTAACCTTGCGGAGATCACTTTCTCTAGCTGACGATAGAAGATTATTATTAACTACTATTGAGATCTACATAACCATGCCCTTAGAGAGGCGAAAGACACGACCAATTCCTGCCATCCAAATTTTGCTGCTTCATCTCGTGGGCAGATGTAATCCCATCCTGTACATAATGGAAATAACGATTCTGTAGGGATGGGGATTAAACTACTCCGAAGTTTACCTTGCAGGATGTTATTTTCAAACAAAGATATTCTGATATTAGATGCCAGAAGAATTTAGAAAAGATTGGCCAGTGTTTCAAAAAAGAAATATCCTCTATCTTCCTTGCTTTGTGACAGTGGTTTGCTACCTTTAATCAATGTCAAATTGTAAGTACTCCCTTGTATGCATCCATGGTGGGGATGATATCTCAACATTTCTGGTCACTGGATGAGACAACATTGACACCACGTAATATTTATCCCACTGTGGAATGTAACGCATAAATTATAGAGTCTCTGTTTGGGTGAAGGGTTGGGAAGAAGATTTAAGTAACTGCATTTACATCTTCAATAACTCACACCATTAGAAAACTAATAGAAATGGTGTAAATGGATAAATGATGGACATCGTTGTGTTTTAGGCATAGAGGTTTGTTTTTGCATGAAATGTTTTTTTTTTCTTTTCAAATTTGTAAATTTTAAAATCTTTTAGCCATAGAGGTTTCTTTTTGCATGGAATGTCTTTTTATCAAATTTGTAAATTTTATGATTTTGGGTCAAATATTATCACCCATAAAGTATTTGGAACTTTGTCAAAGCTTTCTTGAATTAATTAAGTTTTGGTAACATAAATTTAAAATGCTAGCATTGTTATTATATTTTAATATTTTAATTTAAAATATTTCATAACATTATGATAATCAGTTGAGAAAATACCAAATTAAGATAGAACACAACATATTTTATAAATATTATTATAAGAATACAAAACCTATTTTATAAATTATATTATGATAAGAATATATGGACGTAGAAAAATCATACTTGTTAAATATTACTATAATAATATATTATATGGATATGAAGGAGGAAAGTTTAAAGTTAGATAATGAAGATATAAAATTGTCTTCAGCGTTGAAGAAATTGCGAATGATAAAGGAAACTCCACTTAAAATAAGTTTCATTTTAATTTTAAAAAACAAGTGAAGCCGTCTTATACTTTATGATGGGTAAAATTGATGTATATATTTATGTGGTGTCATATTATAAGCCATTTTTTAGTTTACCATGGGTAAAATTTATATGTGGTGTCGTATGAGACATTAATAAAATAGAATTAAGAAAATTATAATTAGCATAACGACGTCAGTAAAGTGATTAATATACTTGAATAGGCCGTATTTTTCATTCATAGGAATACAAATTTACAAATTAAATGTGGAAAGTGGTACCATGTGATGTCAAAAAAGATTTGTTGGAATGGGAAAGGAAAGAGGGGAATGGCCGCCTTCACTTTCCCTCGCTTGGAAACATGCATACTTTGAGAAGGAATGATTATATGCCTAGAATTACCATGACATGACATATTGATGATCATATGAATTCTTTTTCAATGACCATATGTTTCAATAAATATATTTATAGAAGATCAAGGTTACAGGAGAAAAACACAGGAGAAGATTGGATATCAAGGTTCGAGGATGTTGATAATATATAACAATTCTTTAAAATCTTGTAGTAGATACTTCAATGCTGAGAATTTACATCATTTTTTTTCTTTGGTATACTATCTATATTAGATGACTCTAAATATAATACTTTAACACTTACAATATGGACAAAAACATCAGAAATATGCTCTCATTTTCAAACCATGTAGGAACGTCAGAGATTGTACACGTTGTACACAAACAAACCAAGGAAGACCAAAAAATCATCCAAATTTAGTTTGTAGATACCTTAAATGTTGTACCACAAAGGTCCTCTTCTATGGACTCACTTTGTCTTTGGGTTACTAATATCCTGACAGACTCAAAGTGCATGAGTCTGATAAATTCCCCATTAAAATCTAGGCTTCACTAACCATGACTCTATCTCACAGTTTAAAGGAAAAACAAATTTCAACTGAAAATAAAAAGACAGAGTTGAACTCGATAAATAATACGCAACTGAAGTCAAAATAAAATAGTGTAAATTCCAAAAATTATGCATAATATGAAATAGAGTAAAACTGAGTGTTTGTGCAGTAAAAATCAGAAATGAAACTCTAGAATGTGGTGGACAAAAAAATACTTCGATTTATAATTGTGTGAGGGAAACAAAACATTCACCAGGACTTCAATTCCTTTATGATTGCAAACCAAGATTTTTACATAGATTTACAACTCTCTCTATCTATACAATAAAGCTAGCATACTCCGGAAATGGGGGAAAGGGAATGCCAAAAGGAGAAAAGGAACATAGAAAATGTGCAAAATATGCCAGGAAAAATATGTTTAATAGTTAATTTGTAATAAGTAATTTTTTTCCTATATAAAATAGATAATAAAGTAAATTTTATTTTTTTAATGACATCAGTAACTACTATTACATAAACAAGGGAAAAAATTTCATGTATAGAATTAGAATAATAACATAGAAGAATCTAGAATGTTGTGTCCACACATGATAGGGATGAGCTTGGATGTTGTAACTATGAGAGCGTAAAAGCTTGTAAGCATCCCTCTCCTTTATTTTCTAGTGAGACATATGTAATATCCTTTATATTTTCATAACAGTTGAAGAAGAATGATGGTGCTATAAGCATTCCTTCTAGAGTAGTATTGTGTAATATTGTTGTGAAGGTAAATCATTGACGTTCAGTATTACTAATGTCAATGGTAGCCATTTTCAAGGTAATTCCTTAATATTTATGTATAGTCAATGCCCAAGCCATCTTAAGGGGGATTTTTTTTCTTGTTACTTCATTGTATAGGTGGAATTGATACATAATTTGATTGTGTTTTTTCCCATGGAGGACCAATGTATTTATCAAATGCTATAAAAACATACGTTGGTAAACTTGGAGGGCTATGTCTTGGTGCATATACAATTTACATGACTACTCCGAGAGCACCATTGACTAATCCTGCTTGGATCCATAAATTGCAAGATAGCATAACTTGTTGGCCTACACACATAAATATCTTTTGTTTTGAAGGAACAAGTTGTAATTAAGAAAAAAAAAAATTTGATAGAACATTTCATAGGTTTGATAACATGTTTTTGTATGGGTATTTCTAAAATAGTTCGAAAATCATTAATTTTAATTTTAAAGTATGTATAAATGAATGTGGAATTTGGGATTTTTTCCATAAAAATGATACAATGGAGGAAAAAGTCTTAAAACATAAACACTTTATGTAATATGTATATGGAAAAGAGTACATAATTACAAAATGTTGTTTAGAATAAGCAACCACCATAATTTTCATTCATTATAGAATTTCTTCCATAGAAATGCTACAATGGAGGAAAAGCCTAAAAAAATAAAAACTTTATGTAATATGTATCTGGAAAAGAGTACAAAAATCACAAAAGGTTATTTGGAAGAAACAACCATACCACTTTGCATTAACTATTTAGCCAAAAATTTAAGGATGGGGATTTCATCTTTTGGATTTAGTATGTATTCCATTTTATCACATGAAATTACAATGCATTTGATTTAGTTTTTATTAGCAAATGTTTTTTCATGTACTACTAGTTTGAACAAGTAATTATTAAATAATAAGTTGGAAAAAATAATTAATCTTTTTAATGTTCCCCTTATAGTCATATTCATATAACTTCTCAGGAGGCATGCCTATAATTTGTTCTGCAACTTCTTGAAACATAGTAACATTGATTTTTTTTTTGTGGTATCTAATGTTGAATTGGAAAATGTACTTGTACACACATTCAAAGACATGTTTATTACACCTTTGGAAATTCCAAAGACCATCCTCAATAGGTGTGATTTTTTTTTTTTCACGCCTGATGTTTAAAGATAAGATAAAATGTATTGTACCAACAATTGTCTACATCAACATAAGCAATAGTTTCCTCGACCAAAATGAATGCAAGGTTTGGACCTTTTCCAATCCCCTCATTTTCTATATCAACCAAGTGCTTTTGAGTGGAAGGGTGCTCACCTAAAGCTCCATGTGTGGATAATGAGTGACAAGACATGTTTTTCAATGGGTTTTCAAAAAATGTTCTAAAATCTTGTGCTTCTTTGAGAAAAGGATTGATGGAAAATTTGGGACATGAAAATTGTAGTAATTGATATCCTATTAAATTTAGTTACTTTTCCATCCTTAAGAGTGATAACTAAAAAGCTATTTGAGATAGAATATTGGTTAAGGTTAAATTTTTTATACAATACTCCCCATACTATGAACTCTATACTATATCGTGACATGTCTTGTAGTTGGAGGATTCTCTTATGTGTCTTTGTTCCATTCTTTCTCGTGATGGTTACTGAAGGCCTAATGGAACAAAAAACTCCAATAATATCAACTGTAACATTGTTGGATAAAGTTGGTAATTCATTAATAGGAGTGCACATAAAATTTTGGATTGGTATTGAATGCTCATCCTTTAAACAAGCTTCACTAGTTGAGGTAATATCTAGAGCTATTTCCCATTTTTTTTTTAAATGATTGAATTCTTTTTTCTGCAAGACTGATGTACCCTTTTGAGATGATGTACACTTTCCAAATTTCTATGAAAATATGGAAGTGTGTTGCTTGGATGTTGAAGCATGCAATACGTATCTCACCACCTTTTGCGTCGATAACATCAAATCTAAATACATGGCAGTGTCCCTTGGCATTAATGAATGTGCATAGATTAGTTTTTTAGAGGAATATAACTTTCAATGCCCATTCCTTTAGGGTTGAATCCAAATATGTAATAGGTGTAAAATTTGGAGATGTTTTAGTGGGGTTTCTAATGGTTGTATTTTCATAATCATGTACATTTTTTTTTCAATGTAGGGTCGCCAATAATATTTTATTTCAAAGTATGCACTTCGATTTCATGTATTATCAAAACCCTAAAAAAAAGTAAAGGAAAAAAATGTACAATTAGTACTTAAATTGGTGGTCACATAGTAGGAAATGTAAAATATGGGTTGTGTGTATGTTTCTAGTGAGAATGGATGGGAAATTTAGGCATAAAAGAAAGAGAATAGTTATATAAATTGTAAATGAAGATGAGCTATGTGAAGGTAACTTGACCACACACTTTTTATTTTGGATATATCTACAAGTGAATTCCTAAAGTTGAATTAAGGACCATTTTTCAATTTGAGACGATGTGAAATAGTTTCCAAGTTTTTAAGAAAATAAGCTTTTCATTGTATTGTTTCCAACATATAGGAGCACAAAACATTGATATTGAAATCTTAATGTAAATTCCATAAACTGTAGAAAAGGACTACGAATAATGTAAATTCAATTTCTAAGCCTTGTAATAGAGTTTTATGTCAATAAAACTTCCATAACTTTGATATTCTATTTATCCATATGAAAATAGAAAGGCATTGAAAAACCACAAAGGTAAAAAATTGTGAAACAATGTGTTAGGTAAAATAAGGAAAAATAAAATGGATACAGTTGGAATTTAATGAGAATATATATGCAAGCATGGTAAAAATTAATATGTTCAAGCATCACTAATTTTTTACTATATGGTTGTAACAACAATAGTTGATAATATGCATAGTTTAATAAAGAATATGCATGACATAGTAAGATAGTAAAGTTTAAACTTAAAGTAGCAAATATATGTTAGTATTTGATGAGAGCTATCTATATATTGATGATATGAACCATAATTGTACCATAATATTAATAATACTAATTTAAAAGTGTATATTAATGATATAAATATATATAGGAAAGAGAGAAATATACATAGTGAAAATGTGTATTTAGATATATTTTTTTTAGAGGGAAAAATATATTTGATTTTGTTTACTCCAATATAAAATTGAACATTCATATCTGAAGTAGTAAAACACCTAACAAGCTATTTGGTTAGAAATTATTTTTTGCATGGAAATAGATAAATATTGAAAAGTATATTAGCATTATTACAAAAATGTCTATAAGAATCAACATTTTATATTATTTGTATTTTATATTGTACATAAAAAATAAACATTCTAGACAATTATATATATATATATATATATATATATATATATATATATATATATATATATATATATATATATTTATTTATTTATTTATATATAATTTTCATTTACATGGAAAAACAAGGAAATGCATTTCATTTTTTAATGAAATATAACCAAGAAATAGAACATATTAAGAATTTTAAATCGTAATATCTTATTTCAAGAGAATATTAATTTTTTATTTTGCAAAATATTAGTAACACATTAAATAATAGTTATTAATATAAAACATATGTTTAAAAAAAAATTGTATTCATTCAAAGAAAAAATAATGTATATATTTAACAAATTCATTAAATAAAAATTTATTTACATTTGAAGCATAAAACCATTTTTTTTGCGTTATTAGGTTTTGATGTAAAATAAAATGAAGGAGATAGCAAAAAAAAATTATATAAGGTTTTGGAAGATTATGAATATTAAACTTTTAAGGGTATAAATTTAATTTTGAAACTATAAAGACAAAGTATGAAAATATGTATAGGAATGTTATGCATTACAAAAATGTATGGAGATATTATGATATATGAAATTATGATAGGTTTGTATTGTTGGTGTAATGATTTATTTGGTATACTTGCAATCATATAAATAACATTCTCAACATCACTAATATGTATTCACTTATATTAAAAACATTTAAAAAAATGAATATTCAACTTCTTAAATGGTATATATAAAACATGTATGTTTTTTAACTTGTCAAAATGCAAGACAATCAAACTGGAAATGGAATTCAACTGTATATTAAAATTTGATCTCAATGAATAATGTACACAATGTTCACATAAATACATAAAGAAAATGTTGATTTAGTTGTTGGGTCTTCTTGAACTCTAATAAACATTCAACATAGCACAAACTAACATAACCTTAATCTCGATGATTAGTTGTCTAACATTTCCCCCTTAATCTGGAACGATGTATTAAATTCCAAGAATGTGAGCTCAAAATGCAAAAATTCATCTTAACCAATAGTTGAATGTATCTCAAATTGGTTTTCAAGGATGACCACAAACCGAAGATGGTGGTTTTTAAGAGAAACCCACAAATGATACCAAAATATTTGAGAACTTAAAGTCTCAACCAACATAAAATCTGGAACCTTCACACAAGTTCTAAGAATAACAAAAAATGTGGTTTTTAGGTGACCAGTAACTATGGAACTATCAATGTATTTCATCGAAAAATTCAGAATCTAGAAGTTATCATTCACAAACAACCAATTCAACAAAAAATGAAGTCTCTCTAGCTACAACTCTGGCTATAACTAGAACATGTTGTGGCTGAGGCTCACATGTGGATATTTGACCCAGGCTCTCTTGGCATATTCGAATCCCTAGCAGACCATCAACAATTCCCCCCTTGTTGGATACAGAGCGAGAAGATGAAATATTCTTCATCACTACGAGCTTGGTCAACACTCTCGAAAATATCCTACAGTATGACTTGTAAATATTCTTGGTTGTTTTCGAATAGTCCCAAGAAGAAATCCATTGAAAATTTAGTTTCTCCCTTGCAGTAGTCTTCTTTTTAGAACATTTTTTGGAATAGTTATTGCACTTTCTACAATGCTCACATGGGTGAAGTTAAAATACTTATCTTTCACATGTCCAACTCTATTACACTGTTGACATCAATCAATATGTTCTCGAACAACACCATCTAGAAATCCAACACTTTGAAATTGTATAGGTTAGAAAAAATCAAGAATAAGAAAAGGTATATCCATGATATCGTTGTTATATCCCAAACCAATTTTTTGTTTGTTGTGTGTAATCTTTTCCTAAGGAAATATAATAAGTTTCACTTCGGGACTTTTAACTACATCCATATTTTCTACTGGAATGGCTTCATTACCCTTCGACTATTGTTTGGAATTAAGATCGTCTCGATATACTTGAGACTCAATCTAGAGAAATTCAATTGTATCCAATGCATCATGTAAATAGACTGTAATATAAATAAGACTTTCTTTGCTGATATTTACAGTTTCATTAGTAGTAGAATTGATGCGAGTTTTTAAAATTTATAATACATTCTTAATTTAAGCCATTTTAATCAATCTCAGGTGTTGTGTTCAACCAAGAATGCACCCTTTTTATAAAGAAATATGAGAAAAAAATCATTGGATAATAGATAGTGACATTCTCAAATAAAAATGGACTTGTCATAACCAAAATTTCCTCTTCTTGCTACCCAATGAATGTAGCGAGTACTACAACCTTTAACTTCCCTCCATGAATCTTTCTTGTCGATTATTTCTAAATTGAATTCAACTTCAAAGTACACAATTACCCCTTTGATACAGTCAGTCACTCACTATTCTGCACTTTCATTGCAATGGATTCAAATGAATTATGTTTAAATGACTACAATTAGTGCGTCTCATCTCAATTGAGTATATGAAATCGTTTTCAATGTATGTATTTTGACTGCATTTTAAATATCATAAATATTTCAACACACATGCCGTCTAATGAACTTGGCGAAGAAAACAAAGAGATGACTATACAAAAAGACACATGCAACTCTAGATGTAATAGAGACATGGTGTGAAGGATGGTTCGCAATCTCCAACTCTCTGTCACGACCAAGCTTCTAAATATGGTATAAGTGGTGTTCCATAACTTTAACAATTCCTAAGTTAGTCATATCCACTCGTTGTCATGGTCATCTTCTGGTAGGTTGAACACCATGCTACCACATCTTTGTAGCTTCACTTCACGAGCACTCTATAATAATGTTCTTTAACATATTTTTCAATCTATTGTTATTGAAATATAATATCCATCAACAGTACACCTCTTCCACATGGTTATTTTCATCTCCTCCTTCAACAATTCTTCAATTATTCAGGATATTCAGATTGAAATGGTCAAGAAGTCAATGATATATCCTCGACCTCAATGTACATAGGTATTTTGTTCAATATTAAACTCCTTAGAGATACCAATGCTATTGAATGTCATTGATGCATCCTGACAACATAAATTGTATGAAACTTATCCAAAAAGAGTGCTCAGGGAAGTAGTTTAGTAAAAAATTCTCACTTGGAGATCTATGACTCATATTTCCCACACATCACTTATTCCTTATGAAAAAAATTTCTCAAGTGATCCCATGGAGTTATTTAGGGTCTCAAGGGCAACATACATTGTGTCAATGTGCGCGTGGAGATTGCAACCTCAGACCCACACTCCAACTGTGTTGAGAACCAACTCGAATTCATCTTGAATTCCAATATAATTAGTTTTCATCTTCGTAATTAACACTTGAATAGTGATAGTTCTGACATTAAAGTGTAGGTTTTATTAAATGAAACTAACCTTGTGGGTCCCTTCCTCGATTAATGGATAGTAAAAAATTTGACATAGTCGTGTTGAATTTTCTTCAACATTTTATGGGCAGAGTTGGCATTTACATAAATTCACGACTATACAAACTCCACAGGAATTTAATGATTCACTTCCATGTAGCAATCAAAGGTTGTATCCTCAAATAAATACAATAATAAAAATTATTGTGCTAAGAGATTATCTAGGATGTATAAATGAGAAAACCTGGGCAATTGCCTTAAATACCATAATTTTTGTGAGTTCAAATTCACTATGTCCTTTGTGCTCTAGTGACTCCAATAGATAGATAGAATTTTATGTTGTATTGCTAACTTTTCATTATGATGCCAATGGAGGTTAATTTCCTTCAACTTGTTCAACCAATTTGATCTTGAAACAAATAGAAACCGAAACTGGGATTCATCCTTTGTGCTACTTGATAACTCTAACACTATTAATCTTCTAGCTGAAAAAAATATGGGGAAGCAAGAAGGTAAGTGTACCTTCCGATTCACATGATGGTTGAAAAAAACTTATAAACCCTCAATGAGCAATGTTAATACAACTCTGTAGGTCGATGTTCAATCATAGTTCTCAACAACAACGATGACCTTCAGAGTAATGTGAATAATAATATCTAACATATGGAAAACCTCCACTCGTTTTATAAATCATGCGTAGCATAGTGATGGTAGATGTGAATAAAGCCACAAAAAAGTGGATTACAAATTCAATAGGGTAGATAAACTTGGCTTTGATACCACTATAAGACAATCAAAATGGAAACCAAATTCAAGTGTATATTAAAAATTGATCTTAATGAATGATGTACAAAATATACATATAAATACATAAAGAAACCGTTTATTCAATTTTCGGGTCTTCTTGAACTCTAATAACCACTTAATATAACAAAACCTTACCCAAACTTAACACAAAGGTTTAGTTGTCTAACAAAAAAGTTAGATGTAGATAAAATTTACAACCACGTTTATAAGCGACATGTTATTAAAAAGAAATCAAAGTAATACAAGATATGTAAGTTCAAAATTTGGAAGCATTCGACATCTTTAACTATGCTTTAGCCATTGTTTTTTTCATGTGTGTATTTTTAATACTAAATATATTTTTGGCTCTACCTATACTGACACCTTATATTATAGATTTTATTCCCAAATAAAATTTATAAACACTATGCACACTATTAAATTTTCTTTCCCTTCAAGAAATCTACCAATTTTGTTTTGCTCTATCTCAATTCCACTCCACCATTTTCACTTTTACACATTGTTGAATATTATTTTAATTCTTATTTAAATTTATATTTAAAAAAATAGTTAATGTGTTTTCAAGAAAAAAAAATGTCTTTCCATTGTTTTGAGATATTTCAAAATAAATAACTTTGAATTCTTGTTGTACATATGGTGTTAGCAATGGTGTCCCCAGTGAAATGCCATACAATTTGCATTCGACATATTATTGATGACCTTCATCTACATAGAATACAACTTCAAATCCATGTTATCCATCATGGAAGAGGAAACCTTTCACGGTCAGAGATTAAATAGGAACTTGCCAAAAAATTTATTATTGTTTTTTTTTTTTTGCTCATTTAGACTAATCCTAATATTTCCATTTTTTCTCCTCCCATCCCACCCATGGGTTTCGAACCGATGAACTTGCAGAACGGAGTGCCTTAAGAGTGCACCCCATCACCGACTTCTCTATACCACAAGGGCAAGAAATTTATTATTGTTGATACACAAACAATATTGATATATTATTTTCATACAAAGGGTCCATTCTCTAAAGGCTTTAGATTAATGTATGATAGCGAGAAAGAAGAATTGGAGAATGAACCAAAGTATCTCTTAGCTCAAAATGGTCTTAAATCTCATGTTGGAAAATCTATGAAACAGGTGGAAATGTGAATTTGGGTTACACTTTTTTCCCTTTTTGAGAAAAAAATATCTTCTTCTTTTTCTTTTTTCTTTTTTTTCTTTTTTTTTCCTCAACTTTCTGCAAGCCAAAACAATTTTTTTGTTTAGAATTTCATGTTACGATAAAGATAAAAGTTGTCGGAAATTTTATTAGCTTTCTATTACTTTTTTTTTTTTTTAATACACATTTGATATGCCAACTTAACATTTCTTTGAGTGTGTGTTCTTTAACAATCAAAGGATTCATAAAAATTCCTGCTCAAACACTTTGGTGTATTCTTTGAAAAATTTGTGTTTTTGAGAAAAAAATGTGTTACAACAATCTAGATAGAGTCTACTTTAGTTTCGTTATATTTACGAAACCAACTGATGCATATCATAATTACTAGAATTTTTTGAATTGATCCAATATTAAAAAGCTGCATATGTTGAATATGTTTCAGCGCACACAAAATTTCTCAAAACTAAAAATCTAAAAACTACCCATTACAGACGACATAGCAATGTAATGCACCATAAATTTTTCAATTTTTTTTACAATGTATTTTGAAAGATACATAATTTCGATTTCACTAAATCATACTGACCTTCAAAAATTGTTTGCACCCATTTTATTACAAAATTAATGAAAATTAGTAAATATTTATGAGATTCCATAAAAGTTATATTTCCTGAAAGTAGATTGAATTCTGAAAATGCTTGTCTTGGTTTTGACAGTTAATTCATAAAGTTTCATGGAGTTTAACCATTCCAAAGTTGAATAAATGTGTTAAAAGGCTAGCTTCTATGTAATTACAGACGTGTTAGTTCAACCGAAATTTTAAAAAAGTTCAGCCGAACAATTTTTGGTCTCGATGACCCATCAATTCTAATGACACAAAAGTTCGGTCAAATTGTTTTTTGTCCCGACGACCCGTCAATTCTAATGAAACAAAAGCTCGGCCAAATTTTATACATAATTTTGACTAAACTTTTAATCAAATCTATGTCGGCTGGAAAATTTGATGAAGCCCCTCCAAAAAAAAAAATTGCGGCTATATAAATAGTTGAAAAAAGAATCATTATTTTCGCATAGTTTCGCACATTTCTTCATTTCGGTTGATTTTGCAAAGGATTTTTTTGGGCCTTAATTTTCAAAGGCCTCTTTTTGGCTTAATATTCAAAGGACATTTTTTGGAGGTTTGTGATATTTTTTTAGAGGCTTTTTGAGCTTAATTTTCAAAGGACTCTTTTTGGGTTTAATATTCAAAGGACATTTTTTGGAGATATTTTTTAAAGTGATATTTTTTTAGAGGCTTTTTGGGCTTAATTTTCAAAGAACATTTTTTGGAGGTATTTTGTTTTTAGAGACATTTTTTTAGAGATTTTTGGGCTTACTTTTCAAAGGAAATTTTTTGGAGGTATTTTTTAAAGTGACATTTTTTAAGAGGTTGGGATTAATTTTCAATAGCCATTTTTTGGAGGTAATTTTTAAAGTGACCTTTTTTCAGAGTACGTTTTTTGGGTTGAAGTAAATCTTTAATAATGGTTTTTTGAAAATGACATTTTGTTTAACATTTTAAATAATTTTTTTTTGCAGGAATAGGAAGGAAACCTGAGCTTCATTTCAATTTTAGAAGTCATTTTTTTGGCGGATTTTTTAAAGTAAGTGTTTTGGGTTGAGGTATGTCTTTTGTGAAAACAATTTAAAATGATTTTTTTTAAATTAAATTTTGTGATGTTTTTTTAATTGATTTTTTGTCTAAATTTTTGAAGGACAACTTTTTAGCTTCATACTCAATTATTGTGGGAAATCGAAGGAATTGCAAGAGAAAATATGATCGAACAAGAGACCTTGAGGAATGTAGAAAACATGGGAGAGAATATCAAAAACAAAATAGAGAAGAATGCTCAAATATTGAAAGGGAAAATCAACCTCAACTAGAAGTTGAAGCAAGTATGTAAATGTAAATATTAGAAATTTGATATTTAGAATTTGACTAGTGTATTGTGAAACTTAATTTTATTTGATGAACTAATTTGAAAAATATTTTGCAATGTAAACAGAGATAGACTCCTCATAAAATTGATGATGAGATACAAAATTTTGAAATAGAAAGTGAAAAAGATATTGAACCAATGATTGAAGATGGTGAAAATGTTGAAATAAATTCAAGTGAAGAAATTGAATCACCAAGTATGTATATATATGTTGAATGTGTATTATTGAAATGATACACATTTATTCATTTAGTTATTTATTGAATATGTAAACTTATTATGTACATTTAATTATAATATTTACGGATGAAATCTATATCGATGATAAGATGTTAAAAAATGTTGGCACTCACATATATGGAGATAAAAAAGCTGACCATGTTATATGATATCGTGTTAATCACCTTATTGATTCGTTATTCAAAGATGAAACTTTGGTAGTTCAAGCCCAATTGTTGAAAATTCTCTTATCATCAAGGAAATTAAAATAATCTATGACTTTATTGGGTATCCGAAAATCAACAAAAGATAAAAAAAATGAAGGAAAATCTGATACACAATATAAATAGTGCTCTAAAGTTGAATATAATATCTAGAAAGAAATGTGATTCAGATGCACGTAGAGCAATACAAATGGCAGTGGTTTCATCAAGTACTAAATAGAATCACTTGGTAAAATATATCGCACGAGCATTAGGAACCTCACGAATTTTTTTTGAAAAACATCAGAAATTTCGGTTGCAAATAGATGTAAATGATGAACTCACTTGTTGGGTGGCTATTTGTAGGAAACCATACAAATATAGACTTGGAAAAAATGTTAAAAAAATAATATATTAATATTGGATGAAAAATTCACGTGTTTCACCAAAAGCGAGGGATGTGATGCGAAGAAGAATAGCACGAAATCAACACGAAAAAAATGCAAAGAACTTCTTGGACACCACTCAAATAGAGTTTTTAAACAAGTTCAAATAAGAGAATCATGAAATTGATGTCTCAATCAGTTCTTTTTTGCAACAAAAACCATGGTATATAAAGCCTATCACTGTACGTGATACTCGTTGTTGTCCTTATCATGTGGAATTTCAGTTATATTATGACACATTCCTTAATTTTGGTAAATTTTTTTGGAAAGATTCACCTCCTCCTTCTACTATCCATGATAATTATTTTAAGTTCTATGTGGAAGATAAATCCATGAATTATTTTACCCAAAGAAATGTATTGGTGGTAAAAAATGAGATGATTGTGGAAATTTGACTAAATTTCAAAACAAATATCGTACCGATATAAATGATCAATCATTTTACAACATGAAAGTGAAATGGAAGAGATATGAATATATCCATACATCGATTCGAGGTTCAAGTAGTACTACAAGTGCTAAAAGAATTGATTTACAACAAGAAGAAATTTTGTGATAGATTGTTTTAGAAAGTTTGAGGAAGAAATTCATAAATACCCCAAGCATTCCCATAGAGCTCGATGGCAAGACTTGCAATTCAAAAAATTGCGTGAATTTTTTCCACCAGGGACCATTTTTCCAATAGTTGATTTTGCAAAAAACTACATATTTATTGCACAAAAATAAATTTAGAGTGAATACTATCATTCTAACCAAGTCTCCATGCTCGTCCATATTCTATATAGACATGTTGAACAAAATGTTGATCATATAGAAATCATGAGTGAAAATCAGCATGTTATTAAATAATATCACTTCTATATCAGTGATGATTGTACACATGATACATATTTTGTAAAACACTATTTTGAAAATATTTATGACTCCTTGAAAAGTCGTGGAATACAATTAAATGAACATTAGATATGGTCAGATGGATGCGCAGGTTAGTTAAAATATTCACGATCATTCTTTTGGTTGTGTTGTCTTCATATGGAAACCCGCAATAAACATTGTTGGAATTTCTTTGAGACTGGTCATGGAAAAGAAGAGCATGACGGTGTAGAAGCATGTATAAAATGAACACTTTGAAGATATCAAATGGACCACTATGAAAACTGACTTGTTTATACTGAAGAAGTTTTTCAATGGCGTATTGTTGCACTAAGCCATTAGACAAACCAATCAAGGGAAGTACGAAGGTACGTTCAATGTAATTTTTATTGGATTTCTAATTTTAAACAGTACATTTATCACAATTATTAACTTTGATGGTATTTTGATATCATATTTATATTCTTCTTTGAATTTTCCATATAGGTTTTTTTGGCATATTGGTTTCCAAGATGTAGATAGATCGATTTGAGATGACATTGAAACAATAAAAGGGACTTGAAAATTTCATTCAATTAAAAAAATTTGTCCAAAAATGTGTTTGCATTGGATAAAAGAAACTATTCTTGTTTATATCATGTTTGCATAGAAAATATAGAATCCAATGATGTTTGTGAAAAGAAAATGTATGTAAGAGATTGAAATACAAAAGGGAAAATGTCTGTTGCAATCTTTGAATAAATGAAATCAGAGGAGACTACTATATCATCTGAAGGTGATCAGGTTTCTGATATTGTTAGAGAATGTAACATTTCAATTGCTTTCAAATGAGAGAGATCTAGAAATAGATAATAAAATCAAGCACACATGTTAATTTTAAATTTAATTTTTCATGTTAATTATGATCTAAATTTAAATACATAAGTTTGTTTTACTATGAAGGAGATGTTTTGTTGTAGTTTCACCTACAATCAACGATGAAAATGTGAAGTATTATTTGATGTGTTGCACTGAATGAAAGATTAAATTATTAGAAAACTATGATGATAACAAGTTTACATATGACAGAGGGTCTATTATACTAAAAGGTTATTTTTTCCAACAAAATAATCAAAGTGGGGATTTTTTTTACTTTCAAGAATATGAACTTGATGTCATAAGTTTTCAATATAGTCACTTGGTGTATGCAACATTCATAAAGTTGATAATAGCTCAATCAAAGAAAAAAACGAAAATTAAGAAATGGAAAATGTCAAAATTCGATCATGAACGGATCATTGAAGATGGTGTTCCATTGGATTTTTTTTGATTGAACTGCCCAACAATTTCTTCTCTTTGGCTTCATCTTTTAGAACTTCCAGAACTCAAGTAAAAATTCAACTATATTTTTATGTTATATGTACAAGTGTTTGCACATGTACATTGTTTTGGTACATGCACACGAGTAATTTATACACGTGTACACATACACATGTCTAGATTATCTGGTTTTAAATGATTTCATACATTCTCTAGTACAATTTGTCATAATGTTATTATTTCAAAATGTACATATATGTGTATCTAGCATACTTGATATAATGCAAATTTTATGTTGCACGATTTTGTTTTAGATGTGTCTATTAAGTAAATTATAATATTCATTCTCGAATGCAAAATGTGTGGTACGTGTTTTGTAATTTCTAGTTTACTATCAACTCAAAGTATCTTTTCTATGTACGTTAATGAAAAATGTTGTGTACTGGATATATATGTTTTAATGCAATTTTAAAATTTTATGATTGTTTGACACATCTAAGAGCACCAATAATTTTATGATTGTTTTTAGATATATACATCGATATCTATTGTACTTCAGCCATTTTTACATATATTAAAACATGTACTACAATCATTTTTATGTAAATATATTCATGTGAACCTTTTTTTATTTCTAACTAGGGCTAAACTATGTTAAAAGCATGAAAAACTATACAGAGGAAATGGGCAGAGATGGCAAGAAATGCTTAGCCTATCCCTGCCTTGGTAGTGTTCAAAATAAACCAAGTTTGGGGCTACCTCAAAGGAGGAAACCAACCCCTTAAGGGTGTCATACAGTCTTTTAATACAAAATATTCAGTGGCCCATATAAAAACAAAAGAGCTGAAGTATATCCTAAGGTAACAAAAAATATAAATTAACCTTGCTACCGAAGAATCGTGGACTTCATTCATCTTCTTCCATCGCCTTGTCCTCTTCCTCTATCAGGCACCCATATTCTCTAGCAATGGATTCCTCCTCAGCTATGGGCATTTGTCAGAGGGGTCACATGGACGATGGGAATGACTAGGTTATCCACATCATAATCTCTAGTTTAGACACCAGCCGAGTCCATAACCCAAATGCCTTTCTCCTCCATCGTGGGCACATAACCTGGAAGTGGGTTGGTTTTCTGGGTAAAGGTTGCACAGATTTCAGAATAGTGGCTTTCCTATAGCCTCTTCTACCCTTAGGCTTCTTTGGAGGCAAAAAAATCTCCCCATTAACGTTATCAAACACTTGAGGAGCCAACACCTCATGGCTATCACATGCAGAGCCCTTAGTGGATTCAAATCATTGGTCATGGCCATGGTGAGAGAGGCTTGAAAATGCACCCTTGTACCTCTGAAGGGTTTCTAACGTTGGTGCGGGGCCATGGTATGGCTTCTACCTTGTACATTTTATGATTGTTTTTAGATATATACATTGATATCTGTTGTACTTCAATTGTTTTTCCATATATTCAAAGATGTAATTCAGTCATTTTTATGTACATATATTTATGTGAACTTTAATATGTATTTAACCATCTATGATTGTTTTAAATGACATGTATGATCATGCAAAATACATACTTAAATATCAGCTAAATAATAGAAGTACATCATAAAATTATATAACATTCACACACATGTTCAAATGCATAACATGTACCAATGTACATGCGTTAAATGTGATTTGAAATTTCCATGTAGATTCATTTTTTATTTAACAAATAAAATGACAACTTGAGTTTTAAGAACAAAAAATTATATCACAACATGTGAGCACATGCCAAAATATACACATTTATGTGTAAATTGTAAGTTGAAATTTCCATCTAGATTCATTTTATATTTAAAAAATATAATGCCAACTTCATTTTTTATTTAAGAAATATAGTGAGAGCTTGGGTTTTAAAAACAAAACGTTATATCACAACATGTGATCACATGCCAAATGTAGTTCAACTATCCGAAATATACACATGCATACATCGTTTGTAATTCGAAATTTCTATCTAGAGAGCTTCATTTTATATTTAACATTTACAAAATGCCAACTTGAGTTTTAAAAACAAAACATTATATCACAACATGTGATCACATGCCAAATTTAGTTCAACCATCCAAAATATACACATTGTAAAAACGTGATTTGAAATTTCCATATAGAGATTCATTTTATATTTAACAAATAAAACGACAACTAGAATTTTGAAAACAAAACATTATATTGTAAAACAAAACATTATATCACAACATGTGATCACATGCCAAATGTAGTTCAACTATCCAAAATATACACATGTATACATAGTTTGTAATTCGAAATTTCCATATAGAGAGATTCATTTTTTATTTAACATTTATAAAATGGAAACTTGAGTTTAAAAAAAAAACATTATATCACAACATGTGATCACATGCCAAATGTAGTTCAACCATCCAAAATATACACATTGTGAAAATGTAATTTGAAATTTCCATCTAGAGATTCATTTTATATTTAAAAAATAAAATGACAACTTGAATTTTAAAAACAAAACATTATATCATAGAACAAAACATTATATCACAACATGTGATTCCATGCAAAATTTAGTTCAACTATCCAAATTATAAACATGTATACATACATCGTTTGTAATTTGAAATTTCCATCTAGAGAGATTCATTTTATATGTAACATTTATAAAATGACACATTTTTAAAAACAAAACATTATATCATAATCATAATCATAAACATTAAAAACAAAATATAGAATACCTCCCAAGATGGAAGTGCTTCCCAAACATCATCAAAGACCAAGGAGATAGTGACATCCCCTCTTCCTACAACATCATACAAAGTGTGAGAGAAAATCTTCCCTTGCTCTCCCAGAAAAAAACAAAGCAACAAGACATTGTGTTGCCTCCCCATACCTCCATCATACCAATCATGTGATGAAGACATAATGAATGATATGAGTATCATATCAACACCACACATCCATACTCTATGCTGCTCAATGATGCAAGTATCCAGCCATCTTTTCCCCATCCTCCTACTCTTAGGAAGAGTGTTTGCCAAGTGATGGCCAAACTCTTTCAAGAGTAACCAGTGCATCCAAGCCTCCTGCTGCCCGATATCATAGTTCTACAAGTGATGGCTGAACTCCTTCAAGAGTAACCAGCACAGCCAAGCCTCCTGCTGCCTGGTATCATAAATATGCAGGTAGCTCCCTAGCTCCTTGCTCATCATCCACATCCACTCAATCACCTGTGGATGCCTCCTTCTTCTCCTCATCTTGGTACTCCTCCAATGAGGGCTACCATCCTCCCAAATCAAATTCCTGTCTTTGCACTTCATGGGATTTTGAAATGTAAGCTTCTCAAGGATCAATGAGACCCTATCAAGAATCAAATAGGTGGTAGGCAAAAACCTCCCATCATGATGTGTATGGCTCAAGGGATGTCCAACACAAGCATGAGAGATGTTATCCATCCTAAGATGACCTCCATCTTCTATCTGCTCTTGTGAGAAGGGAAGAAAAGCATTCTGTCGAAGTGCATCTCCAATGAAATCTCTCCTTGAGACCTCCATTTCATCCATAGTCTTCCAAAACCAATGAGGTCTTGGATCTGAAAGTAGAAGTTCCTCTTTGAGCTGAGAGGAGCTCATTGAGAAAGTGTCATCTTGAAGGGAGAAAAGTTTTCTTACTCCAATATGTCTACCATCAATCTTCAAATCTTCAAACCCAAACCTCCAATGTGATGTACAATCCAACAATTGCTCATTAGAATGATGGTTTGATTCCTCCTTTAGTGTTTCCATGTTGCACAACACAGTGCAATCAAGCTTCTCTTGATGTGCATTTGGAACTTCTTGTAGGGCTACAAGAGTCCCTTCCTCAAAAGTGTTGGCTTCCCCAACTGTTGATGCATGTGGCTTCTCCTCCATGAGTGGGACAACGTTATCACAAGCCTCCCCAAGAGATGGTGTGATCTCTTCTTCTTGATGAGAACAGGAAGCACATGGTACTTCCTCTTCTTTTTATTCAATATTCTTGACCTCCTCAAAGGTGGATGCATTTCCTCTGGATCTGAAAAGAGATGAGAATAAACTCATCTTCTTCTTGGGCTTAGACTCACAGGAACCAGTGGATTCCTCATACATGGGAAGAGGTGACCTCCCAGTGGTATGCTGCAACTCTGAACTCTGCATTTTAGAAACCCTACTGTTCCTTCCTCCTTCATCCTTCCTGAGCTGACAGTAATATTTGAAGGGCAAAGTTGCTTTAAAATCTTCCCCCTTGGACTGCCATTCTCGAAAATAATCTCCAAAGGGTATATGCTGATGTGAGATCCTCATATTTGCCATAGATAAATAGCTCCACAAGCTTAGCCATAACTAGGCTCTGATACCACTGTAATATCTCGTTTCGCGGATATCTCAAAAACACAGCAATCTCCAACCAGAGATAGACTGGGAGGGAATTTACCGGATATGTCGCCTCTAAAGAGTACGAGATCTGGAGGATACCTGGCCATTTCTAGAATTTTTCTAAGAGTGATATATAAACACACCAAGTGGTATAGAACTAGAACACCCAAACAATAATAGTGCGGCAAACTGTAGTATCCCAAAAATGGAATTCTCGGCAGATCATGACTCAATAACAAATTCCTCACGAAATTATGCTTCATACATCATAAAAATTGTTTATAAACACTCAAAAACCCACTCCAAATACCTCAGCAACCTTTACTCAGTTTTTAGGGGTAAAAAGGTGGGGAAAAGTGAGGATTTTGGCCCTAAAATGAGTGTATAAGAACATATGAATACAATTATGGGTCAAGGTTCTGGAATATGTTATATTAGGTCACGAGGGACTTCCATTTCAAATTTTAGCTCAAACAAAGGCGTTTTTCTATGTTAAACAGTTCCCCCTCCCCGACTAGTCAAGAGAAACCGTGATTTCCCAAGACTTTGAGTATGCAAAAATTTTATGAAGCAAGGGAAGCATTTTTTCTGAAGGAATAAGATGTAAAACACTATGATAAATCAGATAATGGGTTTAGGACTATGGCATGGGAATTAAGCAAGGCTAAACAACAGATTTACATAGGAAACCCCTCAAGATTGAGGTGCCGCAAGACAAGGGAATAATCCAGAAACCCTTCAGCGTTTTATCCAAGAGATGTGAGACAAGAAGATGAATATAAATATATATATCCAATAATAATACAGCAAAATATGTACAAGTCTTGAGGAAACAACCTCTCAAGAAAAGCAATACAAGTCTCAACAACACATGTACATGAACATGATAAACACTGCTATAAACCCAAGCTATGGAAAACGTATTCCATGATAGAATGCTGCTCCAAAATGATGTCAATACATGGAAATGACAATATATGGCTCAAAGACAATAGGGGAGCAAGGGTCTAACCCTTGTAAGCAAAAATATTTCAATCCTCCATGGGATTGGCTGAAATACACAATATGGAAAAAATGTCAGAGTTGCTGGGAAGCTACTGCTACTCTAAATGAAACCAAGTAGAGAAGGCTGAAGATGATGAGTAACTAAAGTAGACCTCCTCCAATAGATCTCCAAAGTGGAAGGCTGATCCTTACACTTGAGATCTTCCCCTCAAATCAACCTGCAAACCCTCACAGCAGCTACACCATAAAAATAACATAGATACTAAGAGGGACAACATAGTAGGGGCAGAATAAATGTTGGCTTGATGCCAAGATCTGCAAATCAGCTACAATATCTCCCAATCTGATCCTCCACAGGAAAGAGAGACTCTCCCTCTGAAAAGAAAGTAAAGGAAGAGGTGTCGTGACAGCTCCACGACAACACCCTACAACACAGTATTATGCTATTGCAGCAATAACGCTGTCCTGGAGGATGATGTTGAAAAACTAACCTTGCCTGAGCAAGCACTCGAAGTCCCCCGGGCCTAAGGGTAAGATCTCGGCATGGAGACACTCAGTGCACTAAACAGTGCAGCAAACAGGCTAAACAACCAGCATGCCAAAGAAGACAAATGTCTCAGTCAACAATCAACAACTCAAGCATGAATGAAATGATGAGGCTCCTCCATCTTTTATAGCGTTGGTTTCCCTCCAAAACCCAACATAGCCTCTCTCTCTCCTCCACATCCTCATCCTTATCCACATTCTCATCCTTATCTGTGCAGAAGCTTGGAGAAACTTCTATAGTGTACATAGGCCCTCTCCTCCACGTGGTGTTGGGTCCCCCCTTGACTCCCACTTAAGTCACAACATTGTGCTACTAGGTATATGTCTTATTTCACTTAAGTGAGTTAGACCCTTTTCACTCACTTTTTATTTATTTACAAACTATAGTTAGCAAACTAAACAAAATAGAAAATTCCAATTAGCTATCGCTAATTAGGAATATTACATCACATGCAAAATGTAGTTCAATTTTCCAAAATACCCACATGTATGTGTTTTGTAATTTAAAATTTCCATCTATATTCATTTTATATTAAAAAAATAAAATGACAACTTGAGTTTTAAAAACAAAACAATTTGAGTTTTGAAAACAAAACATTATATATCACAAGATGTGATAACATGCCAAGTGTAACTATCCAAATTTTAAAATCATTCTTGATAAAAGTAAATGCAGTTTCAAACTATATCCAAACAGTAAAATATGTCCAAAATTTGTATCACATGAATAATAAAAGTAAATATATATAGTTCAATGTATAGTGTTACAAGTATCAAGTTATATAGAAAATTAAATATGACTGCATGGATAATACTATATATAAAAATGTAAATTTAAGACTAGAGCTATCAAATAAAATGGTGCACACATGTGCATCATTGATCAAATACAGATGGATCCAGTGTCTCTAGCAGTAAAGTCCTAAGCCTTGTGCTATCCTCTGAAGAATGGGGAACCTATACACAATGTGTACAAACATTAAAAAATAATGTTTAAA
The DNA here is from genome assembly GCA_034641835.2 of Pinus albicaulis. NCBI lineage: Eukaryota > Viridiplantae > Streptophyta > Pinopsida > Pinales > Pinaceae > Pinus > Pinus albicaulis. Next base: position 858,997,107 of record CM076570.1, read on the forward strand.
ATTGAATGGGAATATAGAACTTCATGTGAAAAAAAAATGAAAAAAAAGTCATGCAATACCTCTTGTGGTTGCCTCTTCATTGTCTTTTGTTGCTCGTCCATTAAAACATCCTCCACAGTAACATCTTCCATAGAAAACTGTACAATATATATATTAAAAATTTTCAAACAAAAATGCATATAAACTAATTTTCAATAATATTAAAAAAAACTTAGACAACTTGTTCAAATGGTGTGGATGTCCCTATCTCCATGATACACTCCATCGCTAGAGTCCTTGGAGAATGGAAATCATCTCCAAAAATCTAAAATTAAAAAATTTTAAAACTATAAAATAACTCAAGATCTGGATCTCATTTTATAATAAAAATTTTGAACTTCAATTTATAACTTAAAAATATAAGTGAAAAATTGAATACTTGTGATAGTGGATTGGACAGATCTCCTAAGGGTGGCTCTGAAAGAAAATATCCAGAAACCTAAAATTCAAAAAGCATAAAACTATAAGATAACTCAAGATCTAGATCTCATTTTTCAATGAAATTTTTGAACTGCAATATATAACTTAAAAACATATTTAAGTGAAAAATTGTTCATAATTGTGATGGTGGATTTGGCACATCTCCTAAGGAAGAAGAAGGTACCTCCATCGCAAAAACATCAGAAGGAATCAGAATCTATTAACATTTAATTATGTACATGTATACAAAATTATTTATTTTAAAAACATGTCATCATGTTTCAATATATAATAATAGATTAATATAACTGTACATAATCATGTTCACTTAAAAAACACTAACATGTGCCAGCATATCATCTTGATGGTGAAAACCATCTTGATTGTGTGAACATGAGGCTTCGACCATGATATTAACATCTTCGTTCATCAAGCGTGAGAACTACAAATGGTGTTCACATATATGATACAATTTTTGTTAAGTTAATGTATACAAATAAATGTATGTATATATTTATTTATTACAAATTGTATGTGTTAAAATAATCACCCAAACCATTAACACATATCAATCCCATGCCCTCTTCCTCATGAATAATTAGGTCCTGCCAACGATTGCGACAATTCTTTGCATATGTTATGAGATATTCAACAATCATGTTTTCTATCTCATAATTTGAATGATACAAAAAATTATCAGGTGCACTCTCGTGCTCTTTGTCGATTCAAACAAACATCAATTCCACGGAGTCCACTCTAAACATTGTCAATGATGGCATCCCTTTCTTCTCAATTACTTTGAGAAGTGGCATCCATCTCTGACTATAAATTTTCCACACAAAAGGCCGACTAACAAATGGTGGCTTGGGGCGAGTCAACTCAGCATCATGCTTAAAGTCCCTACGGTCACATAATCGACCTTTCCCAAGAATAAAAAAATCACAGGGAATGTCATTATAATCGGGTTTCATTCCAAAAAAGTGTAATATCCCTGGCTTAAGCCACCGTAAAAACTCTCATAAAATAAGGTTTCTTCAATAATTAAATATTATTTATTATTATATTGATATTACATGAAGAATATTCTTGTAATTGATGATTATAAGAATATTGGAAGAATTATTTCTTAATTATTTTATTTATAAGAATTCATATTCCTCTATGGAAATAAATTATATTTCCAAGTCGTTATATTTTATGAGTTTTAGAAATAATGATTAATATATTTGGAAAAAGTATGGATAAGTGATATTTTTCTCATAAGGAAAAAGAAAATATACCTCTAAAAATAAAAGCATGAGATATTTATGGAGTGCTTTTCTGATTTAGGAAAAATCAGATTTATGGAGGCTTTATGGAATGATTTTATGATTTAGAAAAGCTGGAATGATTTTATGATTTAGAAAAGCTAAAGTTCTTTTATGATTTATAAAAGCAATTCCATTTTATTAATTCTATTGATTATAAGCCTATGAGAGAAATAGAAGAGGGGAATGGGAGAATACATGGAGAATGGAGCCAAGGAAGAGGAAGAGAGTATTCCAAGCATGCATCAAGAGATAAGTAACCATATTCTTTGAAAGTCCTTTTGTTTGCATATGGGCCATGATGATATAATGACTGAATTTATTTGCAAGAAAAAGTTCATGTGATCAAGAATTAAGATTAATTCTTGAGTAAACCTCTATACAATTTTTTTCATAGAGGAATAAGTGGCTTATTCATTGAATTATGAGAATAATTCATTTGTTGTGAATTGATAAAATATTTTCATGGTTAAATAATTCTGTGAGTTGCATGAGTTATTGGAATATAGGGTCTAAATATGACTTTGTATCTCCCAAAATGAAATAGATATGAAGAAAGTGCAAAAGGTTTTTATAAAATAGGATGTTATGACAAAAACCCTCTTTCAGATTTTAAAAAATTCATTTTCCATGTCTCAAAAACCGTGTTCTAAATAGACGTAAAATAATAGGGAATTAATTATTATTTAAATCTGGAAAAATGAGCTCCAACGATTCATTTGAATCTTCCAAACCATAACACCTTTATAAAAACTGAGAGAGGGTATTTTTAATTAACCCATTAGAAACAAAAACCTCTTTGGGTTTTCCAAAAATCATTTCCATTTCGTTGGAAACCGTGTCTAAATTTGATAACAAAAACATGAAATTATTTAATATTTAAATCTAGAACAATGGGCATCAAAGATTCATTCGACTCTTAAAAACCATGACACCTGTGACAAAAATGAGAGAGGTTATTCTTATTATATATGTTCCAAACAAAAACCTCTTTTGGTTTTATGAAATTATTTTCCATATGTTCACAATATGCATCCAAATTGGATGACTAAAACAGGAAAAACAGAATGAAACATAGTGCTTCCATTTCATTTTTCAATGAGATAAGAATAATTTTTAATGTACATATAGACATAATAATTATGTTGATGATTATTTACAAGGAATTAATTTATATAATTACCAAGTATATGCATTAAAAATTTTAAAGAGAAATATTGGACTCTTGAAGAGAGTATGTGCTTAGGTGCACATGAATAAGATCTAGTATATTTGATCTACTAGAAATTATTATGTGATTTTACATGCATGAGGAGTTTGAGTCATTTAAAAATATATAAATAACTTATGTGAGGGGTAGCTCACATAAGACCTTTGTGTAAAAGACAATTGGTTGTGTTATTTGAGAAGGATTTGTTATTCATGTTATTTCTGCAGGAAATATTACAAATCTCTCTAATATGTGAAATGATAAAAAAATATTATCTATTTCATGCATAATAGCTATTGAGTTATCTATCTTTCGGAAAAATAATAATTAAGGTGTTAAATTCCTTGGAAAATAAATATATATATAATCATATGCAAGGAATCAATTATTGGGTTAGAACTCTTCAAAAAGAATATAAGAGAAAAATATATCCTTGTATTTATTATTGGATTAGAGTCTTAGAGAGGAAAAATAGTAATCACATGCTTTATTATGTACGATTATTTAGAGAAACATATATATTCTTGGATGCATGGAAAAAGTATAGTTTTGGGAAAAGAAATGTGCTTATTTTTCCATGAAATATGTATTTGGTTTCTTTTGGAAAGAAATATATGTTTTACATGAAAGAATAAAAAGTCTATGTTATTTCATGCACAAAATTATAACTAGTATGTTAACTTGGTTTGAAATAAAGCTCACATTGTTATAAATATAGCCAATGTGAATAGCTCTTGTGTGGAAAATATGTCTTTGGAAAAGAACATGCATTCATATGCATAAGTGTAGAATCTATTGTGTTAATCCCTTTGGAAAAGAAAACGTAAGAGTAGACAAAAAGGAAATTACTTGTGGGATAGTTATCTTGAAAGCTTGTTATGCATTTTCATGCACAATATTATTATATAGTATGTTATCTTTCCTTTGGAAATAATATAAAAGTGCATGCGAGATTTTGTTAGTGACTGCTAGAAAGATGATGCTTGACAGTGATTTATTTGTTACTAATGCATGTGAAATGATGCTAAAGAAGGCATTTCATGTCAAATTGGTTATGTTTTCTACATGCATACAAATATTTGTTGAAGTATCACAAATAGAGATTGATTATTGGTTTATTAATATTTTATCTAATCATGATATCAAGTGTAATGATGACAGCAATGGCACAAAAGAAGGAGGACTTGAGAAAATGATTTTTCAAGTTTAACATTGTGGAAGATAAAGAGTTGTTAGTCCATGCAGATTTACTAGTTCCAATTGCACGATGAACCATTGAAGGAAACAATCTGACTACAAAGACAAAGATTGAGGATTTGTGGGTAAATGGTATCATGATGATTGTAATAGCTTATAGCTAGTTATGTTTCATTCAAGATTATTTTTCTATGTAATTTTTATGACAATGGTCAAGGGATGGACTCCCGTATAACCATTGAGTGAGGGGTGACAACCTTCACGAGCATTTAATAATGAAATTAAACGTTTCCTAGTTTTCATCCTACGGGGTTTCCAGGGTATATCGGTGTCTATTTATGTGATTGTTCATTGTGTCGTTTTCATGATGTTAATTTATTTCATGATGTGATGTTTATATTATCAATTAGGTGATCTACTAATTGAATTAAAATGATCATGGGATCGATGCATAATTATAGCAGGAAATTTAAGTTAATATGCTACAACAAGGACAATTAATGGTTGTGTAACTCACCATGATTTTTACTAAATGTTTCTCTAAGTGATGATGATGGGTATTTAAATGGTTAATGTGGAAATATAAAGGGTAATTTATAAGGTTACACATTTGTATATTTTGATAAAAATTCCTAACTCCATGCATTTTCTTGCGAGGTTATTGGGGTATGTTACAAATGGTATCAGAGCAAAAGGTTGCAACACTAGCACCTTTTGAGAATCATTATGAAAAGAAAAAGTAGAGGTATGATGCTAGAGGGCATCATCTCAGGTATGATTTTGATTAAACTTGTAGTATACTGCAATTAACATGGGATGCATGATGCCTAATTAATGACCACGTGAAAGAGTAGAAAGTTACAATGTTTCTTTAAATGTTGTGCTCATTAAATTTGAATATGGATGAGGATAAAAGACAATAAAACCTCTATTGTACATATGAACCATCCTGAGCACTCACCGGTTATAGTGTGGATTAATTACCAAAGTTTGCATGCATAATGATAACGGTCACACATCCACAGTCCCATTTAGCTCATACTTTCCCCAAGCTTTGTGTAGAACTGCATTCAAAAATTCATGCCCAATCATTTTCCTAATCCGAGCAATCTCACAACCTTCCTTTATTCAAGGCTGGCAAGTTCAACACTTAAATCTGAGAGTGTTAATGTCTCAAATATCTGAGATTTGAGATATTAATTCCAAGCCCTTATGTCATGCGCTCACTTCTCTATGTTTTTAATTTCAGCCAATTTATAATCCCCATATGTTTCATAGGGCGCTGACTTCACATATACAACCATATCATATAACCCTCGATCTTTTAACTATGCGCCTAATCACAATTCATGTGGCCCCTCTTCGCATATACAAACATTATACACACACCATAAGATCTCAATGTATATAATATATACAATTCGTTCACACAATTAACCTGAATTCATTACATATATCTCTCAGCCTATATATTTATCTCCGAACATTATAATAATAGTCCGACACTTTATAACCAATTGACGTCGCCATAGCCCTTCGGCCCCGGGCCTGCATATATGTCAATAGACCAATCAAACGCATGCAACTGTACCTTACTTATCGTTTGCGCACCTTGGTTATCGTTCGCGCATCTCCAACATGCGACCACCATCTGATGGCCCTTTCCCAGATCAATGGCTCTCATCAATATCGCTTGGCATCCTGGTACGAAGGTTAACGTGCGATGGCCCAGGTTAAACGGTGGTTTTCCAATTTCATTCAGGGACATGCGTCAGTCAGTCTATGGAATCGCTCACGAATGGTGGAAACCGCTTACCCGATGGAGGGTGGTGCGATGAAACCCACGGTTTCGCTCCATACCGCTGTCACTGTTCCTCTCGGTCACGGTTCCGTTCTCCACTCCAGGTTCCATTCCAACACTTTGTTCAGGACTTCGCAAGGTTAAATGCTTAAAATCGACCTGGCTTTCGATTTTTCCTCGACACACAGCTTCACTTATTAGGTGAAAATCTTTCGCGCTTGAACTAGATGTTCTAGTCTCGAAAGCGTCAATTCCTTTCGAATCAATGCTTCACTGTACATCAGATACCCCTCATGTATCCAACCAAGTTCCTCCACGATTTCAATTCTCAACTAAGCCAGTTCTTTATTTCCGGAAAGTCTCTACTTGGATTCGAATCCCACTACCCGGATCCCTCAACAGGTTTCCACTTTTAACTTCACACACAGAGATTCATGCTATACATAATTATAGAGGATAATCAACAAACACACGAATACACAAGGTATTCCTCACACAGATTTTAAGCAACAAATGCACAATTATACTGAGATAATTTCCTCATATAATTCAACCAAGAAGACCTAAAGTCACACACGGGATTTATAAACAATTCTCCATAAACACATATATATATATATATATACATACATATACAGGTGATAAATCTCAGCTAATTCCTACAATTTCATGAGAGGCTAGATATTCAGTTCGGTCGCCATTACCCACCTATTCTGTTGTTGAGGAGGCTCTCTCCCTTTTCTAACCTCTTCAGGGTTACATTTATACAAACAGTTCAACAAATCTTAGCATTCAAATTCTTGAATCTAGACTCAATAACTGAATTAATCCTAAACTGACCCTTCATATTCCTATCTACACCAACTGCTCATGTTCTCAAAATGACTTGAGAACAATTACAATTTTCTACCAATTTTATTCAACTATTAATATTTACAAAAAGATTCAAAGGACATGGGACCCCCTATGTCTACTTATGTACAAAGAGAATTTTGAGCCTAATTCCCCTGCATCAAACTCCCAAGCTTCAAAATTTTCATGGTCCTAATCATGTGCTCCTTGTCTCTGCCTCCTAGATCCCATACATGGTTTTGTTGCTGTCCATCAGCTACATCATTCTTCAACTTATTTTCTACAGGCTTCCAGACTTTGTTCTGTAAGTCACCTCCAGGTATACTTTCACCATCTGTCATTGTCTTTCTCCTGCTGAAACTCTCCTTTTTTCCTGCCGCTGTCTGCTGCTCCTGAGTCACTCTCATCATCATTCTTCTGATTTACTCAATCTCCATGTCCAGCTTATCTTCCAGCTGGAAATTATCTTGCCCTCTACTATTGCTTTCAATATCCGTTGCTCCTGCAGTCTCGCATGCTATTAACATGTTTATTTCTTCCTTGGGTGCCATCCTCCATGTTGCATCTGCTGCCACCATGGGTGTTGCTGCCTCCACCATGGGTGTTGTTGCTGCCTCCACCATGGGTGTTGCTGCCTCCCCTTCCTATCCCTATGCAACACTTTTCTTTTGTTCATCATCTGCAATTTCATTCTCAGAAAATAATCCACTATTTGATTTCCCACCAGCAGTGACATACTTCTCCAGCATACTAGTAAACAGAATTAGATTCTGCAATCTAGTATCTACTCCTTTATTCTTCACAGACTCAGGCATCCTTGCTCCAGGGTTTGCAATCCCTTTCTCTTCTTCAATTTCTCTCAGCAAACAACTCAGCCAATTCTCATGTGCTTGTTTTATATCTTCAACATGCTGGAAGTTAAACTCAGCATTTTCTTCTTCTTTGTGGGAAATCTTCAGCAATTGCCTCTCATCTCCTTGATTGAATTAAGCAATCAAATCAAGTTCTCTAGCCACTATATATTCATCTTCTGTCAGCATGGAATGCTGATTCTTCCTCACTTCAGCAGCTTCTACAATCTGTTCTTCAATTTGCTCTTGGCCCATCAGTCTAGTCAATTCTTCTTTGTCAAGGACAGTGACAAATCTCTGCCTATGAGACATGATTGTCTCATCCTCCTTTAGCAACATTTTTTCTTCTCTCAAGAAAAATTCCAAGGATGAATTGTCTTTTGCATCACCTGTACACATAAAAAAATTGTTAGTGTTAAAACCATGAGACCCAATGGTCTCAATTGATGACCTGGTCACCAATTTGTCTCCCATCATTTCTAAGTCTGGTTCAAGGCTCAGAAATTCTTCATCATATTTTCCTTCAGCTGTCAGAGTCATCTCCGTTGTCCCAATTGCCATGTCCAAATGATGATTTCTCACTATGTTTCTAGTCACCATAGTTTCCTTCTCATTCATCTCTTCCTGAGATCTCACTATCTCAACATTGATCTGAACAGATTCCAGATTCAATGTCTTCTTCTCACCAACAAACTCTGAAGTTTGTTCATCTTCCAGGGGTGTACCTGAAAACACACACAAATTTTTAGTTTTCAAATCACAAGACTTTTCAGTCTTGGCTATTCCCTCAAGCACTTCTTCTTGAACAAGTCTGCACATGGAATCTTCAAATTCCATCCCTGCCTCCAAAACTCTGGGTTCTTCTCCCTCTGTGGAGTCTTTCATCACTTCACATTTGTCAGACTCAAGAACACAATCCCCTACATCATCTGGACTTGTCCAATAACTCAGGAATTCCTCAATGATTTCCTCTTCAACAAGACAAGATTCTTGCTACCTCAAGTATTCACTATATCCTACAAGACCTCTTGCAAATATCCACTCTTTTCTTCTTCACAAGCAGAAATTTCTTCTTTCAACTCAGCTGCTCTGAGTTCCTCTCTCAACAGGGAAATCTTCTTTTGCCTCAACCTCTTCTGTAATGGTTGCCATTTCACATTCTTCCTCATGAGCCAACCAACTCTCTGGCTTTCTTCTATCCTTCTCTTCAGTTCATTGAGCTCTTCCCTGATCCCAGCAACTTCCTTCCAATATTCTTCATCTGTGATTCTCTTCCTCATGCCATTTGCTTTGGCATCTTCACACACTCTTTTGCTGTGGTCTCTCTCAGAACCTCTGCAATCTCTGTAGACTCTGTTAGTAGCCATTCTCTTCTCTAGGAGTTCTTCACTTACAAGCTGCAATAAGCCTCTGCAACAGCAAGCTCTCTTGTTGCAACTTACCTCACCAAGCTTCTCTCTGAGCTCCGGCTTTTGGCAAGTACTGGTCCCCTCTCTTTGGAACCTCCTGAGCACTTTCTCTGCTCTCTAGGATTCACTCTGCAACTTCCTCAAGAACACCCCTTTTCTCCTTTCATCCAACCTCAGTTGGGAATTATTTTAGGTTCTGCCACACTCTTTCTGCACTCAGAACCCCTTGCTGGATTCTTCTATCACTGCTCTCAAAGCTGTGTTCTACTTCTACTGAGATGTCTTCAATTGTATGTACTCTGAATTCTGAAAAAAATCCTTCAACCAGGGTTAAACACTGCCCATTCTCTTGAGAACACTGCAATTTTCCTCTTTATCCAGCCTTTAGCTGAATACCGGGCTCACTATCTTCACTATCAACTCTGTCTTCAATTTTCAACAACCATAATTCTCCAATTCCAAATTAAAATCAGATTAAAGTTAATTACCTGCAAGATCATGATCCTGTCCTCCACTCACTCCACAATCCTGTTCACTTCAAATATGTATGCTGCAGTCTTATCAGTTTCCACAAGTCTGGTTTCCTTGCATTCAACAAACTTGGACTTTTCCAAAAAGAGTTATTCCTGCAGCTCTGATACCACTTGATAACGGTCAAACATCCACAGTCCCATTTAGCTCATACTTTTCCCAAGCTTTGTGTACAACTACATTAAAAAATTCATGCCCAATCATTTTCCTAATTCACGCAATCTCACAACCTTCCTTTATTCAAGGCTGGCAAGTTCAACACTTAAATTTGAGAGTGTTAATATCTCAAATCTCTGAGATTTGAGATATTAATTCCAAGCCCTTATGTCATGTGCTCACTCCTCTATTTTTTTAAGTTCAACCAATTTATGATCCCCATATGTTTCATAGGGCACTGACTTTACATATACAACCATATCATATAACCCTCGGTCATTTAACTATGCGCCTAATCACAATTCATGTGGCCCCTCTTCGCATATACAAACATTATACGCACACCATAAGATCTCAATGTATATAATATATACAATTCGTTCACACAATTAACCCGAATTCATTACATATATCTCTCAGCCTATATATTTATCTCCGAACATTATAATAATAGTCTGACACTTTATAACCAATTGACATCGCCATAGCCCTTCGGCCCCATGCCCGCATATATGTCAATAGACCAATCAAATGCATGCAACTGTACCTTACTTATCATTTGCACACCTTGGTTATCGTTCGCGCATCTCCAACAAGTGACCACCGTCCGATGGCCCTTTCCCAGATCAAAGACTCTCGTCAATATCGCTCGGCGTCCTGGTACGAAGGTTAATGTGCGATGGCGCAGGTTAAACGGTGGTTTTCTAATTTTGTTCAGGGACACGCGTCAGTCAGTCTATGGAATTGCTCGCGAATGGTGGAAACCACTTGCCCGACGGAGGGTGGTGCGATGAAACCGACGGTTTCGCTCCAAACCGCCGTCACTGTTCCTCTCGGTCACGGTCCGTTCTCCACTCCAGGTTCCGGTCCAACACTCTATTCAGGACTTCGCAAGGTTAAACACTTAAAATCGACTCAGCTTTCAATTTTTCCTCGACACACAGCTTCACTTATTAGGTGAAAATCTCCGGCGCTTGAACTAGATGTTCTAGTCTCGAAAGCATCGATTCCTTTCGAATCGATGCTTCGTTGTACATCAGATACCCTTCAGGTATCCAACCAAGTTCCTCCACGATTTCAATTCTCAACTAAGCCAGTTCTTTATTTCCGGAAAGTCTCTACTTGGATTCGAATACCACTACCTGCATCCCTCAAAAGGTTTCCACTTTTAACTTCACACACAGAGATTCATGCTATACATAATTACAGAGGATAATCAACAAACACATGAATACGAAAGGTATTCCTCACACAGATTTTAAGCAACAAATGCACAGTTATACTAAGATAATTTCCTCATATAATTCAACCAAGAAGACCTAAAGTTACACACGGGATTTATAAACAATTCTCCATAAACATATATATATATATATATATATATATATATATATATATATATATATATATATATATATATATATATATACAGGTGATAAATCTCAGCTAATTCCTGCAATTTCATGACAGGCTAGATATTCAGTTCGGTGGCCATTACCCGCCTATTCTGTTGCTGCAGAGGCTCTCTCCCTTTTCTAACCTCTTCAGGGTTACATTTATACAAACAATTCAACAACTCTTAGCATTCCAATTCCTGAATCTAGACTCAATAACTAAATTAATCCTAAACTGACCCTTCGTATTCCTATCTCCACCAACTCCTCATGTTCTCAAAATGACTTGAGAACAATTAGAATTTTCTACCAATTTTATTCAAATATTAATATTTACAAAAAAATTTAAAGAACATCGGACCCCCTGTGTCTACTTATGTACAAAGAGACTTTTGAGCCTAATTCCCCTGCATCACATAATATTAGAAAAAATTATTATGGTGCATAAGAAAAAAAAAGGGAGAAAACATGAATAAATTTACCATGAACTGCTTATAAATAATGAATGCATATATGGTTGGTGTGATAACTATATAATTCAGAAGTTGGAGTTGACCCTGAAGAGGACAATGGAATGTTGAAAATAATATATATATATATATATATATATATATATATATATATATATATATATATTTGAACGAAACTCTTTAGTTGTTAAAAATAAGCAATGAGTGAAGTAGAACTCACATAGTAAACTTAAAGTAAATGAAAAAATCATAGTAGCATAATTTTGGGTTCTCTTTCTTCATTTAGATTTGTAGAGGAAAGTTTGCATTCCATGTGTTCGACAAAAAGTGGTAATTGAGATCCACAATTTTGTTGTTTTAAATAATTTCATTTGTGGAAGTTTTGAATATGATTCATCTTAACATTAAGGGGTATTCATACCTTGAGATTATGTAACCCTCTTGTTGATACCAAGAAAAATCTATGTTCAGACATGGATCCATAATTTGGTCGACTTTCCTGATTAGACTCTCCTGTAGGGATTGTTGGTTGTGTTGTTGGCAGAAATTTTACCGCTAATGATATGAATATGATTCATGCTATTCTATAAATTCTAGTTTTACTATCTTTCTGATAGTTTAAACATATTTACGGAAATTTATTTCATGTCGGCTAACTAGTCCCCCAATGGCAGTAGATTTTATGCTTGCCAACTATTTGGTAGAATGTCTCATTTACCATAGATTGCATGCTTGAAAATTGTTTTTATAATTCCAAGATGGATGTAGATTGCATGCTTGCAAAATGTTTGTTGGAATTTTGAATTGGTCGTAGATCGCATGCTTGCACAATATTTGATAAAAGTTTGCAACGGTTGTACATTACATGATTGCAAATTATTTTCCCAAAATTCCTCAATGGTTGTTGCTTACATGGCTACACGCTAATGGTAAGGAAAGAAAAAAATCATATTTTGTGTCCTAGTGTTCAATGGGACTGTTCGTTCTCTACAATATTAATGGTTGCTAAGGTGAGACCTTAAATAAAGTATAATGCTATGGTATGCAAGATATGTTAATGTGTTTTTTCTAAGTTACATGATTAATATTATGTGGAAATTTGGAATGTATACCACCTATATTACATGTGATGAATTATTGTCAATGTACTTTGACAAATCGTGGAACCCATGTTGAGGGTCAAGTATACATGCATGGTGTACATAAATTTTCCTTTGCCTTAATGATAATATGCAAATGGAAAATTATGTAAATTACAGTGGATTTGTAGACATTGAATTTTTATTGGATTCAATGGCTATGGAAGCCATGATGGGACTGATGTAATGAGGTAATATTTTATTTTATTATTGAGTTAGTGAATACTTTGGTTGGGATATTCAGGAAATAACTGTAGATTTTTAGAAGACTTCTTGCCAGCTTATGAAAAGCTATTGGTGGTTAAGTTCAACATGGACCTTCCCTAAAAGTATCCTAAACATCCCTAGGAGAAAATAATAAAGAGGAAATATTAACATAATTGGAGAGAAATATTATGTTAATGAATTAGTTGGAGATAAATACTTAGTGGGGTAAAATAAAGCATAGCAGGAGAGAAAGGCATGATTTAAAGAAAAAGAAGAGTACTTTTTCGGAAAATATAAAACAAAAAGGCCTAGGAAAAAAGTTTGGCAGACATTAAGGCAGGACATTGCTAAAAATCTGTTGGGAAGAAATCACCAAGGAATCAATGAGCTTGTTGATTCTAGTGGCAAGTAGATCTTAGCTCGGTGGGTAATTATTGGAGATAGTTCATAGTTGGGTGGAATATGCTCGGTTCCTCAATAATTCCCAGAAATTAACGACGGTTAGATGAAATTATGTCTATGCTCAAAATTATCTAAAGATGTTGGATGTTACAATAGACTGTAAATTTCATGTCTCAAATTTGTTGCATGTGTTATAGTTTTGCATGCATGATATATAAAATTATCTTAGCAAAAATTTCGATGAAATAGGTTATGTTTGTAGGATTTTATGAGTAAATGAACATGTCAGATATGACTTATCTATATGCATGCATAGAGGAAATTAATTGAAATATATAGGTGATTGAAATAACTCATGTTAGATAAAATAATGAGTTATTGAACTTGAAATTCCTAACATGCTAGAGGAAAAGGGCTGGAGATTAATGCCATGAGTTTGAATTTGAATGAAATTATTGTGGGAGAGAAAGACATTAATTTTCAAATGAAATGGTTGTAGATAAATACCATGAGTTTGAATTTGATTGAAATTATTGTGGGAGAGAAAGACAGTAATTTGCAAAAACGTTAGTGGGAGAGAAAGACTAGTGTAACTCCTAAATGAAATACAACATGCACTTGATAGAGTTTTTCTTATCCTTTTTATGATTAAAGGGCTAAGTTCACCTTGAGCTTTTGGTGGAATTATTATTATTTAAGTATTCTTTTACATTGCCTAAAAAAAAATTGGTAATGAAAATTAAAGGTTAATGTTCCAACAAGAGAAGAACATTGAGGATGATGTTCTCTTTAAGGTGGGGAGTTTGTAATATCCCTGGCTTAAACCACTGTAAAAAATCTCCTAAAATAAGGTTTCTTAAATAATTAAATATTATTTATTATTATATTGATATTACATGAAGAATATTATTGTAATTGATGATTATAAGAATATTGGAAGAATTATTTCTTAATTATTTTATTAATAAGAATTTATATTCTTCTATGGAAATAAATTATATTTCCAAGTTGGTATATTTTATGAGTTTTAGAAATAATGATTAATAGATATGGAAAAAGTATGGATAAGTGATATTTTGCTCATAAGGAAAAAGAAAATCTACTTTTAAAAATAAAAGCATGAGAGATTGATGGAGTGCTTTTCTGATTTGGGAAAAATCAGATTTATGGAGGCTTTATGGAATGCTTTTATGATTTAGAAAAGCTGGAATTATTTTATGATTTAGAAAAGCTGTAATTATTTTATGATTTATAAAAGCTATTTCATTTTATTAATTATATTGATTATAAGCCTATGAGAGAAATAGAAGAGCGGAATGGGAGAATACATGGAGAATGGAGCCAAGGAAGAGGAAGAGAGTATTCCAAGCATGCATCAAGAGATAAGTAACAATATTCTTTGAAAATATTTTTGTTTTCATATGGGCCATGATGATATAATGATTGAATTTATTTACAAGAAAAAGTTCATGTGATCAAGAATTAAGATTAATTCTGGAGTAAACGTCTATACAATTTTTTTCATAGAGGAATAAGTGGCTTATTCATCGAATTATGAGAATAATTCATGTGTTGTGAATTGATAAAATATTTTCATGGTTAAATAATTATGTGAGTTGCATGAGTTATTGGAATATAGGATCTAAATATGACTTTTTATCTCCCAAACTGAAATAGGTATGAAAAAAGTGAAAAAGGCTTTTGTAAAAGAGGATTTTATGACCAAAATACTTTTTCAGATTTAAAAAAATTCATTTCCCATGTCTCAAAAACCGTATCCTAAATGGACGTAAAATAACAGGGAATTAATTATTATTTAAATCTGGAAAAATGAGCTCCAACGATTCATTTGACTCTTCCAAACCATAACACCTGTGTAAAAACAGAGAGAGGTTATTTTTAATGAAACCATTAGAAACAAAAACCTCTTTGGGTTTTCTAAAAATCATTTCCATTTGGTTGGAAACCGTGTCTAAATTTGATGACAAAAATAGGAAGTTATTTAATATTTAAATCTGGAACAATGGGAATCAAAGATTCATTCGAATCTGAAAAATCATGACACTTGTGACAAATATGAGAGAGGTTATTCTTGTTACGTATGTTCCAAAAAAAAAACTCTTTTGGTTTTATGAAATTATTTTCCATATGTTCACAATACACGTACTAATTGGATGACTAAAATAGGAAAACAGAGTGAAACATAATGCTTCCATTTCATTTTCCAATGAGATAAGAATAATTGTTTATGTACATATAGACATAATAATTATGTTGATTATTATTTACAAGGAATTAATTTATATAATTACCAAGTATATGCATTAAAAATTTTAAAGAGAAATATTGGACTCTTGAAGAGAGTATGTGCTTAGGTGCACATGAATAAGATCTAGTATATTTGATCTACTAGAAATTGCTATGTGATTTTACATGCATGAGGAGTTTGAGACATGTAAAAATATATAAATAACTTATGTGAGGGGTATCTCACATAAAACCTTTTTGTAAAAGACAATTGGTTGTGTTATTTGAGAAGGATTTGTTATTCATGTTATTTCTGCAGGAAATATTACAAATCTCTCTAATATGTGAAATGATAAGAAAATATTATCTATTTCATGCATAATAGCTATTGAGTTATATATATTTTGGAAAAATAATAATTAAGTTGTTAAATTCCTTGGAAAATAAATATATATAATTGTATGCAAGGAAGAAATTATTGTGTTAGAACTCTTCAAAAATAATACAAGAGAAAAATATATCCTTATATTTATTATTGGATTATATTCTTAGAGAGGAAAAATAGTAATCATGTGCTTTATTATGTAATATTATTTAGAGAAACATATATATTCTTGGATGCATGGAAAAAGTATAGTTTTGGGATTAGATCTTTTGGATGAGAGGGAAATTTCCCTTTGAATGCATGGAAAAATAAGTGGTATGCGTTTGACCCCTGAGAAAATAAATGTGTTTATTTTTCCATGAAATATGTATTTAGTTTCTTTTGGAAATAAATATATGTTTTACATGAAAGAATAAAAAGTCTAGATGTTATTACATGCACAAAATTATAACTAGTATGTTAACTTGGTTTGAAATAAAGTTCACATTATTATAAGTATAGCCAATGTGAATAGCTCTTGTGTGGAAAATATGTCTTTGGAAAATAAAATGCATTCATATGCATAAGTATAGAATCTATTGTGTTAATCCCTTTGGAAAAGAAAACGTTAGAGTAGACAAAAAGGAAATTTCCTGTTGGGATAGTTATCTTGAAAGCTTGTTATGCATTTTCATGCACAATATTATTATATAGTATGTTATCTTTCCTTTGAAAATAATATAAGAGTGCATGCGAGATTTTGTTAGCGGTTGCTAGAAAGATGATGCTTGATAGTGATTTATTTGTTACTAATGCTTGTGAAATGATGCTAAAGAAGGCATTTCATGTCAACTTGGTTATGTTTTATACATGCATACAAATATTTTTTGAAGTATCACAAATAGAGATTGATTATTGGTTTATTAATATTTTATCTAATCATGATATCAAATGTGCTGATGACAGCAATGGCACGAAAGAAGTACAACTTGAGAAAATGATTTTTCAAGTTTAACATTGTGGAAGATAAAGAGTTGTTAGTCCATGCACTTTTACTAGTTCCAATTGCACTATGACCCACTGAAGGAAACAATCTAACTACAAAGACAAAGATTGAGGATTTGTGGGTAAATGGTATCATGATGATTGTAATAGCTTATAGTTATTTATGTTTCATTCAATATTATTTTTCTATGTATTTTTTATGAAAATGGTCATGGGATGGACTCCCTTATAACCATTGAGTGAGGGGTGACAACCCTCATTAGCGTTTAATAATGAAATTAAACGTTTGTTGGTTTTCACACTACAAGGTTTCTAGGGTATATCGGTGTCTATTTATGTGATTGTTCATTGTGTCATTTTCATGATGTTAATTTATTTCATGATGTGATATTTATATTATCAATTAGGTGATCTACTAATTGAATTAAAATGATCATGGGATCGATGCATAGTTATAGCAGAAAATTTAAGTTAATATGCTACAACAAGGACAATTAATGGTTGTGTAACTCACTATGATTTTTACTAAATGTTTCTCTAAGTGATGATGATGGGTATTTAAATGGTTAATGTGGAAATATAAAAGGTAATTTCTAAGGTTACACATTCGTATATTTTGAAAAAAATTCCTAACTCCATGCATTTTCTTGCGAGATTTTCGGGGTATATTACAAATGGTATCAGAGCAAAAAGTTGCAACACTGGTGCCTTTTGGGAATCATTATGAAAATAAAAAGTAGAGGTATGATGCTAGTGGGCATCATCTCAGGTATGATTTTAATTTAACTTGTAGTATACTACAATTAACATGAGATGCACGATGCCTAATTAATGACAGCATGAAAGAGTATAAAGTTAAAATGTTTCTTTAAAATTTGTGCTCATTAAATTTGAATACGGATGAGGATAAAAGATAATAAATCCTCTATTGTACATATGAACCATCCTGAGCACTCACCGGTTATAGTGTGGATTAATTACCAACGTTTGCATACATAATATTAGAAAAAAATATTATGGTGTATAAGAAAAAATAAGGGAGAAAAAATGACTAAAGTTACCATGCATTGCTTATAAATAATGAATGCATATATGGTTGGTGTGATAACTATATAATTCATAAGTTGGGGTTGACCCTGAAGAGGACGATGGAATGTTGAAAACAAAATATATATATATTTGAACGAAAATCCATTAGGGGATTTTTGAGGTCTAAAATGGGCCTCATAAGAAAAATGTACAACAAAAATAAACTTTATAACAACCAATAGGATTCAAGATGATGATGTCAACTATGGGGGATGATTCACCATTTTTTAAATAAAAGGGTAAAAATATTAAAAAATAATAAAATAATAAAACTATTTTTTCAACTCGTATTTTCAACTTATCTCCCAAATTTTTTACTCAAATTTCGAGAGGGAGTACTCGTTGCATGCGAAATTTAATTCCTCATCCAAGGAGTACCCATGTTTCATACTTTCGATGAAATCTACTACACGAAAAATGATAAATACATAAAAAAATGTGATTGTAATCACGTTTTTTTATGTATTTCTCATTTTTCGTGTAGTAGGACCCATCGAAAGTATGCAACATGGGTACTCCTTGGATGGGGAATTAAATTTCGCATCCAACGAGTACTCCCGATAGAAATTTGAGTAAAAAATTTGGGAGATAAGTTGAAAATATGAGTTGAAAAAGTAGTTTTTCCATTTTTCCCTCTAAAATTTGATGATGTCATCAAATCTTATTTCATTTTTTCCACTATTATTTTATAATTTCCTTAGGAGGCCCATTTTAGAACTCAAAATTCCCCTAATGTTTAGTTGTTAAAAGTAAGCAATGAGTGAAGTAGAACTCACATAGTAAACTTAAACTCAATGAAAAAAATCATAGTAACATAATTTTGGGTTCTCTTTCTTCATTTAGAGTTGTAGAGGAAAGTTTGCATTCCATGTGTTCGAAAAAAAGTGGTAATTGAGATCCACAATTTTGTTGTTTTAAATAATTACATCCGTGGAAGTTTTGGATGTGATTCATCTTAAAATTAAGGGGTATTCATACCTTGAGATCATGTAACCCTCGTGTTGATACCAAAAAAAATCTATGTTCAGACATGGATCCATAATTTGGTTGACTTTCCTGATTAGAATCTCTTGTAGGGATTGTTGGTTGTGTTGTTGGGAAAATTTTTACCATTGATGATATGAATATGATTCATGCTATTCTATAAATTCTAGTTTTAATATCTCTCCGATAGTTTAAACATATTTATGGAAATTTATTTCATGTCTGCTAACTAGTCCCCCAATGGAAGTAGACTGTATGCTTGCCAACTATTTGGCAGAATGTCTCGTTGACCATATATTACATGCTTGAAAATTGTTTTTATAACTCCAAGATGGATATAGATTGCATGCTTGAAAACTTTTTGTTGGAATGTCGAATTGGTCGTAGATTGCATGCTTGCACACTATTTGATAAAAGTCTACAGCAGTTGTGGATTACACGATTGCAAATTATTTTCCCAAAATTCCTCAATGGTTGTTGCTTACATGGCTGCACGCTAATGGTAAGGAAAGAAAAAAATCATATTTTGTGTCCTAGTGTTCAATGGGACTGTTAGTTCTCTACAATATTGATGGTTGCTAAGGTGAGACCTTAAATAAAGTATAATGCTATGGTATGCAAGATATGTTAATGTCTTTTTTCTAAGTTACATGATTAATATTATGTGGAAATTTGGAATGTATACCACCTATATTACATGTGATGAATTATTGTCAATATACTTTGACAAATCGTGGAACCCATGTTGAGGATCAAGTATAGATGCATAGTGTACATAAATTTTCCTTTGCCTTAATGATAATATGCAAATGGAAAATTATGTAAATTACAGTGGATTTGTAGACATTGACTATTTTTAGACATTGAATTTTTATTGGATTAAATGGATATGGAAGCCATGATCGGACTGATGTAATGAGGTAATATTTTATTTTATTATTGAGTTAACGAATACTTTGGTTGGGGTATTTGGGAAATAACTCTCGAGTTTTAAAAGACTTCTTTCCAGCTTATGAAAAGCTATTGGTGGTTAAGTTCAACATGGACCTTCCCTAAAAGTCTCCTAAAAATCCCTAGGAGAAAATAATAAAGAGGAAATATTAACATAATGGGAGAGAAAGATTATGTTAATGACTTAGTTGGAGATAAATAATAAGTGAGGTAAAATAAAGCATAGCAGGAGAGAAAGGCATGCTTTAAAGAAAAAGAAGAGTATAATTTTTGAAAAATATAAACTAAAATGCCCAGACAAAAAGGTTGGCAGACCTTAAATCAGGACACTGCTAAAAATCTGTTGGGAAGAAATCACCAAGGAATCAATGAGGTTGTTGATTCTAGTGGCAAGTAGATCTTAGCTCGGTGGGTAACTATTGGAGATAGTTCACGGTTGGGTGGAATATGCTCAGTTCCTCAATCATTCCCAGAAATTAACTATGGTTAGATGAAATTACGTTTATGCTCAAAATCATCTAAAGATTTTGGATGTTACAATAGACTGTAAATTTCATGTCTCAAAGTTGTTGTATGTGTTATACTTGTGCATGCATGATATATAAAATTATCTTAGAAATTTTTTTGATGAAATAGGTTGTGTTTGTAAGATTTTATGAGCAAATGAACATGTCAGATATGACTTATCTATATTCATGCATAGAGGAAATTAATTGAAATATATAGGTGATCGAAATAACTCATGTTAGATAAAATAATGAGTTATTTAACTTTAAATTCATAACACGCTAGAGGAAAATGGCTGGATATTAATGCCATGAGTTTGAGTTTGAATGAAATTACTGTGGGAGAGAAAGACAATAATTTGCAAATGAAATGGTTGGAGATAAATACCATGAGTTTGAATCTGATTGAAAGTATTGTGGGAGAGAAAGACAGTAATTCGCAAAAACGTTAGTGGGAGAGAAAGACTAGTGTAACTCCTAAATAAAATACACACTTGATAGAGTTTTTTTTATCCTTTTGATGATTAGAGGGCAAAGTTCACCTTGAGTTTTTGGTGGAATTATTATGATTTAAGTATTCTTTTACATTGCCTAAAAAAAAAATTGGTAATGAAAATTAAAGGTTAATGTTCCAACAAGAGAACAACATCGAGGACGATGTTCTCTTTAAGGGGGGAGTTTGTAATATCCATGGCTTAAGCCACCGTAAAAACTGTCATAAAATAAGGTTTCTTCAATAATTAAATATTATTTATTATTATATTGATATTAGATGAAGAATATTCTTGTAATTGATGATTATAAGAATATTGGAAGAATTATTTCTTAATTATTTTATTTATAAGAATTTATATTCTTCTATGGAAATAAATTATATTTCCAAGTTGGTATATTTTATGATTTTTAGAAATAATGATTAATAGATTTGGAAAAAGTATGGATAAGTGATATTTTGCTCATAAGGAAAAAGAAAATCTACCTTTAAAAATAAAATCATGAGAGATTTATGGAGTGCTTTTCTGATTTAGGAAAAATCAGATTTATGAAGACTTTATGGAATGCTTTTATGATTTAGAAAAACTGGAATTATTTTATGATTTATAAAATCTATTCCATTTTATTAATTCTATTGATTATAAGCCTATGAGAGAAATAGAAGAGGGGAATGGAAGAATACATGGAGAATGGAGCCAAGGAAGAGGAAGAGAGTATTCCAAGCATGCATCAAGAGATAAGTAACCATATTCTTCGAAAATTCTTTTGTTTGCATATGGGCCATGATGATATAATGATTGAATTTATTTGCAAGAAAAAGTTCATGTGATCAAGAATTAAGATTAATTCTTGAGTAAACCTCTATACAATTTTGTTCATAGAGGAATAAGTGGCTTATTCATTGACTTATGAGAATAATTCATATGTTGTGAATTGATGAAATATTTTCATGGTTAAATAATTCTGTGAGTTGCATGAGTTATTGGAATATAGGGTCTAAATATGACTTTGTATCTCCCAAACTGAAATAGATATGAAAAAAGTGAAAAACCTTTTTGTAAAAGAGGATGTTATGACCAAAAGCCTCTTTCAGATTTTAAAAGATTCATTTCCCATGTCTCAAAAACCGTGTTCTAAATGGACGTAAAATAAAAGGGAATTAATTATTATTTAAATCTGGAAAAATGAGCTCCAACGATTCATTTGAATCTTCCAAATCGTAACACCTGTGTAAAAACTAAGAGAGGTTATTTTTAATGAACCCATTAGAAACAGAAAACTCTTTGGGTTTTCCAAAAATTGTTTCCATTTGGTTGGAAAACGTGTCTAAATTTGATGACAAAAACAAGAAATTATTTAATATTTAAATCTGGAACAATGGGCATCAAAGATTCATTCGAATCTTAAAAACCATGACACTTGTGACAAAAATGAAAGATTTTATTCTTATTATGTCTGTTCCAAACAAAAAACTCTTTTGGTTTTATGAAATTCTTTTTCATATGTTGACAATACGCATCCAAATTGGATGACTAAAACAGGAAAAACAAAAGGAAACATAGTGCTTCCATTTCATTTTTCAATGAGATAAGAATAGTTTTTTTTTTTTTTTTTTTTGTAAATTCGGTGGGACCATTCCATTTTCTATTCATATTTAAAAGACAGGCTACAAAATATAAAAGTTAGACTTTGGCCTCAACCTGCTCGAAGGAAACCAGGTCCGTTGGCCATCTAAAAGCGTGAAAAGCATTCCAGAACTGAAATTGTTTCATACGTCTAAACTTCGCATTTGTTATCTGTCCTACTACTGCAGTTTGTACATTCCTAGAACATAAGGAAAATTCATTTCTAAATAGAAAATGCATCAAAATTTAGAAAACTTAAAGCTGCTATGCATCTAATGAAGAGACTGGTGCTGGGTCTTTGACATTGGACCCAGGCATTTCTGCTTGTTGGAGCTGTTGGAGGAGCTTTTCCATCCGGCCTACTTTATCATCCAATCTGCTTACTCGATCTGCTGCCTGATATTGTGTTATCTTGATATGCTGGAGCTAGTCCTGGATTTCCAGAAGCTGAGCTTGAAGGCTATGGCCTGGCTTTGTTGGTTCCGCCTTAGCATGAGCAGGGTGAAGACTCTGAATAGCTTTCGCTATTAGACATTTTACTATCCAGTATGTGTGGATAGTCTGGTTGAATAAAGTGATTCGGCCTTGGGTGTTGCCTGGATCTGTTATAAAATCTAAAATCTCTACTGCTGTCTCATTGTCTTCAGGCTCGGTCTGGATTTCTCTTTCCCATCCATGAATTTCTTGGCGTACTTTGGAAGAATTACCCATTACATAGGTTGCTGCTAAAGTTTCCAAGTGCTCCTGGTTTGTTTTGCGACCTCGTTTCGCAGGGGCAGTCTCTAACCGAACTGGATGTTTTCCTTTGACTGCCTCGGTCCTTGTACGTCATTTTCCCATTGCTGAAGAGTTCCTATATGAAAACACTGACAGACAAAATTTAACAGCAACGAGGTAAGGAGTTAGTTGGATACAATCTGTGCGCCACCTTTGAACGTTGGTATCATGGTTTACATGCAAACAGCGGAGCCAAACCCGCGTGGGTATACTCTGCAGTCGGTATGGGGGATCATATGTTTGGGTCGTGGACCTCTGGGCAGGATACAAAAGGCAATTCCATAAATTGATATTCCATATATCCTTATGTTGAATGAACTTCTTACAGCTACAGGCAACCACACTGTGTGGAATTATGAGACCGGTGTGCACGATAAACAGAGGATGAGAAATGTGAGGGTTAGAAGTCAGATTTAGAGGACAAAGGGGAGGGACCGTTTGAGTGGAAAAAGAACTGTGAACCTCTATTCATTTCCTTGAGCTACCCTGAAACCCTTTGGGGGTGGCCAACTGGTCTTTTTGGGAAAGCGCCCTGAGGGTGGAGTCTATGTGAATGGAAGCGAAACAGAGTGGAAGAGAATGATGCCAGTGCACACTACTGTAAAACTTAGCCAGATGAAACACTTGACCCGAAAAAATGATATGTAAACAATTCCAAAACTGGACTTGACTGAATTGATAGCGAAGGTGCTTGATTCGTTTCTCAGCTTGAGTAAGCATAATATTTAAAAGACAGTCTTGAAATTGATTCCCTAAATTCCAATGAAGGCAGAGATCTGTGAACAAAATAGTGGGATTTATGCGACCTTGTGGGCGAACAGGGGATGAGGTCTGGATAGACAGAATGCATGGATCTCGGAAGCATGGAGGGACGGGTTGCAATGTAGGGGTTACAGAGCACAAATTTTCTATCAAACCCATCCCAGCTTGATTATACAGAAATCTAAACAAATCGACTGCAATAGGCTTCATGAGAGCTAATAAAATGACAGAAACATACCCTGATAGGATTGAAAGAGTGATCGAATGGAAGTCATTGTTCCTTCTCCTCTCCTGCCTCCAGACAATTGCATGCAATAAACCATGCATGAATGAATGAAGGGGTGGAGGGAGCACTCTTACCTTAACGAAAACTTGCCTTCTGTGAGCTGTCAAACCAGCCTGGCCACCCTTTGCCATTATTCAGATCTGGGTGTTCACACACTTCACTGATCTTTCCTGACAAACCGTCATCAACATTCTTAATGGCATGGATTGGGAGCGCGTGCCAAGTTGCCACTACCCGGGTTTATTTTTGGTGGTTGTACACCCCGATCGGGGGGTTGAACATATTTGTTCACAATCAATTGGAGAGATTGTAGTTCTACATTCCAGATGGGATCAGTAGGGTGACCTTCCATGGGGCGGTCAACATTTTGGCACCCCCAATTAGCCAAGTAATCCGTTGCTATTTTACCTTTTCTTCTAACATGGCGGGGGATGAGATACTGTATACATTTCACCAATTGAATGATTTCTTCTATAAGGCCTGCTGTTCTCCAGCTTGAGGAGATTTTCTCCCATGGTGTGCCTTTTTGCAGTTTTTGGAGCACCCCTATTACCATTGCTGAATCTCCCTCCACAATGATTCTCTGATGTGTTTCTCTAATTGCTATCAAGAGACCTTGTTTGACCGCCATAAGTTCTGCTTCATTTTTGGTGGCACGGCCTAAGTCAAATGCATAAAATCTACATACAGCCCCCTGAGAGTTTCAGAAGATTCCACCTACCCCAGCCTACCCTGGGTTACCCTTCGAAGCCCCATCATAATTGAGTTTAAGAAAGCCTGGTTGTGGAGGTAGCCATTGTTCTTGAATTGATTGATTAGGGGGTCTAGATTTCCATAGACCTTTACAAAGCATTTGGGGTTTGAGATTCTGGTTTTCTAATATCTGAGATTCAATACCCACTGTTTGCCAATCTTTGTTCGACCAACTTTCTGTTAAAATGGTTTCTCGAATGTTGTCTATGGAACGCTGCCAAATATGGTTCATTGGTTGTTCTGTTTCTTGGAAGACTCTCTGATTTCTCTCTTTCCATGTGTTCCAGAGTAGGAATCCAAATGAGAGAGTCCAAGCTCTATTTATTACCTAACAATGAAATCTTCCTTTTCTCCAATTCACTATAGTTTCCATTAGGCTTCCATTGTTTTTATCTGTATGTCGAAACAAATGAGCCAAGTTCTCCCAGAGTGGCTGCACCTTTGTGCAGAGGTTAAGAAGATGTTCGGTCATTTCAGCTTTGTTAGTACAGAAGGGGCAGTGCAAAGGTCCTATCATACCTCATTTTTGTAGGTTCTCCCATGTTAGAATTCTGCGGTGACTTACTAACCATAAGAAGTATGCCACCTTTGGCCAGTGTCTCAATTCCCAGATTCATTTCTAGATTGGCTGGGCATTATCTAGAGCTTGCTGAGATTGAATATATTAGCCTTCCTTAATAGTGAACATCCATCTTTGTTGGTGACCCCAGCGAAGGATATCTGGGCCTGAGATGTTTCGTAGCTTACGGGTGTTGAGCTCCTTAGCGAAATTGTTCCATTGCTGCATAGATGGAGCTGATGGCCACCAAGTTTTGTCTTTCCATTGCCGCCATATTCCATTTTGGGTATTAGACCAATACTGCTGCACAAGCCTGTTGTTGGGGGTATTCGTGTATAGGAAAATTCCCCCCAAGTCCAATCGTGTAAACAGTTTTTCTCGATGTTGCCAGGAGTCTTCCAAAAACAGAGCTGTATTACCGTCTCTATTTTCCCAAAAACTATTTACGTGGATTAAATTTCTGTTCAGTGCTGCTAGATTCCATATTGAGGAGCCTTTTGGTGTCCTGTCGACTTTTAGTCAGCCCGAGATTGTAAGTGGCATTTCATATTTTATTTTCCATATTTTCTTCCAGAGATTGTGCCCTCCCATGAGCCAGCGCCACCAGAGTTTTGCGCCCAGCACATTATTGAGAATGAATGGGTCACGAAGTCCTAATGCTGAAACAATTAAAATTTGAAACTAAACGCTGGAACCGTCTTGAATTTGGTAACATACACCAAGACCAAATCCGCCTGAGCGAAAAAATGAAGGTGATTCAGCAGCAAATCATCCTCCATGGTAGAACAGAGGAGCTAGTCTTGGAGGAAGGATGTACTCTCAGCCAACAAGAAGAGCGATGAAAACAAGAGGAGATCCTGTGGAAGCAGAAATCTCGAGTCAACTGGCTCAAAGAAGGAGATCGTAATACAAAATTCTTCCATCGAGATATGTTACAGAGATGCCAACATAACCGAATTTTCTCTTTAAAAGTAGCAAATGGAGAGAGACTAATTAAACATGAAGATATGGAAAGAGAGCTGGTTAACCATTTTCAGGATATTTTTATGGAACCTCTCCCTAACCGCCAGGAAACTATTCAGAGGATCACTGCACACATTCCTCAATTGATCACTCATGAAAAAAACCTTGCGCTGCTGCGAGCTGTTACATTACAAGAGGTTGAAGAGGCGGTCTTGCAGCTACCTCAGAATAAAGCCCCGGGGCCTGATGGGTTCACCAGTGAATTTTTCAAAGCAGCATGGCCATTTATAGGTCCTGATGTCCTAGAAGTTGTGGAAGAATCCCGGAGAAACAAAAAGGTATCTCCAGCTCTGTACGCAACCTTTCTGACCCTTATTCCCAAGCAACAAAACGCAAATACTCCAGTTGGCTTTCGACCGATAGCGCTCTGCAATGTCATCTATAAAATTCTCTCCACTATTATGGTTAATCGTCTCAAACCACTGCTGCATACGCTAATCTCCCTGGAACAAACAGGTTTTGTGCAAGGAAGACAAATTTTGGATGGAATAGTGGTGGCCCAGGAAGCAATCCATACTCTCAAGAAAGATAAAAGGAGAGGATTGTTAATTAAATTGGATTTATCCAAAGCATATGACCGCATCAGTTGGCAATACCTGATTGAGGTGATGCGCGCCTTTGGGTTCGATGACAGATGGCTTCAATGGTTGCACTCATTCATATCATCTTCGCATTTCTCAATACTCTTGAATGGAAGTCCTTTAGTTCTGTTTAACAGTTCGCGAGGCCTCAGACAAGGAGATCCCCTGTCTCCATTTCTCTTCATCATTGCTGCAGAAGGTTTAGGAAGATTAATTAAAGCCCATGGTGCAGAAGGAAAGCTACAGGGATTGCAATTGTGGGGACCCCAACTCTCATTGACTCATCAAAAATTCATTGATGATACTCTCTTATTTTGTATGGCATCACTAAAATAATGCAAAACCATCCTCAATATTCTGGAAGTCTTTATGGAAGCTTCGGGCATTGAAATTAATAAAGATAAGTCTAATGTTTATTTCTTTAACTGTGCAGTAGCAATGCAGAATCACCTTGCCAGGACCCTAGGATTTCAACGGGGATCCTTCCCCCTGAAATACCTCGGTTTGTTTTTAAATCCAGGACCCACCCGCCTCACAGATTGGCAAGAGATTATTGTCAGAGTGGAGAAAAGAATACAAAACTGGGCCTTCAGAACTTTGAATGCACCAGGGCGCCTCATACTACTAAAATCGGTGCTGCAAGCATTACCTATCTATCAGTTCTCGGGGAGGGCCTGCTCGAAAGGGATATGCGCTCAATTGGTAGGAATTTTCAAAAAGTTTTTATGGCAAGGAGCCCAAGCTAACAGAAAGTGGGAGCTTCTCTCTTGGGACAAATTACTCAGAATGAGATAAGAATAGTTGTTTATGTGCATATAGACAGAATAATTATGTTGATGATTATTTACAAGGAATTAATTTATATAATTACCAAGTATATGCATTAAATGTTTTAAAGAGAAATATTAGACTCTTGAAGAGAGTATGTGCTTAGGTGCACATGAATAAGATCTAGTATATTTGATCTACTAGAAATTATTATGTGATTTTACATGCATGAGGAGTTTGAGTCATGTAAAAAATATATAAATAACTTATGTGAGGGGTATCTCTCATAAAACCTTTGTGTAAAAGACAATTGGTTGTGTTATTTGAGAATGATTTGTTATTCATGTTATTTCTGCAGGAAATATTACAAATCTCTCTAATATGTGAAATGATAAGAAAATATTATCTATTTCATACATAATAGCTATTTAGTTATCTATCTTTTGGAAAAATAATAATTAAGGTGTTAAATTCCTTGGAAAATAAATATATATAATCGTATGCAAGGAAGCAATTATTGGGTTAGAACTCTTCAAAAAGAATAGAAGAGAAAAATATATCCTTGTATTTATTATTGGATTAGATTCTTAGAGAGGAAAAATAGTAATCATGTGCTTTATTATGTAATATTGTTTAGAGAAACATATATATTCTTGGATGCATGGAAAAGGTATAGTTTTGGGATTAGATCTTTTGGATGAGAGGGAAATTTCCCTTTGAATACATGGAAGAATAAGTGGTATGCGTTTGACCCCTGGGAAAAGAAATGTGTTTATTTTTCCATGAAATATGTATTTAGTTTCTTTTGGAAAGAAATATATGTTTTACATGAAAGAATAAAAAGTCTATGTTATTACATGCACAAAATTATAAATAGTATGTTAACTTGGTTTGAAATAAAGCTCACATTGTTATAAGTATAGCCAATGTGAATAGCTCTTCTGTGGAAAAGATGTCTTTGGAAAAGAACATGTATTAATATGCATAAATATAGAATCTATTGTGTTAATCCCTTTTAAAAAAAAATTGTAAGAGTAGACAAAAAGTAAATTTCTTGTTGGGATAGTTATCTTGAAAGCTTGTTATGCATTTTCATGCACAATATTATTATATAGTATGTTATATTTCCTTTGGAAATAATATAAAAGTGCATGCGAGATTTTTTGAGCGGTTGCTAGAAAGATGATGCTTGATAGTGATTTATTTGTTACTAATGCATGTGAAATGATGCTAAAGAATGCATTTCATGTCAAATTGGTTATGTTTTATACATATATACAAATATTTGTTGAAGTATCAGAAATAAAGATTGATTATTAGTTTATCAATATTTTATCTAATCATGATATCAAGTGTGCTGATGACAGTAATGGCACAAAAGAAGGATGACTTGAGAAAATGATTTTTAAAGTTTAACATTGTGGAAGATAAAGCGTTGTTATTCCATGTAGGTTTATTAGTTCCAATTGCACGATGACCCACTGAAGGAAACAG
Source organism: Pinus albicaulis (assembly GCA_034641835.2). Lineage (NCBI taxonomy): Eukaryota > Viridiplantae > Streptophyta > Pinopsida > Pinales > Pinaceae > Pinus > Pinus albicaulis. Next base: position 859,026,761 of record CM076570.1, read on the forward strand.
TCTGACTACAAAGACAAAGATTGAGGATTTGTGGGTAAATGGTATCATGATGATTGTAATAGCTTATAGCTAGTTATGTTTCATTCAAGATTATTTTTCTATGTAATTTTTATGACAATGGTCAAGGGATGGACTCCCATATAACCCTTGAGTGATGGGTGATAACCCTCAGGAGCGTTTAATAATGAAATTAAACATTTTTGGGTTTTCACTCTACGGGGTTTCCAAGGTATATCGGTGTCTAATTATGTGATTGTTCATTGTGTCATTTTCATGATGTTAATTTCTTTCATGATGTGATGTTTATATTATCAATTAGGTGATCTAATAATTGAATTAAAATGATCATGGGATTGATGCATAGTTATAGCAGGAAATTTAAGTTAATATGCTACAACAAGGACAATTAATGCTTGTGTAACTCACTATGATTTTTACTAAATGTTTCTCTAAGTGATGATGATGGGTATTTAAATGGTTAATGCAGAAATATAAAAATTAATTTATAAGGTTACACATTCGTATATTTTGGAAAAAATTCCTAACTCCATGCATTTTCTTGCGAGGTTATCGGGGTATGTTACACAGATAATTCTGCATAAAATAATTTTGTAAAATAAAGTAGAACCTTGTTTTTCCATGGGAGTCTTCCATAGGCAGCAAGATTCCTGTCATTCAAATGGCCAACTATATGATGATACTTCAAACATTGCACCTTTAGCATCTTTCGTTTCAGCCCTTCTTTGAAATTAACCATAGACTTGGCCATTTTTGTTTAACTCTTTGTTTAACAACCTCCCATGTATCGGGACCCATCACTGTTTCATTTCTTCTTCTCATCACTTCTACAATAGTATCAGTGGTTGGACCAAATGTTAGGTACACATCTAATTGTTTTCTTAAAGAGTGAGTAACTATTTCTAAGCTTTTTCGACTCTCAGCAAGGAGTTTCAAAGGCACAAGATCTTTCTTCAATTTTGAATGAAGATGTTGACACATTTTTAATGTGAATTGATGCATGTTTGTTTCCCAAGGTATATTGGAAATGTCAGAAAGAGAAGTCGTGGTTGTTGTACAACCTTATTCTTGAATAATGCGTTTTGTCCTATGTCTTTTTGGAGCAACATTTGGAGCAACATTTTCACCCTTTGCATCAATATATAAATTTTTGTATAAATAAAAAAAAATGTGAAAAAATTTGTACAAATTGAATGAAAATAATATTCAGATTAATGGCCACCTCGATTTGGTTGACTAACATCATGCCCACCCTGAGGCTGTTGAGAACCAGAATGACCACCGATTGGTTGAGAATAACACAACCACCCATTGATTGGCCTTCGAGAGAATTAATATCATCACCCTCATGCAATTGGCCACCATCTATTGATGGGCCTCTAGAGGAATGTGTACTACGACCAACCTCATGCGACGAGAGGGAAGCTTCATAAAAAAATATGAATTTATAATCAATTCAAAAATACATTCATACATATAAATACATGTACATATGATTGACTAAATTGTGTTAACCATACCACGATTGCATGAACCATGGCCATGCTCCATTGATGGAGTAGATACTCTTGTTCTCCTAAAACATAAAAAATAAAAATGGAAATTTATTAAAAACTAATTGAACTCAAAAAATTGATAAAAATTCAATTCCATATCTATACATGTATGTACATGGGGATAAAATTATATATATAGTCAATAAAAAATTAATTCCACATGTATACACACGTATGTATGGAGATAATACTATATATTCAAATGTCATTAAAAAACATGCACATTTAATATAAATACTATGAACATCCCTTGATCCATGACACCCCTCTCTCGTAGAGGCATGGGACTCTATTGATCTTTGCCTTTCATCCTCCATGATATATATGGATATCTACAGTAAACATTTACAATTATTTTTAAATTACTATTTAAAATAAATTCAAAATATTTCAAAAACTTAATCTATTTTAGTACAAAAATTATGTAAAACGCAACTTTCAAAGCACTAATTGATGTGTGAAACTCAATTTAAACAAAAAATTGTTGAATTCCTCACATTTTAATTTTATAAAAATGTGAAGTTAAAAAATTTGAGTTTACATGGTGGGAGCAGACATGGTATATAATTGAAAAAAACACATGGTCAATAAAAATTATGCATTTATAAGTAAAAAACACACACATATCAGAGATATGTTACAATGTCCATCAATAAATTTTGAAGGATAGTGTCTCAACACTAATTCATCTTTGAGAGATGAATCTTGAATTGGAATTTCCCTGTATAATACTAATTCATCTATCAATTCATCTTTGACAAATGAATCTTGAATTGGCATTGCCCCACACAATAGATCACCAGACATCTTATTAACATTTTCACAATGTCTTATATTAAAAATTTGAAATTGGCTAAAAATATTGTTTGATTTTCCATGCAGTTGTTTTAGCATCTCCTTCTTAACTTGGTACATGCCTTTCATCTAGTTTCACACAAGTTCAGAATTGGTGAAAACTACTATTTCGTTTGATCCATACTCCCTAGCCATTCCCAAGCCTTATATCAATGCAATATAATATTCCTCATTGTTTGTTGTTCTTCTTGGTATATTCCTTTTTCTTTGGAGGACCTTGTTAGTCACAATATTGGAAAGCACATATGTAATCACTTCTTTCACTGTATTGGGATATCAAGAAACATCTATGCATAATGTCCATTTTTCAACCATATTTAGTGGGTTTTTTTATCCATGAAATAAAAATTCAATAAAATATATTAAATTAACATTTATTGCAAATGCATAGGAGAAATGACATGTACATGGTTTGGCTTAAATTTTATGGGTGAAATTACATGTACATGGTTCCCAAAAACACTAGAAAATGCTTTAAAGTTTATGGGAGAAATGGCATGTACATGGTTTCCAAAAACACTAGCATTTTACTTATTTCAAATGCCTTAAATTAACACTATTAAATGCCTTAAATTTTATGGGAGAAATGACAGATGTACATGGTTTCACTTAAATTTTGCCTTATGGGAGAAAGGAGAAATGACATGTACATGATTTTCCTTAAAGTTTGCCTTGAGTTTATGGGAGAAAGCCTTCAGTTTGTGGGAAAAATGACCTACACATGGTTTTCCTTAAATTTTTCCTTAACTTTTATGGAGAAATCACATCCAGTAATGAAATGCCTTAAATTTTTCCTTGCCTAGAGTTTAAGGGAGAAATGACATGTACAGGGTTTTCCTTAACGTTTGCCTTATAGTTTATGGGAGAAATGACATAGAAATGACATGCTTAAATTTTTCCTTAAAGTTTATGGGAGAAATGACACATGTACATGGTTCTCCTTAAAGTTTTCCTTACAGTTTATGGGAGAAATGGCATAGAAATGACATGTACATGGTTCCAAAAACACTAGAAAATGCTTTAAATTTTATCAGAGAAATAACATGTACATGGTTATCCTTAAAGTTTTCATTGAGATTATGGGAAATATGGGAGAAATGACATGTACATGGTTATCTTTAAAGTTTGCCTTAAATTTTATGGGAGAAATGGGATAAATGACATGTACATGGTTATCCTTAAAGTTTTCCTTAAATTTTATGAGAGAAATTGCATGTACATGGTTCCAAAAGCACTAGCAAATGCCTTAAAGTAAATTTTGCCTTAAATTTTATGGGAAAAATGACATAGAAATGACATGTACATGGTTCCAAAAACACTAGCAAATTCCTTAAATTTTATGGGATAAATGACATGTACATGGTTATCCTTAAAGTTTGCCTTGAGTTTATGGGAGAAATGACATAGAAATGACATGTACATGGTTCCCAAAACACTAGCAAATTCCTTAAAGTTTATGGGAGAAATGACATGTACATGGTTTTCATTGATGTTTGCCTTAAGTTACAACCATGGAATGATGTATTGTTATCCTTAAAGTTTTCCTTCAATTTTATGGGAGAAATGACATAGAAATGACATGTACATGGTTCACAATACACTAGAAAATGCCTTAAAGTTTATGGAAGTAATGACCTATACAAGGTTTTCGTTGATGTTTTCCTTAAGTTACAACCATGGAGTGATGTTGTCATCTCAGGATGAACATTAGCCGAAAAAACAAAGTATGTGCATAAGTTTAAATAGGTATGTTTATTTATTAACTTAATTGAAATAAATATGCTATTAGAAATGAAAATATAATGACAAATTCTACAAGATGGATGTATACTAATGTTTAATATATGCATGTATTCATGTATTTTTGGTGGAGTTGTTGTGTGCATGTGAAAGTTGTGTGAAGACAATTATCCTACACACAAAAATTAAAATAGAATGATAGGTTATACAAGATGGATGTACACTAATATTTAATATATGCATGTATGCTTGCATGTCTCATGGATATGTTGTGTGCATGTGAAAGTTGTGTGAAAAAAATTATCCTGCAGACTAGTATTATTAACGATAGGTTCTACAAGATGGATGTAGACTAATGTTTAGTGTATGCATGTATGGTGGGGCTATTGTGTGCATGTGAAAGCTATGTCAAGATAATTATCCTACACATTAGTATTATTCATGATAGGTTCTACAAGATGGATGTAGACTAATGTTTAATATATGCATGTATGCATGTATGGTGGAGTTGTTGTGTGCATGTGGAAGTTTTGTGAAGACAATTATCCTGCACACTAGTATTATTCATGATAGGTTCTACAAGATGGATGTAGACTAATGCTTAATATATGCATGTATGCATGTATGCCTAGTGGAGTTGTGTGCATAAGTACATTACTGCAAGTGACAATATTATGTTCTTGGGAGAACAAATTAAAAATCAGGTAATCAATATAAATCTAAATCTCAATAAATATAGTATCAATATTAATCTCAATGCATATCCGAGTCTGCTAAAAAGAAAAAGGCCTGAGAAAATTTTACATTTAATCTAAGTACTTTAGAAAATTTTCAAAATGTTAAATCTATTTCTAAAACAATATTTTCCAAAATGTTAAATCTATTTCTAAAACAATATTTCACTGTATTAACCAAAATAAAATAATTACATTATACCTTATCTTAATTGTTAACCAATTTATTATGATAAAAATTAATTTGAACCTCGTGACTATTATATGAGGGTGATGATGATGAGATTTAGAGGATCAATATTTCTCATATTTGGGGTGTTGACTTTAGTGTTGCTTCAATGTTGTTGCCATGGCAGCTCAACTTCAACAACTGTAGATCAAAATACCTTCAATGTTTTTTACCATTAGTACTAACTTAATTAACAGTAAGCTATTTAATACATAGTCTTAGTTACCTATATGGTTACAGGTCTTAATGGGAAGATATCTAATAGATAAGTGTAATATAATTAGTAAGGTTAAATAATGAATACAATGGTACTTTTACTAATAGTTACAAGGGTCATGTTTCACTTACCACTATTAAAACATAACCTCCAAGCTGTAAGCTAATCTTAACTAGTAAGCTTCTAGTAATCAATGATGTTGGAACATAATGGATAGTATAAGCTAGTTATGATTGTTCTTTCTAAGATGATTAGTACTAGTGATTCTGAAATATCAACATAATACAACATGTATCTCTTATGGAAACACACACACCGTTAGTGAAGCCAAATAATGTTGAGTACTAAGTGTGATTGGAATAAGTGATAACCATTACATTTACCCATATGTGAGTGAATATGGGTATATGTAAGCTCTATACAGATAAACACATGGTTTAATATAGTATAAGAAAAGCTATATCATAGTGAAAGCTAGCTTACTCCTATATAAGTAGGCATACGACTGGTTGATTTACAATCATTCAGCTAATTACAGAGATCAATTGAGCTCAATTATGGAAAGAATGATATGTATTGCTCATTCCACCTATGTAGTCATGAAGCTGAGTACAAGCACCTAGTTAATGAATCTAGATAGGTATCATGCTTGATCAACCTTACCAATAATTTTGTAACTTATCACCATTACTAATCTGATATCCTTTTTGTAGTATCACTATTGGTAAATAAAATTAAATAAATTTTTCAAGATATATACATCTCACACATTTTATTAAATTTTAAATCAACAAAAATAAGAAAATCAAAATCCTAGACAAATCTTATCTAGCCCTAGTATGCATATATCCACTCTAGATGTATGGAGGTTTGGTAAAACTTTCTTGAATCCCTCAACAGTAGAAATAAGGTGCTATTATTAAAGTTCCTTTAAGGACATGTTGAAGATCAGATATGGAAGAATGCAAATTAGTCACTATTAAGGGTGGCAGGGTGGAGCTAGGCTGAGGATTGCAGCCCTCAACAACTAAAAGTATTAGTGTTCTGGAAGGGTTTTTTCGCTGTGATTTGGTGCTCATAAGATAGGTTTGGATCCCTATGATTTGGTGCTCACAAGACAGGATTGGTGGGGTGACATAAAAAAAATTAAAAAAACAATGACAAACAAAACCTTGAAAAAGACACCTATGTGTAGTTGGATTGAGGTCAATAAACAAGTACATGCTTTTTTCGCAGATAACAGGTGATACCAGCAAATGTAGACGATATGAAAAAAGTTGAGGTATTGTGTTAAAATATGAGTGCATCAACCATGATCTCATAAGAGATTTGTTTCATGACACAAGGGAGATGGAGGAGAACAAAAATTTGTTTTTCTCCTATCGTTACAAGCTTTCAATGGCCATTTGGAAATTAAAAGCATCCCCTGGAATGGCTATTTCAGTTTTTAGGAAGAAAACCTTTAAATTTCTGATGAATGCTAGTTTGCGATAACATTCATCTCTAAGACTATTTCTTGAAATATTATTATGTACCATTGCAACTGTTACGGCCATTTAAGGGTGTACAAAATTCTTGCAGCGATTATTTAGGTGAACCAATAAAAATTTAAAGTTCAATTTCATTTATAATTTTTGTTTTCCAAATTTGGAAATTTTAATGAATGTAAAGATCAAACAAGAGCCAAGTATATTTCCACTGCTACTATAAAATATGCTACTTTTCTGTATGCCATACTTCAGGGACTTCCTGAATTCTGAGGAATGTGTAGCTTGAGTAATTGTTTCATAGGTGAAAAACTTATTAATTTCTTTCTTGCATATTGCAAATGTGGAAATTAAGGTTAAGTATAATTTACTGAGGAGATACCGATTTAATTTCCTAAAATTTATGCAATATTTCTCAGCATGGGAGTATTATATAGCTAGAAAACTTTAAGAATGTTAATAGGTGAAAGGTATGGAAATATTGAGTACCATAAGGCTCTAATGATCATGGAGGCAATCAATTTGAATGCATAGATGAAAAATCAAATGCAAGGAAACTCTGTAGATTTAACACTGAATTGAACCACCCACCAGGCCTTCCTTAGATAGATTTGTCAACTGTCATTGGTGACACACAAGCATATATTTGGCGACAATTTTTCTACAATTTCTTTCTTTCATTAATGGTTCACGTAGATCTAGGGACCACACAAGAAAATGAAGCAAAGGAATCAAGAATTTTTCCCTCTACCTTGAATTCGGAGACGACAAGGCCGCAACAAGATGATAACGAGATGAAAAGGTAGGATATCTTAGAGGACATAGATTAAAAATAACCTACGAACAAAAAAATAGAGAAAAAATATTGAAACCCACAAAAAATACACAAAAAAATAAACCAGAGCAATAACAAGCCTTATCACCTCCTCGCCCTTGCAAGAGCAAGCCCCTACAATAGCAAACACAAAAAAAGCACAAAAACAAACACACCAAGACAGACAAATGGGACAGATGACACAACAGTAACAAACAGTTACAAGCCCAAGAATTGTTGTGGTCTACGAGCCGATATATTTATAAGGAAAATTTCGGCCGAATTATTTTCAAAAGTTCGGTCGAACTAATAGTCTGGCTGCACTATTAGTTCGGATGAACTTTTGTTATCGGTTTTCCCATCTCCGGACAAAAAAATGTTTACCCATGCCATCAATACGCCATCAATGTAAATGACACAGTTAGTTCGACCAAATTAGTTTCCAACTTAACGTTTATAAAAGTTTGGACGAACCATTGGGAAAATGAAATTCCTGACTATGTTTCTCATGAAAGTGTAACCCACCTTCGCATTTTTAACCCTATGTATATGATTTATGGTGGGTCCCTCGTTATATGATCAAATGTTCATTTTTATTCTGCCATCCAACTTGGGATGTGTAAGGGGGGATTCATAAGTCCACACAACCCTTATTCCCGACTTTAGATAACATTTCTTGCCCATGAAATTTTGAGTTTGAGTACCAATGTCAACTGATACCATGTAATGTTTCCATGAACCTAAGAAAGTAAGATAAAATTAAAGATTATTTATGTGTCGTTTTTTTTTCCAAGAATATTGGGGAGTCTAGATAAAAAGAGAAACATATGTAAACTTAGCATACGAGATTTTAAAATATCAACATGTAACACAAAGTAAAATAATTCTAGAACACCACAAACATAAATAACTATAGTTCAAGGAAGACTATTATATATCCCTCTACTTTAGATTTAAATTTACAAATAGAAGAAGATTTCATAAATTTACGTAAGTACACTACTTCACTCTCTACTATTGATTTATTGATATATTTAGTTTTTATTAACTTGACTCTTGTTGATTACAATATATTCAATTTCTTATTGTAGTCAATTAAAATATATTTGAAGAGTAAATTGTTTTTTTCTACAATCTTGATATTTGAAGAGTAAAAATCAATTTTTCGTACAGTCTTGGTTTGTCTAGAGAAATTTCAACAAAATCCTTTATTTTTAAAAAATGAATCTTTCCTACAATGTTGGTTTGCCTAGAAATAATTGAAACTACTCATTTATGAAATAAAATGAAAATAATTAACTCGCAACTTTTCATTAAAAAGGAAAAATATGTAGGTTTTAACCTTGTACAGAAATTACTTGCAAATGAGTTCCTCAAACAAAAAAAATAAATAATGACGAGACTTGAACCGCCTGAAACAAGGAGTCTCGGTAAAAACCCTACTTGCCAATAGAGACAAAAATGTAATTAGAAGGAAAGTCTTAGTTGAAAACATTGGAAACCATGTCTAAAAGACAAATATTGTACCTATGGGGTGATTTTTTTTTAGCTTCCATGTATACTTGTGGCATCCAAGTGAAACCCTCTCATTAAGGCTTCAAACAAACCTCTCAAATGAGCTCTCCAACCCAGTGGGTTCAAAAGGATAACCTCCCTTAGGTTACCTGAAGTAGCGTCGATGTCAGCCCTCCTTCGTTGATGGATTTGAACTGAACCTGTTGGAGCCCTCTGCACCGATGACACATATGATTAAGAATTCTATAGATATATATTGTAGTTTAAACCATGTTGATACAAATTTTCATTTGTGTATCCATCGCTTGGCCAACTATTAAGGTGTTATAGAATCATATCAATTCTTATGTAATAGGATTTGTTTCAATCCACCTCACCGTATGCATCCAATTTTTGTTCATTTTCTCATTTTTTTTGCTCGTTCAATGTGGCGAGGTTTGAAGGTTTGACAAGTGTGTTTTGTGGCTTATCGATGTACAGAATTATATAGCTTGTTTAATAGGGGTTTTTTGGTATCTTGTCTACATAGGGGTAGATGCATTTATTTACCTTCAATGCATCCAAGATATAATGCAAAAAAAATCTAAATATGTGCAACTCAGTGATCTCGGAAAGTAGATGAGAGAATAATATACATCGTTATCTTGCATGTGGAGTGCCAGTATGACTTTCAAGGAACACTAGTATGAAAAGCAGGGTACTTGATTTTAGTTTTTCTTTCCCAACACAATTTTTCACTATTGCCTTGTGCGTCAAAGACAATATCGGTCTTCTCAGTGCATTGGACAAGGAAGAAATTCATCCAGATAGGGGATACAATTTTTGTAGCATCGATGATGCAATACAAGCAACCAAAAAAAAATTGACTATATCATAGACAAATCCAGAAACACAGTTGTATCATGCGTTATGTGGATTCCTTTATTTCTAATTTTATTCCATACCTTGTACTACCTTCAAGCAATTATTCCTCACAGGTCTTGTTTCCTTCATTTTAGCATAAGATGTGCACTAATTTGTTGATTAAGAATGTGATGTGTCATACCACTTTTAATGTGAAATTTTCTCATGATAACTCTAATGGAACCCTAAAGTCCACCATGGATGCATTTGTTATGTTAATTTTATATCTTTCTCTTTATTCTGATGCCTTGTCATGGTCACATAATCGATTGGTCCACCAAAACATAAAAAATGACTTGACCTTTTTCTTTGCAAGGATACCTGTACACTTTTCTTTGTGGGAATATCTTTACATGTACGTGTTTAAAACAAAAGAAGGAAACCTTAGTGGCATGGGAGGAGAATATAATCTTATTGACTAATTTTAAGGTGTGATTTATGTGCGTGTTTAAAACAAAGGAAGGAAACCTTAGTGGCATGGGAGGATAATATAATCTTATTGAATAATTTTAGGGTATTATTTTGATAGAAATCAAGAACAATTTAATTCACGACACTCCAATTTCCTTTCAAATTATGATTTAAATATTTTAATGTGCTCCAAATTGGCCTACAGTCTCAGGATTTTAATTTAGATAAATAATTATCTTACATTTATTTGTGCATAAAAATTTTCTTGTGGGTTCCAGTCTAGATGATCTCCATAAGTTTAACATATTACAAGAGTCTCATATGTAATTTCAATGAAGGTGGAAAATAGTTACACTGTTGACCAAAAAAATATTACATTATCCTCTAAATACCTTTAAATTAGGCGATAAAAATGACCTGTTGGTGAGACTTAGGATGATGTGTCAACATTAAAAGCCTCATTAAATTGGGAGCACTGCGTTGGAAAAATTCTTGAATCCTTTAAATTCAGAATGTTGGGGAATATATGACCGTGAGAAAAAAATCAAGCCAAATGCTCTTCAAAGTGCTCAACATCTACAAGGTTCTGTGGGAATTAATGACCAACATCATAACCATTTATTACCAGGAATCATGTGGGAAAATGAGGATGTATGCACCTATGAACTTAGTTCAACTTGGGGAGTTAGCAATGTAAATAATGGCCACATTCAAGAATGCAATCTAGACATAGAATTAAATAGCCCAGTCCCCTGATGCACGATTCATCCATTTAACTTCCAAATTCATCGACTCCTCCTTTCGGGGTTCCTTTTCACCTCTGAGTGCAATTTCTAGTTTAATTCTTATTTGGGTTGATATATAGATTGTTCAATTACATTAAAGTTTACATTTTTCTGCTTACATTACACCTATCTATTTTTGCATCTTATTTGTTCAATGATAACTACTTGGTTATTTTTTCACTTCTTTATGATGCATAAATTTCTTTATGAAATTTGGAATTAGGTTCTTTATTCTATTTACTAAAAAATATTGCCAGTGTTATAGAGGGTAAGCCTAATCCGATCTCTTTCATACCTTCCATTCATCCTACTGTAACGCTAAGGTATAAATTATTACCAAAATTTCTATTGTTCCATAATGTACTTATGTCTATTAAATTGGAACTAACCAATTTCAAAAGTAACCCATTGTAATATTAATAGCGACGACTCATATATATATATATATATATATATATATATATATATATTCCAAGTGCACAAAAATTTAACCCTTTTAGATATAACTTCTTTCATAAAAAATCATTATAATCACACACATATTATAGGGGAAAACATTTAATTTATTTATCTCAAGACAATACAAAACTTCTAGAAAATTCCACTTTGCATAAAGTGCAAAAGATGTATTATACGTTTTGGAAATCATATGTTAAGATAATTTTCTTTCTTTGGTTAAGCAATAGAGAAAGACCACTCCTCCAAATCAATGAGAATGACAACTACTAGTTCTGCCCCCGAGCCAGTTTTCTACTTCTAGAACAATTGTTTCACAGAGACTTAACAAAGTGTATCCAAAGAAATCAATATTGTACAAGAACTCACAGGCCCAACAAGTTTGACATAGGGATTCCATTGGACCCAATTAGCTCAAGAATACCCTAACTAGTAGCTTATTTTCTTCCGTGAACAACGTCATATTCAAGGGATTAATCTTCCCTCTCACTTCTTAGTTGCCTCAAATTCCTCCCTTACCTTCTTGGATTCTTTTCCCCACTGAGATGATTTATCTCTAGAGAAAGGGAGTAATTGTCTTCTAATTTTATAGTAAGTGAAAAATTGTTCATTTAGTGTCTTTGCCCTATAAATTCCATGACTTTCCATAACTTACTTTTATGAAATTAAAATAACTTTAAACATTTCAAATTCCCCTAGGTTTTCCACATAGACCATGTTTTACCAAGTTATTGCATTGAAAGTCAATTAAATATTTAATTTTGATCCTAACTTTGATCTAGGAAGAGTTAATAGGAATCAAATATTCATATGGAAACCTTTCGTTTCAAACTCAAAAAAATACTTTCATCTTGAAAAATTTAATCCATCTCTCCACCCTTTCATATGAAAACCTTTAGTTTCAAACTAAAAAAGATTTAGTCTTGGGAGATTTAATCCATCTCTCCACTTAATAGATAAAGAATTAAAATAAATTTATGCTAGTTTTATTAAATTTTAAAATATATTTTATATAAATATTAAACTAGAAATATTAAAAAAAAAAACTTAATTTTAAAAAATCAGTTCTCTTAACAAATAAAAAAAATGGATAAAAACTACTAATGTTACACTTTAATGGTGAGAAATATATATGATGCTATTGGTTATTAAATACAAGGTTAGTCATACATGTAGAAATTTGAATAATAGCTGAATTATTCACCGAGATTATCCTGATTACACATTATTTAAGCTTCATGCATAATACATAACCTCTTCTACAATTGATCATCAATTTGCGGAAATAGAAGCAGTCGCATGCACACATTAAAACATAATCAAGCACATATAAACACAGTATGTAATGGGGAAAGATGATAGCTGAAAAACCCCAACTATTTGTATATTATAATGATAGAGAACATGTAAAAATACATAGTACAATACTCCTCACCGATGCTGGTCACTGTCTCCAATGATTCCTGCAAACTAGCTCAGATATGAACAAGTCACAAGTTCAAATCTCTTCCACCTGTCTGCCTGCCTCTACTGCGTAATCCAAGATGAATAATGATGAGATCCAAGTTTGAATCCCCTTGGCTTGTACTGCGCAATCCTCATTGGAAATCTCAATCAATGTGTGTGCAAATCTCATGCACAACTATAGTCACAACTGATAGTAGACTCACCCTTTCACCCACCTCTAACACTGGTCTCCACTGAGCTGTCCATGCATTGCAGTTAACTGATGTATTCTTTAGTTGATTTATGAGTTAATAATTAGTGAATTAATTAATAATTAATTCACACCACTCATCACTAGTGTATTTTTCAGTTAGACTAAATGCAACTAGTTCAACTAAGTTAAACAGAACACAACTCCACCAACTGTCTCATCAACTCCACCAAACTCTGCCACATGAGTTCTAACTGAAGTCAACCATGCAATAGCTCAACTAACCCTTAGGAAATGCGTATTTCCTTCTGTCAGCTGCATGTGCCACATCCAAGCATCAAACTGAAGTGCTCCAAGAGGATAAGATAATGTTTATAGTCTAAATATTATTAAGGGTTAATAATATTTGACTGTTCTATTTTTAGCCTGGCGGTCTAAAAATAGATTCCGTAATCTAAGGCAGGGTCACTCTATTTTTACCAACAAACCAATCGTCCATAAATAGCATCCTGCAACTCATAGACCATGATCCATATGTCTAAAAATAGACATAGTCTAAAAATAGACTTTGCGCCAAAAATAGCCTGCGGGCCCACTTAGTGAAGGCGACTTCTTTTCACTAAGCTCCATCATCTTGTTGCATTTTAAACACTTCCTCTCAACAAGATATGGATTATCTGCAACCCCTATCTTGCCTCTGTGGTATTCAAATTTTCTCTTGGTGAGCGCCTTCGTCAAGATATCAGCATCCTGATCCTCCGTGGGAATGTATGAAAGTAACATGATTCTCCGCTGCACACAATCTCTGATATGATGGTACTTGATGTCAATGTGTTTGGATCTATCATGAAATACTGAATTACCCAAGAGTTTAATGCAACTCTGGTTATCACAATAAATCACAGTAGGCTCCAAGTGTGACCCGAACAACCCGACCAGGATCTTCCTCATCCATATGGCCTCGCATGCCGCCAAGCTTGCTGCCATATACTCAGCCTCTACTGAACTGAGTGCCATGGATCTCTGCTTCCTGCTGTACCAAGAAACTACTATCGACCCGATACTGAAGATCCCTCCAGAAGTGCTCTTTCTGTCCATTGGGCTCCCTACCCAATCTGCATCCGTGAAGCCACATAGCTTCACCTCATCCTCCTGTCTGTACCACAGTCCATATCCTGATGTGCCTCTAAGATAGCGCAATACATGCTTTCCTGCCTTCCATAAGAGCTTGGTTGGCTTAACCATAGCTTGTGAAAGTTGGTTAACAACATAGCATATATCGGGTCGTGTATTGACCAGATACATAAGCGACCCCACCAACTGTCGATAAACAGTGGCATCCACTACCTCCGCCGAAGTAGCATCCTCCTTCCCGGCCTCCGGAAGGAGTATCAACGAGCTTGCGACCGTACATGTTGGTTTCTCCAGTGCCTACGGGAGCCACACAAAAAGTAACGGTCTGCTATTGTTGCTAGTTTCAATCGGAAATAATAGAGGAGGACGGTCATGCATCTCAAACTCTCGTGCAAGATGCTCCTTGCATGAAAGTATCAACTGCTCATCGCCAGTCAAAATCAGATCATCTACATACAGTACGATGATCAACAGCTTCCCCTCCACCACAATCTGGTACAGGTTGGGATCCGCCTCACTCTTGGAGAATCCAAGCCCGGTGAAGTAGCTGTCTATCCGAGTGTACCAAGCACGAGGTGCTTGCTTCAGCCCGTACAGTGCTCTCTTGAGTCGGCACACATGCGACTCACTGCTGAAGATCTCGAAACCTTCAGGCTGCTCTATGTACACCTCCTCCTCAATGACTCCGTTGAGGAACGCAATCTTCACATCCATCTGATGGATGTGCCACCCCATCTGCGCTGAGAGAGATAGGATCATCCGTATGGAAGAATACCTTGCGACAGGTGCAAAGGTCTCCTCATAATCGATCCCCTCTATCTGTGAGAAGCCTCGGGCAACAAATCTTGCCTTGTACTTCTCCACACTCCCGTCAGCCGCCTGCTTAACTTTGTAGATCCATCTCGAACACAACGATTTCCCCTACGGTCTTGGGGCCAGTCTCCCATGCTACATTGCGACAGACTGAATCATACTCTTCCACCATGGCATCTACCCATGTGGGGGTCATCTGTTCCTCGAAGAAGGATAGCTCTGTCACGACACATTTGCTCACAAAAACCGTGTATCAGTCCAAATCCGGTGGTGTTCTGTCTGCTGTGTTGTCTTGTGGGTGGTCCTACAACCTTCTACACATCTTCAGGCAGTCGCTCGGCTCTGTGGTATTAACAGGCTTCCTACGATGGTCGCCTTGCTGGTGGTCTCTTCATACGCAAACCTCTGTTGTGGCTGACCACATCACGAGACTCATCCTTAGGAACTAACAGCTCCTCATCTGCATGCAAGTGTGGCTCCCTCTCAAGCGAACACTGCATGGCTTTCTCCTCCTGAAATTTTATATCCCGTCGCACAACAGTCTTGCGACTGTCTGGCACATACACACGATAGTTGTGAGGTGTATCAGTGTACCCCACAAATATTCCAACTTCAGCAGTTGGATCCAGCTTCCTTCTCGCATCCTTCGTCACATGCATGTAGACGGGAGATCCGAAAATCCGCAAATGGGAAATATCAGGCCTCTTGCCAGAATAAGCCTCCTCTGGTGTACTCATGCCAAGAACCTTGTGAGGACAACGGTTCTGCACATATATTCAGGTATTTCCTTCCTCCGCCCACAAGTGAATGGGTAGGCTAATCATGCAACATCGCCGAAATGCAACACCACAATCGTTCTTGTTCTTGAGCACTACGTAACCTGCGTTCTGTTTGTGGGTTGTGAGGTCTTTATGAGCTCTCTCCGAATTCATCTGCTGTTGCCAAGAAGTCCTTGAGTTAAGCGGAGATAATTCACCACCATTGTCGCTCCTAAGAGCCTTCACATGCTTTCACGGTTCGCCTCTCAACCGGTGGCAACCGAACTCACCCGAACTTTGGTGTGTCTCGCTGTGCACGCAGAAGAGTCCATATGAGAAAAATCATCAACAAACATCACATAGTGCTGTGCTTTCTTTGTCGGGCTTCCCTGCGAAAGCGCCCACCGTCTCGCGCCAGATTCTCTCAAGGATCGTTGTGGCGCGACTATCCTTCTCGTGAAAGGTGGCTTTCACAAATTTTCCCAAGGTACACCCCTTGCACTGATCTGATTGCGAAAGAGTGCCTTTAGGAAGCCCAGTAGAAATCTGCTACAGTATCTTCAAAGCTCCATGGTGAAGGTGGCCCAATCTCCGGTGCCACAGCTCGCCATCATCCCGGCTCACCACTCCTTCTGCCTTGCATGCCATTGTTGCACAGCCATCTACTTGCAATTGATAAAGGTTCTTGATTCAAACCCCTATCTTCCGAGTTTCTCCAGTTGTCTTACTGCGCAGGAAAGCCTTTCCCTCGCTGAAGACAACATCATACCCCTTATCTTCTAACATCGCCAGAGAGATAAGATTCTTCTTCAATACTGGAACATGCATCACATCCTTCAATACGAAGGGTTTACCAGACTCCCTCTCAAAGGAAATGGTACCGATACCGGTCGCACTGTATCTACCATCATCGCCCATCTCGATGTGCACTCCAAGATCTTTCTCATCCAGATCTGAAAACAAATCTCGATCTCCTATCATGTGAAAAGACGCACCATTGTCCAAGAACCAAACTGAACCCATCACACTTGATACCAAGCATGCGATCAGTGAAAAATCCAGCTCAAACTGCGAGGCTAAGGCCTCTCTCGCTGCAGATCTAGCAGCATGATTATTTTTCTTCTTTTGCGGACAATTTGTGGCATAATGTCCATTCTGGTGACAGTGAAAGCACTTCACCTTGGACATGTCCTGCTTCTTGCCTTTCGCACCAGAATGAGAAGCTTTCTTGCTCTTCCCCTTCTTTTCTTTGGCAGCCAAAGCGCAATTTTCTTCATCAGATGCCTTTGATGAAGATTCTTCCCTGGTACTCCGCCTTATCTCCTCTTGCATGAGATCCGACCAAAGTTGCTCCCATCCTGGCAATTTCTCCCGACCATTGGCAGAGTCCTGATAGGAATGCCAACTCTTTCGAAGACAAAGGAGAGCCAAGTCCACCAAGTCCTCCTCATCTACAGTCACCCCCACACTTCCTAGTTCATCTTTGCATTGAGTGAACTTCGTGAGGTACTTGGGTATACTGTCGCCTTTCTCCATCTTTATATTTCTGATTTTATCTTTGAGCGCCAACTTCCTCTGGTCGCTCTTGCTTTGGAATAAATCTGTCAACGCTTTCCACATCAAGTATGGAGAATCTTTTCCATGCAGGCTAGATACAATGTGATCCTTCACGCCCTCCAACAGAATCCTTCGACATTTTTCCATCTTCTTTTGCCAAGCCTCAACTTCAGCAGCATCAGTAGGCTTTAGGATCTCAGCATCTATGAACTCCTTCAGCCCGTTATCATCTAATACCGCCTCCATCCTGTCCTTCCATGCAACATAATTAGAGCTGCCCTCAAGGGCATACTCCAATCGCAATCCGTTGAAAGACATTTCAACTTTGACACTAAGAAAACTTTGTTGTAAATTCGAATTCCACCAGCTCAAAACTCAACCGCTTCTGATTTGTGAGAACAAAGTATTTCTAGCACAAAGATCGAATATAGGGGCATTTACTGGATATATCACTTTTCAAAGAAAGGATGGATCCAAAGGCTACCTGGCCCGCTTACAGACTCTGTCTACCGAAATAAATTGTAATCACTGTAATAGATCCGATGATCAATTTTGCTCTGATACCATGTAGAAATTTGAATAATAGTTGAATTATTCACCGAGATTATCCTGATTACACACTATTTAAGCTTCATGCATAATACATAACCTCTTCTACAATTGATCATCAATATGCGCAAATAGAAGCAGTCGCATGCGCACATTAAAACATAATCAAGCACACATATAACACAGTATGTAATGGGGAAATATTACATCAGAAAACCCCCAACTATATGTATATTATAATGATAGAGAACATGTAACAATACATAGTACAATACTCCTCACAAGTACTCAGTACTATCTCCAATAGTTACACACAAACTAGCTCAGATCTGAACAAGTCACAGGTTCAAATCTCCTCCACTGTTTGCCTGCCTCTATTGCGCAATCCAAGATGAGAATGAATGAGATCCAAGTTCAAATCCCCTTGGCTTGTACTGCGCAATCCTCATTGGCAATCTCAATCAATGTGTGTGCAAATCTCATGCACAGCTATAGTCACAACTGATAGTAAACTCACCCTTTCACCCACCTCTAACACTGGTCTCCACTGAACTGTCCATGCACTGCAGTTAACTGATGTATTCTTTAGTTGATTTATGAGTTAATAATTAGTGAATTAATTAATAATTAATTCATACCACTCATCACTAGTGTATTTATCAGTTAGACTAAATACAACTAGTTCAACTAAGTTAAACCGAACACAACTCCACCAACTGTCTCATCAACTCCACCAAACTCTGCCACATGGGTTCTAACTGAAGTCAACCATGCAATAGCTCAACTAACCCTTAGGAAAAGCGTATTTCCTTCTGTCAGCTGCATGTGCCACATCCAAGCATCAAACTGAAGTGCTCCAATAGGATAAGATAATGTTTATAGTCTAAATATTATTAAGGGTTAATAATATTTGACTGTTCTATTTTTAGCCCGGCAGTCTAAAAATAGAAACCGCCCAATGTCTAAAAATAGAGGTCCATCTATTTTTACCAACTCGGCCAATCATCCATAAATAGCATCCTGCAACTCATAGACCATGATCCATATGTCTAAAAATAGACATAGTCTAAAAATAGACTTTGCGCCAAAAATAGCCTGCGGGTCCACTTAGTGAAGGCGGCTTCTTTTCACTAAGCTCCATCATCTTGTTGCATTTTCAACAATACCTTATGGAATAGTTACCAAGTTTGAATTTGAATACGGATTCGAATTGTAATGTAAATTTTTAATTCAGAAAAAATTCAACAGTATATATCTCAAACATTTAGAAATATATATTTTTCATGTAACAATAATGTTTTTTATTTTTATTTTTATTTTTATTTTTATTTTTTTATATATATATTCTTCATATTCATTTTAAAAGTTAAATCATTAGTTAATATAAACAATTTTAAAACTACAACTCAATAAAAAGAAAATTGTCATATTTGTTTTTTTTTTCAAAATCTTTCTTATTTTTAATTAAATTTATTTAAAATAATACATATTTTAAATTTAAATATTATAAACTTATTTATTTTAATTCCTTTATAATATAAATACATTTAAAAAAAACAATTATTCTTTGTAAAATATGCTCAACTCCATCATCCAAAATCAAATACATCATACATTCACTCTTGAAGCTAATTTTTTTTTTTTTCGATTTCCGGATCTTTCTAAATGGATAATACCTAAATTGAAAAATAAAAAAATTTACCATATTAACAATTAGTTACCATTTTATATATAAGATTAGGCAACTTCAGATTTCCTATTTACACGAGCTTTCTAAATCCTATCAGAAAATACCTAAATTGAAAAATAGAAAATTTACCATATTAACAATTAGTTCCCATCTTGTACAGAAGATTTCATCGTCGCAATGATTTGACGCATCGATGGCGCTGAAGAACACTGCCTATAAAATATGAATTGGTTTTCCTGTCATCACTAAAAATTAAACTATGAACTGAATTTATTCAGCCCATAGTAAACTCGATGCGAGTACCGAACTTGGAATTAACTTTATTAATCCCCGAACCGGATCGAACCCCCAAAATTTCATTTTTTTTTTTCAATTCAACCGAATTTAGTAACTATGCCTGATGCACGCAGAAGCATGCGCATACATACAACCATGACATGTGTTGCTACAGCCCCCTAATGATCAGCAATATATACAACGCTATTGGCTATTTAATAAAAGGGTGGTAGTATCCAATGGCATGCAGAAGCATGCTCATACATCCAGCAATGCCAAGCTTTATATTTGAAAACCTCGAGGTTATTAACTCACAACCACCGTGAAAGATCGCATCAGCTTTTGCCTGCATATCCAGCATCCCATTACGCTTCGAATGGTATCAATGATCTTTTGGGCGACAAATCTCACGTGAGAGATCTCGTCCAAGTACAAACACACATTCAAGTAATCTTACCACCGCGGCTCATATAATAGAGAGCACATACATAAATTATTGCTAAATTGATGTTGTTGTGAAACTTTTTTTTGGTTATATATACAATATATATATTCTCATATTTCACAAGAAGAATATCATGTGAAGTTAAAAGGATTGCACAAGAAGAATACAATGCAAAGTTGAAGGGGTGGAATACAATATATATATTCTCATATTTCACAAGAAGAATATCATGTGAAGTTAAAAGGATTGCACAAGAAGAATACCATGCAAAGTTGAAGGGTGAATGTAATGTTGTTTTTTATCGTTGTTTCTGTCAAAAGAATTTTAGGTTGTGAATAAATTTTGATTATATGTTTATTATTTTACTTTTGTCAATTCATTAAAGGGCATCATAAAATGTAAAATTCTTCGGAGTCAAGTTTTTTTTTTTTTTTTCTTAACTATTTCATTGAGATTGTAGTGGTTTATCATTATGAGATTTTAAATTTTCGTTGAAAACACAAGAGCACTGGAAAAGGTGTTTAGTATGATTTAGTTATGATGGAAGATATTTGGCATATCCGATATATATTCTCTTTTAAAAATAGCATATGATATATGTTTTCTTTAAGATAGCATATGATATATGTTTTGTTTTTATATTTGTTAGTCTAATTAAGTATATTCTATTTTGTATTATATATATTTTACACTTTTTTTAAAAGTAATATGACATATTTTCTTTTAAAGATATTCTTTTTGTATTGAAAGTCATGTTTGGAAATATTTTCAATATTGTTATAAAATATTAGGTGAAAAATGATATCATTGACCATTTAAAAAAATATATTAAATAATTTAAATCAAAACTTATAAAAGGATAAACAAAAAACTAATAAATCTAAGATATAAAACAAAAAATAACTAGTAAATAATAAATATGATTTAATTCATTTTTTATTTTAGATTATTAAAACTGGTTTTTAAATAATGTAATGAATGTTGATTTTTCTTTAATATTAACTTATTAATATTATATTATCTAATGTATTTTAACATTTTAAAATGAGATTTTTAATAAATCCTATATATTCAATCAATTAATTTAGTTTCAAATATTTTAGTTTGAATGACGCAATTTCATTTAAACAGTTTTACACATAATGTAATGCACTTCATGCATATATGGGATCTTTTGCATGTGCAAAACTTTCGTATATGTGCATATATGAAAGATATACATATATGAAGTATGCACAACTTATGTATATCTTTACCTATATGCGTAAATACAAAAGTTTCATATATAAGGAAGACATGCACATATGTGGAAGTAAGTTACGCATATATGAAGTATGCACAACTTCAGTATATGTGCATATATGCCAAGTAGCACATAAAGGAAAACATGTGCATATGTGGAAGTTGCATATATACAAAACATATGCACATATATGAAAGGTGTGCATATACGAAAGATGCACATAACGTTTGTATATACATGACTTCTATATATGTGCATATCTTCCTTATCTATACAACTGTCATATATGCACATTTATTCTGTATATGTGTAACTTCCATATATGTGCATATCTTTCATAGGTGCGTAACTTACGTATATCCACATATACATAAACTTTTGTAACTTATACAATTTCTATATATGAAACTTTCGTATTATGCATATATAAAAATATTTTGTAACTTATACAATTTCTATATATGAAACTTTCGTATTATGCATATATAAAAATATTCAAATATGCATGAGAAAATTATGTATATGCGCATATCCTCTGTATATGCGTAACTTCCATATATATGCATATTTTTCATATATGCACATCCACAATATATGTGTACCTATTTTATATGCGCAATTTCCATATATGCACATATACGGAAGAAGCGGATATACAAAAGTTGTGCATACACAAAAGACATGCACATATAAAAAAATATGTGCTTATATGGAAGTTGTGCAATTTCTATATATGCACATCTTTTGTGTCACATATCTTATGTATACGAGGAACTTCTATATATGCGCTTAGCTTTCATATATGTTGATATACGGAAGTTGCACATATACATAAGTTGTGCATATATGAACACTACATATATATGTAGGTTGAAGTTGTGCATAACTTCTCTATATGCGTAGTTTCGGTATATGCACATATATGGAAGTTGCACATATATCATAAATTTCACATATGTAGAATATGTGCATATATATAATTTATGCACAAGTTTGGCCACAGTATATATGTAGCCTTTGTAGATGTGCAATTTCTGTATATGCATAACTTCCGTATATGCATATATATAGAAGATGCAAATATACGAAACCTGCACCTATACAGATTTTGGAGTTTTACACAACTTACGTATATACACATATATTATATATGTGTGCAACTTTCTTATATGTGTGTAGCTCTTGTATATGCACGTATACAAATTTTTCTCATATACAGAAGTAGTGCACAACTTCTAGAATATGCATATATGCCAACCTTCATATATACACATTTTTCATACATACACGAATCTTATGTATATGCACAACTTCCGTATATGTGCATATATTTCGTATATGAGTAACTTTTGTATGTAAGTATATGCAAATATTTTATATATACACATTTATTATATTTGAGAAACTTCCATATATGCACATTTGAAAGATATGCACATATACAAAAGATGTGCATATATGAAAGTTGTGAATATGCGGAACATTTACTTGCACAACATGTACGATATTAGTTTATTCACATATCATTCTCTACTTTTTGAGAACTAAGTCGTTTTCAATGCTAAGGCATTACTAAGAACATAAAGTAAGAAAGACCTATCCAAACTTTGTATTTATGACTCTTAAAATAGAAGAAATTATTTCCATGTGTGAAATGTAGTTGGAACATCCTACATATTAAACATGTGGACCTAGAGTTGGCATCATGAAATTTATTAAGGATCTTATTTTATATTTTTTTTTCAAAAAACAAAAAAACTTACTTAACTTACTTGTCCACAGTGATCAAGTTCTAATACAATTCCAAATTGGAGTGATTAGCTCACTCTACCAATAAGAATTTATAAAGTGAAATGGCCACAAGCATTTTCTCTTTCCAATAAAACCTCACCAATATTAGTATGCATTTGAACAAAAACTAATTCCATACACATTAAAAATAATGTCCAATAAAAAATATTACCGTGCACATTATAAATGCACCACCATAATGAATGCGTACATGTTGATCTAATAATAATAAAAAAATCATGCATTGAAAAATGATGACACCCTTGGTAATTACATAAGAGGTTTGCATGCCATCAAGTACTATCAATCTTGTATTAAATAACCAATAGTGTTGTATATATTTCTCAGAATTAGGGGGGTTGTCGGAAAACTTGACATCGTTGAATATATGGCAATGCTTCTGCATGCCATCACGTACTGTAAGATTTTTATTAAATAACCAATAGTAGTGTTGTATATATTGCTCGACATAAAGTGTAACTACGTTTTAATTGTGCTTTGCATTAAATAACCAAAAGTGTTGTATATATTGTTCGCCATTAAAGTCATTTTTTTATTTGTTAGTTAATTATAAATTGTCCAATTGATTGAACTATTTTTTTTTTTTAAATTAATATTTCTCGTTTAATATTTATATAGATATATTTTAAAATTTAAATAAAATTGGCATAAATTTATTTCAAATAGATTAATTCTTTCAAGATGAAAACTACTTTTTAAGTTTAAAACTTATGGAAAGGTTAGCATACGAAAAGATAGATTTCATTCACATTGATTCTTGGTAGATCAAAGTTAATAAGAATATATCTTGGTTCCCAATAACATACTAATTATATATATATATATATATATATATATATATATATATATATATATATATATATATATATTTTCAATTGTTTGTTTTAAAAAGAGAAACATGACATTCAGCTATTTTATTTATAATTCACATTTTAGTAAAATATCTGAAATTTCATGTAATATAAATGATATCATTTTTATATGCAATTTATCAACTCGTGGAAATTTAAATGAAATATTTGTTTATGGTTAATATTATTTTCTTTTTTGGTTACTAGTTTTAAAATTTTAGGAATTTGACTTCTGTGATAAAAAGACATGTTTCGAACCAGCCATTGTGGTTCATCATCAAGACAAGAAACGAAATCTTATCTAGGACTCAGCTTAAATAGAAAAAGAAGCTCCAAATAGTTGTTGTACAATAAGGCCAGCTTGACCATAAAAATATAAAAATAGCAATAACAAAATAAAAATATAAATATAAATATAAATAAAATAAAATATGAAAAACGAAAAACTAAAAATAAACATAAATAAAATAAGACATCGACAAAAAATTTCTCCATTGTGATTTTTACCGAAAGATTTGATACTTAGTTTTAAAATTTGTTAAAGTAAATATTATTTTATTGTTTTTATTTTAGATGGCTTTATCTATATGTAAATTTGACCTAAAATTAAGATGGAAATTAAATGAAATATTTTATTTATGGCCAATATTTATTTTTATTACTATCTTTAAAATTAGTTAATGTAACTATTATTTTATTATATTAAGTATACCATTTAGTGACAACATCTCTTTCATATTAGACCATAATAATTTATTTAATATAAATATTTACATGAAATTTATTTATTTATTTGATATGTTTTGAAGTTGGTAAAAGTAAGGATAAAAAATATTTTTTTATTATAAAAAGAATCAGGCCTTTGGTAGTTGATAAGTGGACAAAATTGATGGGTTGTTAAATTATTTCCTCATATTCATCTTTTAGTTAATCAGAATTAATTTTAGGTTTTACTCAAAAAATAAAATAGATGCTTTGAGTTTAAATATAGCTTAAATAATATTTACAAGTACTCATCAACAATTTAGGTTAACTGTAATAATATTTACAAGTACTAATTAATGATTTAGGTTAATTGTTTCCTTAATTCTATATATGAAACCAAATTATCACCATAGTTTCTGTTTAACCACTTATTTAAGAAGAATTTATACAATAATAGTGATTATAGATGATGATGTAGTAACCACCCACACAAAATTTTGGTGTATGAAACCCTCTTCTTTATGAGACAAGAAATCCTTCTTTCACAAACATTTGTTACTTTAATTACATATATAAAACCAAATACTGCCATGGTTTCTATTTAACCACTTGTATAAGAGGACTCTATATTATAATAATAATAATGTCCAATCTAGACACCAAAATGGTGTATGGTGATCTCACTTGTTTCTGAGACAAGAGAGCCCCCTTTCACAAATATTTTACTGAGAAAAAGTACAAAGTTGTACCTAGTTTATCTCCCTCTGGATGTGTATTCTTAAATGTTAGAATGCTAAAGTCTACTAATTTGTAGATACTGTGTCTGCATTTTTATGAATTTGTGTTCTTAAATATTTGATTAATAGTATAGATACTTTATCCTCTATAAATTCCAGTGGTTAACTATTGGCCCACTCAAATGGGATACATTACCTAATTTAATAAAATAATTTTTTAAATATTATATATTTTAAATTCTACAATTTCAACCTTAAAAATTATCCCATTCTCTCTTAAAAAATAAATAAATAAATATCACTGCAAAGAATATGATTTCATTCTTGTAACCTAGAGTATACTAATATCGGAGATTAGTTGTCTTGTAAATACAATAGTAATTGAAATTGTTTTTAATTTTTAAATATAATTTAGAAATATTTATAATAGATTTTTTTTTTTTTTTAAATAAGAAAAAATATTAAATGCTATATTAAATTTACACATTTCCAAAAATTAAAGTAAAATCTGATTTATTGTACAAATATAACTCTAAATACCAATAAACTAGTGTAGTCATATATATTAAATGGTGGTAAATGCCCATAGACAACAAACCATAATAAACATTAAAACACTTAATTAATTATACATTTTACATTGTTAAAATTTTAAAAATTGTAGAAACTAACGAGATTATAACTTTATTTTAAATTATTATTAATATATATATATATATATTAAACATATATACATTTAACAAACATGGAACAAGATTTTAAATTATGAATATTTACCCTAATTTACAAGGGATAAAATAGGTTTTGTTCAATACCATAACTTATCTTGATGCCATATGTATAAAAAAACTATAAGTCACTTATAATTTTTCATTTGTCATTTTTTCTAATTAAGAAATTTAATTCAAATAAAAGAAAAGGCATAACTACTTTAGACATAAATCTCAACCTTTAATTTGTATATACTATCATGAATATTCTAAAATAATATATAAAGATTAAATCCTTACCATCAATTATTAGTAATTAAATTAAAATTCTAAAAACTCAATTGAAAACATGCTAATCAACTTAATTATTTTAAATAATTAAATTATATTTACACACAATAATAAAATATAAATAAAAAAATTGAACTTATGTTTTCTTCCTTAAAAAAAATAAGAAGTTTGCACTGAAATGAAACCATTGCATCGTTATAAAATTGAATTATATTTAAGAATTAAATTAATCTTCTATTAATTTCTTTTTATATAAATTAATGTATTTCTGTTTTGTAATTGTATTCGGGTGAAGAGGATAATAATTATTTCTATAGTACATAATTTGATAAAATCAAATTAATTTAATATTGAAATTATCTCTTTCCAAATGAAAATTTAATTTTCTATAATAAATTTAATTTATATATTACAAACCAATAAATAAAGAAGTTTAATATATAATGTAAAAATAAAATATGGAAGAAAACCAACTAAATTTAATTTTCTATAATTAATTTAATTTATATATTACAAACCAATAAATAAAGAAATTTAATATATAATCTAAAAATAAAATAAGGAAGAAAACCAACTAATTTTATATTAAATAAACGTCAATTCTAAGAACACATAAATTGGAAAGTAACACAAAATAATTACAAGCCTTTCACTATTATATGGAAAAATTCTCTCCAAACAAATTTTTTTAATCTAACTACTATACTTTTTAGAGTTTTTACCAAAACTTTTATTTTACAGCTAAACTTACCAAATTGCATATGTCGTACACATAAAACAGATCGCATTAAAATACGTTTCAAGCCATGTTTACATTCAAAAGGCATTTAAGTTAACATAGAATTATATGCTAATAGTAACCCTCTCTCTCTGGTCAGTATCAGTAAAAGGATCGAACAACACAGAAAGCATGAACATAGGCAGGAGGAAGGCATTAAATGCAAGCGTGGACTCACGATGATGAATGGGATCGTGGCCGAACAACAAACAAACATGCATGCATTCTTTGACGTCACCTAACGATCGCAGAAAAATCAATAATCGTACAGAAGCGAGCTCCCGAAAAAGCTATAGCGGAGAGCCCGGTATGTGCATATTGGATGTATGGGCATCCATGAGATATTGTCAACAAGGTGTATTCAATAAGTTATAGCATTGTAAATATTGCTTGTTACGCCGGAGGCGTTTTCCATTGTGGGGTTGGGGTGTGCAAAGCTATGGCGCATGGAACCTATGAGATTTCGCCACGTGTTTGTATATTCTCCGTTCAACTGCGCCGCCAGCTGCACCAGTTCCTCCTCGTTCGCTCCGCTCTGCCTTATCTCTCCAGCTGCCCCTGTTTGATGCTGGGCACACTCTCCTTGTAACGAACCGGTCTTTTTTCCTCACAGGCTACACGCATCTGCTTTGGCTCTTCACCTCGGTCGTAGAAGGCGCCGAAGCACAAGTCGTGGGAGAAGAGGGCACAGCAGGTCCGTGAAAGATGAATTCTATGAAGGCATCCGAGCGCCCAAATGGCTCTATTTCCTGGCTCCCGAGGAACCCGTGGATGATGATGCCTGGTTCTGCAAACCTGGTAACTAGATTTGATTTATTTATTTATTTGTTTTTGAGCTGGATTTGAGTTTGTGGGGATTTGTAATGTTAGAGTATCCCGACTTCTCTGTTCTGTTTGGGGAGATTTGAGATTCTTGCCTTTATTATAGTAGAATAGTAAATTCAGTCAATTTTTTTAATTGAGATGTCCACGCCTTACTTGGACCGTCGATGGAGGAGCACCCTCTTGGCTGGGCAGGTCTTGGGTTCGAAACTTTTCCCTTTCAGTCTAATTTTCAACATAGTGTCGGATTCAGATGTTGAGGTTGATTCGTAAAGGGGGGTGTTGGAGATAGAAATCCACACCTTGATATCTAATCAATAAGAGTGTGTGTGATGATAAGGAGCATGTAGGTGAGTGGTAAAGCAGCCCAATGGCCAGAGCAGATCCGGTGTTTGATTCTTAGCCCACTTAATTTTCAACAACTGATACATGTACCGCTCCCATTGTGGTTTTTCAAAAGTTGAAGCATGGCTTTTGGTGGGCATCTTTCCGAAAAATCTTCCAACCATCGTTGAAAACCACGGTGTGAGAAATTGCATCGTTATGTTATTCAGCAGAAGGACAGGGCAATTCTTTCGCACTTGAGGATTTTCTATGGAGTAGTGTTAGCCACATATCCCTTGCTTGAACTATTTAAATGAAGCCATAGGAATGAATTTTTTAGGATTGTTGGTCAACCCTTCTCAGGGCATTACTTTTGTACGTGGATTTACTATGGAATAGTATTAGCCACATGTTCCCTTGCTTTAACTATTCAGATGAACCATAGGAATGAAAAAAATTAGGATCGTTGTCAACTCTTCTCTAGCTAATGTCCAAAAAGGTCATCTAACGAAGCATAGGTCAACACTTCTGCTCAGGTAAGGTTCTAAAATACCTTTCCTGGTTGGCCTGGTCTTACCTGAGCTAAGGTCCTGTACTTTAACTTTATTGCGAGGCAGGTGACGACCTTACTTCTCTTCAAGTCTGATCCGTGTTGGTTCTTTCACCTTTTAAATTGATGACAAGTTATGTGTAATTCTGGTTGATTTGTCCATATGTGGATTCAACTAGATATTGGTCAGTGCCTCATCCTTTGCATAGCTATTATATTGCTGGTTTATAGATATCATTTTCACAAAATGCCATCATGCTGCTTCTGCTCCTCATCCTTTGCTTAGCTATTATATTTCTGGTTTATAGATGTCATTTTCACAAAATGCCTTCATGCTGCTTCTGCTTCAATAAGAACTTCACTACTCCGTTATTTTCAAGGGCTACACTACTTTATGGCAATCAAGCTAACTGGTCAATCTAGCTAATCGTTTTAAAATTAAAGGGGTCTAAATCCTGTCTGCACCAGACTGTCTCTTACAGTCTAACAATCCAAAGATTCAGTAAACTTTAGTTAGTAATTATATAAAATGTGCATGTGTTGGATTTGAAGGGGCAGGCATCTATTCTGTAGTGTATGTGTTATGTTCTTGTTTTAACATAGATTATGATGAATTGAGGAAATTGTGTTACAGATTGTAATCATCCCAAGGATGCTGCCAGTTTCGTGAAGAGCCCAGTGTTTCGATCCAACAAGGTATAGTTTCTTTAAGCTTGAGATCAAAATATATTATTTTCTGTGTTTTCTCTTTCTTGTATGTTCCTTACAATCTGCTAAGAAGATTTTAACGTGTTGCAGATGAGACAACCCAGATTAATGAATTCTTCTTCTAGTGTTAGTACTTCCAGCACTAGTCCACTGGGAAACAAAACTGCAAGGTTCATTATTCTTTTATCTTCATCTTATTTTTTTTTATCTTCTGCCCCTGTTTCTTATCTCTGTGTGGTTGATTGATACGTGCAAAGGTCTAATTGCTCTTGTTCATCTGTGCAGTGCTCTGAATGGCAAGAAAAATATGGGTCCATTATCAACCTCAATTACTTCTCTGTATCAGTTGAAGGCAAAGGAAAATGCATTAGGAAATGTTAAGAAGCCATCTCCATTGGATAGAAATAAGCTTCAGTCGACAACTTTCAAATACCGTGAACATTCTGAAAATGAAAATCCCAATTGTCAACGTAGTGCTTCTGCAGTAGCAACCAGTGGAAGAACCCCCAAATTACAGAGTAAGAAAAATATATCTACTGTTGTGAAAGCCAGCAAGCAAAACAGCCCTGTAAATCTTGAGAAGAAAGGAGTTGGAAGGCAAGCAATTCATATGAAGGTCTTCCTTTTCCCATCGTTTCTTAGTCTCGAGTATTTCTTTGTTTTCTCAGGAAAAGTTTCAGAGAGTGGAATTGACTCAGGGTTTTCCATTGTTGCCAAGCGAACGACCGCCGGGGGTTTGACTTCAGGTATGTCAATGCTCCCAGTGTTAAGGTATTTCTCTTTTGTTTTGTAGGAAGTATCGGAATTTCAGAAACCAAAAAGTGTGTGCTTCCATATTGCAAAACTCTTCCTTCTCCATTTTAACTCGATTTTACACCATGGCAACAATGGCAAGCAATTTCAGTTCCAGTGTGCCAGATGGGTTTTCTGATACACCTCCAGAACCCAGAAGAACCTTCCAGATTGTAGTAGCTGCCACTAAGAAAATGGGAATTGGCAAGGATGGAAAGCTTCCATGGAAACTACCTTCTGATATGAATTTCTTCAAGGAAATCAGATCTTCCACGTCAGCTCCTTTAAAGAAAATTGTTGTGATAATGCGACGAAAGACTTGGGAAAGTATTCCAGACCAGTTTCAACCACTTACAAGTCGCTTGAATGTTGTGCTAAGTCGTTCGGGTAGCTTTGACATTGCAACTGCAGAGAATGTTGTTATGTGTGGGAGTTTGCGTTCAGCTCTTGAGATGCTTGCAACACCTCCATACTCTATGTAAATGGAGACAGTATTCCTAATTGGAGGTGGTCAAATTTATAGGTATCATTATTTATCTTTCAAGTCTAGTTGGATCTTTTTCCAATATCATATTTGGTCTAATTTGTTTTTGTACTAATTCTCTTTTTTGTCTTTCTCCAGAGAAGCATCTCTACACCTAACTGTGATGCAATTCACATCACTGAGATAGAGAATGCATTTGAATGTGATACATTCATCACACCCATAGATGCATCTGTGTATCGGCCTTGGTATTCGTCATTGCCTGTTGTGGAAAGTGATATTCGCTATTCTTTCACCACCTATGTTCGTATCAGGAATTCCTCTAATCCCGACTCTCAAGAGCCTTCTCACAGATTTGGAAATGGATCGAACAACATGGATATTTATAATAGACTTGAATCTCAGAATTATCATTTTCTCCCCAAATTAATTTTAGAAAGACACGAGGAATATTTGTATCTTAGATTGGTACAGGATATTATTTTAAATGGAGTGGAGAAGGGAGATCGGACAGGAACTGGCACATTGTCAAAATTTGGTTGTCAGGTTATCTTGTCCTTTCAGTTTTCAACTATATCCATTTAACTTTTTCTAAACAAACATAAATGTTGATACTCAACAGTTAAAAATATTTGTTCTGTTTTTTATTCATATTGTTACTGCCTATATTTCAACCTATTAATGCTCACGAGAATTGTTATGTCCAGATGCGGTTCAATTTGCAAAAAAATTTACCACTTCTCACAACAAAGGTGATTGGTTGTCTCTGTCTAGTATGTCTTATTGGATTATTTCTTCATCTGGTTGGAAATATTTCTTATCTTTATTTTTTTGGTTGAAATCCTGATTATAGTTAACATCCCTTGAGTAGGAGTGAAATGCTAATAAACCACTTTGTGACTCTTAACAGAGCTTTGGGCTATATTTGCGAAGTTCACTATTTTTAGTACATCCACAATAGGCTTCGAAATATCCACCCACATTCCAAAATAGGTGGCATCATAGACACAAATTGTATAAGAAGAACATGCCCACAACTAAAAACATTGGTTTTGGGAACAAACCCGCCTATTTCGCACTGCCCTTGCCCAGAGGTGAAACCACAGGAAAAAAACCTGATCCTATTAGATCGTGCCACGTCGTTGGGGCAATACCGTCCTCATCGCGTGAATTTGACGTGCTAAAGTTCGGCATAAAAAAAAAACCGAAAGCTCCACCCTGCTCGTTGGATCGTCCCAATCAACGCGATACTCCTCCAGCCGTCGGATGTGAGAGGATTGTTAATAGGTGGGCCCGAACGTTATATTGGCGTTGGCCTTATAGTTAGGTCCGGGATATATATATGGTGGACATTCATGCATAATGGCGTTTTAATGAATATGTGAAAGTGTCTATGGTATCGTCAATTGATGTCCGCGGTATTAAAATTAAGGTATGCAGCGATCCCATATTAATGATCTAATGACAAGATAAGACTTGGGGTTTTAACTCTAAGGTTTGGTCAATGGTTATTAAACTAAAGTCGGTTGTGAGCCTTTCGGGAGGGCGTATACTTGTTATTGCTTGGGGTTATGGTCTAAGAAGTTTGAACATCAAAATATAATGAGAGGATGAGCATTAAAATATAAGTACGTGTTAAGCTATGAGCATCGGGATATTGCATTTTAATATAGTTTACAAGGGAAGGATTTCTATTAATATTCAAGCGCTTTATAAAATAGGGAGATAGCCTCGGCGCATTATTCAAAGGATATTCATTTGTTTTTATTATTATCGAATAAATTAAATGTTAAAAATAATTAAATAATATTTAAAGTTTAAATTTATATATTTATTTTATTTTTAATAATTAAATGCTATGATAAGAAGAGATTAAAAAAATAAAAAAATAAAAAAATAAATAAAATATGAATAAATAAATAGAAATAAAATAAAATAAAGATAAAATTAAAATTAAAAATAAAATAGATAAAAAAAAATTCTTAATTAAAAAATAAAAATAAAATAAATAAATAAATAGAAATAAAATAAAATAAATATTAATAAACAAATAAATAAATAAAATGAAATAAAAATAAAATTACATAAATTACAATTTAATAATATTAAATTAAAAATTATTATTTTTATTAAAATAAATATAAATATTTAAAATTCAAATTATAAACTTTGATCATTTGATTTAGTCTTTTTAAAATAAAATAAATTAATTTTTATTATTTGAGGCAACCTAGCCGTTATTTTACAAACGGCAAGTAGGAGGTATACTTTTTATTTAAAGAGGTTACTTGATCAGATTCTCCATCTTGTCTTGATGATGAACCACACTGGCATGGTTTAACGCCTTAGACAAACTTAAAGGTTCTATCGGCAAAAAACGTATGATAATGGGTTCGCTCATCCTATTCGGCCTTCTGCAAATCAAAATGAGCACACTCAATTCGACCACCCAGACATAACATCAAGGACAGGGAGAGAAAATACGAAAATTTCACATCAAGGTCTCATTGCCTTCTTCATATATGAGGATTCCATCACTCTCGAGGATGTGCAGGCCATTTGAATGGCCAGTTTGTAACATGGGGTCAGGTTGCTTCTTTAGTATACAGTATAGATAATTTGAACGTGACATTAATAGCTATAGGCTTTCCACCTTAGGTGATCATATTTCTACTTACCATTTATGATTATCTGTTCAGCTTTGGATTTTCTTCTGTTAAATCACAATTCAGTTTCTATCCCTCATATAGCACAAAATGCTTCACATCTCCTCCATCCGGCGTTCCCTTGCACCTCCGGTGCAATTGCTAGTTGTATTCCATATAGATATACATGTCCTAATTACTCACGACCTTTGGAATGACGTCTTTCTATGTCACTTATTACACCGAAGGTGTTCTATTGTGGAGCTTTTGGTAGCGACACTGTAGAGATTCGTCGTTACTGACAGAATCTGAACAGTGTCATGCAACGTTATGATTAGCTGTACACTAAATTAATGTGCGGAGACTTTCCTTCCTGTTGCTTATTAAACTCTTTCCACTTCCATTAATAGGGTGTAGTCGGATATATAATATAAGATTTATTCTGCTTGGCTTCACACGATTAATAATCCAGCCCGATCCTACCTGTGCGTAGCTCTCAGGTGCATCCTTACGCAATTCCTTCCCTGCCATTCACAATATTTCTTGATACCACTATTCCAAATTCCTTCTAGTGACCGAAATCTTTGATATTGTTTTATCTGCGCCTACAGAGGATGGATTCTTCACGTTCCCGAGATCTTTGATATTGTTCTATCTGCGCTGGGAGAATATCCGGCGTTTCTTTCTTTTGTGTTAATGCGAGAGTTACTAAATTTGAATTCGAATTTTCATAGGATACAATAAAAAATCTAATGAAAAAATCCGAAACACAGACAATCCGAAACTGATTTCAATCCAATTTAGTGGCAGATGAACCAATAGAATGGCATCCCCACAAATCGAACATTTGAATGCTATGGGACCATATGCGTTGGTCAGCGTTCCTTCCCGGAAGGGTATTTGATGGACATTTTTGTTTTGTAAATTCGAGAAACAATTTATTTCTGGATTTATTTCTCAAGTTTTTTTAATAAATGATCAGGTTTACAAATTTCTGAAATTGTCTATCACTCCAACAAATACAATAAGGTTGAAGATTCAGGAATCGTTACAAACAAGCCTGGAGAAAGAATGTCAAAATGCTTATTGATAGCATTGTCCTCAGTGATCCATTTTTCACTTTTATATGGAAAAATAATTAATCTAATTTTCTTTTTTCATAGGTCTATTTTTCTTTGAAGTAAATCCTGAAGAGCATTTGCATGAATTTTTTTTTAATGATAATAGATTTTGCATATTTATGAATGTGTCTCTTCCAAGCTTAAACTTAGGGATATATTGACTGTATGCTCTGTTATGAACTTGTATATTAATTAAATTTTAGTGGCAAGATGATACCAAGATTTGAATCTGAACATTATACCAAAGCTTTTAGGCCCTTTTTCTGCACTTGACTGTGGTTAAAAAGCTACGCAGTGTCATTATGTTTTCTTTGTCCACGCGGACCGTATCAGTCTTCTTTAATCATTTGTTAGGGATCATTTGTCACTATGTGTATGTTGAACTCTCGTTCTGAAGAAGTCCGATGCAGATTTAAGTCGGAGTCCTATTTGTAACTAAACGCATTGCCCCGGTCTGGAGTGGGAGTAACGGAACCTGGAGTAAGAGGGAGCGGAACCAAGATGAAAGGAACAGTGAACCTGGTTTAGAATAACCCCGGTGGTTTTTTCGCACCACCTTTACACGGTGAGTGGTATTTAAGATTTGGGAGCGATTCCATAGAGCCTCTGACACATGGCATAGGCGGCACCCAAGAAAACCGCTTTCATTGTGCGTCACCGCGCGTTATCATTCGTGCTTCTAAGACGAGCGATATCCGTTGGATCGAATGAAGCTCGGCGACGTGCTAAGAACCGTTGGATGGACGCGTGGATTTAACGAATGTATGAATCGAGTTGCGTGTTCTACGTTTGTATGAGTGTGGGACCGGTGGGCTTAATGTCTATTGGGTATTAACCAATGTTAATTACGAATATGTGGGGCCGCGGAATACGGCAACAGAGAGCTCATGATGAAATTCTTGGGGTGACTTGCGCATCGATTTAACATACATAGAGGCACAGTCTTTTCATGGTTCCCTGTGCTTGTACGTGTTGCCTTTATTTTCATCAACATGTATAGCAGATGGTAATCGTGTTATCTGGCCAATGCAGGAAGAACAAGCAAATATCCAAGGGAAAGAAGGGAGGCAAGAAGAAGGCGTAAGTAAAATTTCTCAAGCATAATAAATTCGTTTTCCTGGACTCTTTGTTAGCTTCAATATGAGATTTCTTTAGGTTAACAACAATCTGGCCTCTTTCTGGTCGCTCTTTGGAGATGCGGCCCCAAAAAATGTGATTTATAAAAACAAATCTACTGTTGAGTTTATTTCGTTCACATTATGAGCCTTTAGAAATTCTCTAATTGATGTCAACCCCCCTTGCTTTTTCTGTCAATGGCTGGTCTCTTAGATCAGCTTCTCCTCGGTCTTTCTTTTGAAGATTTCTTAGAATGCAGGGATTTCAATTTCACAACTAACAGGTAGCTTAGTAAAATGTTTTCATTATCTGATGTGTTCGTGCAAACTAGCATTCATTAAGACAACATAGTTTATGTTTCTCTGTTCTGATCTTATATTTTCAGTGTCTCCAATAGAACGAGGAACACATATTCTCTCCCCACCTTAATTTAAACTAATTCAATTTTTTTTAATTTTATTTGATAAATTTTAATATTTTATTTAATTATTTTTTTAATTAATTTAAATTAAATATGTGTTTTTAAATTTTTTTTTTTTCATTTTGTTTTTTTTTTAATTAAATAAAATTTAACATTTAAAATTTATTTATTTTTAAATTAATTTTAACTAATTAATTTGTATTCCTTTTTTTTAATTTTAACTTTAATTTTTTTTTCTTCTATTTTAAATTTTATTTATCAATTTATTTATTTATTAATTTATTAATTTATTTATTTATTTATTTCATGTTAATATTAAGGATTTTTTTAATTTAATAAAGTTTAGTACTATTTTTTAATTTAATTTTTATATTTAAAATTTATTTGTTTTTTCAATAATTGTTTTTTAATTTAATATTTTAATTTTTTTAATTAAAGCTAGATGCCATAGTAATAATGGAATGGGTTAATATAATTATGTGAATAACTTTAATATAGCCTTTCGAACGAAGCCATAGTGTTTAATTAAAGCTTGATGTCATAGTAATAATGGAATGGGTTAATATAATTATGTAAATAACCATATCGTGATGTTTCAACATTTGAACGAAGGCCGTGACCATATATTGATATAGTATTATATGCAGGTTGGGTGACATTGTTTTAGATATATATAAGGGTTTTATATAATGTGGTTGCTTTATTGCATAGGCCTTGGGACTTTTACAATCTTTGAAGGAGGTTCCTACAGTTAGAAGAGTTGCCTTTGGTTTTGATTTTGATTTTATTTTTATTCGTTTATTTTTATATTTTCATTTTATTCGTTTTTATTTTTATTTTTATCTATTTATTTATTTTATTTTTATTTATTTATTTATTTATTTTATTTTTATTTCATATGTTTTATATTTTTATTTCTAATATATATATATATATATATATATATATATATATATATATATTTATTTTTATTTTTTTTAAACTTAAATAAAATTACTTATAAAATAAGGTAACTGATGTTATGAGTTTTGAATCAACTAACATATAATTATTAAAAATAATAAAATCCTTTATATATTTTCATTATTCTTAACATTTAATTTATTCAAAAATGTCAATTGTTAATCTCAAACAAAACAGGCACGACCAGGCCGAACTCTTTGATAGGCACAAGAGTTAATACAAAGTCTACTCCTTCGGTGTACCTTTGCACCCTTAGGGGAAAATGCTAGTTTATACAGTTGTGCCGAAGAGTAGAATGAAGAGTAGAATGAGTGCACAGAGTATTTTACGGGTAAGTCTTATTTCCGGGATTATTGGTTATTTAATGTGGTGTGAAATATATTGTTTACGGTTAAATTTAAATGATTTTAAGTTTAATGGTGAACAGTATATGACATATCGCATTTAATAATGGATAGTCCAGAAAATAAGTAGGCAATATATGTCACACAGCATTTAATAAAAAATAACCCAGAAAATAAAGAATAACTCAAAAATTAAAGTTCGCCAATACTTTATCTGTATGCTATGTGGATAGACGGATCCCACCAATGATGGAATTTGACAAGAATAACGAAATTTTGACAGCATTTGAATTTTTTTTTTTTTTTATATAAGGTCATAGGGAATTTTGACAGCATTTGAAGTTTAAAATTTTTATATGGGCAAAACAGCTTTGGCGATGGGCTTGCAAGTATGTAAAACATATTTTTGACAGTTTGTTTTTTCCCAAAAACCTCATTAGTAGCTTATTTCAAACTACAGTGAATTCCAATGGATAAATGGAAACAACCACGGAGGTCAAAATATTTGTCACCTAGCACTAGCAATATTTTTGTCTTTTGAGATACTTTACATTTTTAGCTCACTCAAAGAATAGGCTAACTGGCAATTGTATTGAGAGGTGCAAAGAACCTTGAAAGCTCAATAAGACAAGAACAAAAACAAAAGAGAAAAATTGAAGTGTCAGTCATATTGAAGTGGTGTAATTAATGTGTTAGTGGTGTTGAAGTGGTGTCCAGTATCAAACCCTCAAACCCTGGACCTTCCTACTTTTAATGTGCAAGATGCACATGAAAGTTAAACATGCTTGTACAGAACTAAAAAAATCCACATGTGCTTCTTTAATTTACTATTTGACAGAAATTTATGTGCAATGTGATCCTTATCCTTAATTCAAGTTTCTGTCGGGTCGTATTTAGCTAAAGCAGTGACACACTTTTCTTGAGAAATATGCAGGACATGGACAAAGGAAATTGTAATTTTTCATGCTTCAAAATACCATCCATTTTATTTAATTGAACAAAATTTGCTAATGTGTAATCTGAAACATTTTTATAATTGATATTATTTTTGGTTTTTAAGCTAAGAGAAAAATTGTTCACATTTGAACAATGTTTGGACATCGAAATACCGCATAAAACAGATTTGATGAAATGTCAAAAATATGTTGAGAGTATATTTATTTATCACTCTGCACATGTAAGGTGTAAGTAGCATTATATCACGAACCCATTTATTATAAGCATATTGGATAACATGGTTTAGGTATAATAATTAATTTCTGTATTTAGAAATTCAAGTAAGATTATGAAGAATTGTAGGAAATATTTTTAAAAATTTGGATTACAGTCGTTAAACTTCAGTGTTTTGGGATGTCTTAAAGGTTTTTGACGGTTCTGAATCCATTTCCACCATAAAAAAAAATGCAATTCGAACACTCCAACTATCTGATTTTTTGAAAAAAAAATTATGGGATTCCAGCAGTTTTATTTATAGGATTTAGGGCCACTCTAGCAATGTCTTACTCTATCCCCTTTAGTTTTGAACCTGTGCCCTGTAAGACTAAACATATGCTCTTCACCATTAGATACACTCAACATTTCATGAATAAATTGGATAATATGTTAGATAATTTATTAAATTAAAAATAAAGTAAAAAATATATAATTTAAAATAAAATTAAATTAAAATTAAATATTAAATATTTTTAATATTAAAGATATTGTTAAATTTTTTCTCCATCATCAATTTATTAATAATGCATCATTTAAAAGTTTTTTTTTGTTTACTATGTAATGTGACTCTTGAGATGACTAACAAGAATCTATGGCTTGTGTAATTGTTACTCAGGGGCATTTAAGCCATCAAAATCACCTGAGGATCCACCTGAAGATCCTCAGTCAAGCTAACCTTTAACATGCTTAGATTTTTTTCTCATAAAATTTAAAATTTTTTACCTTTACAACTCTATGCCCCAACTCATTTAAAATTTTTATTATTAAATATTGTATCTATTTGTTACAATTAAATATTACAAATAATGACATATTTGTAATATTAATGAGATTATCAATTTATTAATAATATCTTATTTAAAAGCTTTATTATTATGTTTGGCTTATATCATTAGTTTGAAATAGTAAAACTATATTTACATGCCCTAAAATTGTTTATGTTTGGTTAAGAAGTCATCTTCCTGTGATGCAAGAAAACAAGTTAATTGCCCAAGACATAGAGGGCATTTGACAAGAGTGAAATCTTGTCTCAGTCCGTCATTCCAAATGGCAGTGGCCTGGTTTTCCTTGGTTTTCCTTGAATAATGGTTGTGAGTTAGCATGCATTGAAAGATAGTATATAAGATGAATGTCCTCACTACTAGTTTGACAACTAAATTATGGTAGATTTTATCAATATTGTAAAAATAGAATCATATTTATTTGTATATAATATTTTAGAATTAAAATTTTAAAAAAATATTGTATAATTTACACCAAATTATATTTATTTTGATTTATTGGATTTGTATTTAATTTATGAAGAGTTTAAATTATTAAAAGTAAAATGAATTTAGATTAATTTATCATAAGGAAAATAAAAAATTACAATTATAAATTAGATAATATGTAATATAATAAATTAAATTGAAGGTATAAGAAGTACAAGGTAGTTTTTTGTTAAATTAAATTGTTTTTTGTATAAGTAACTATATCTATAATAAAAAAATTAACTATATATTTTGATAAATGAGTGCAATCCAAATTAACTTTTTAATCAAATTTTTATTAGTGAAAAATTAATTTATTATAAAAATATCACTCTTTAACCTACACCATTTTAAGACCCCAAAAAAAATATAAAACAAAAAAATACAAAAAAATTCTCAAATGGATAAAGACGAATACCAATTCCAACCTTGGGTCCCCGACCGAACTATTCAAAGTGGTTCAATGGTCATGAAATGGATTGGTTGGTTGTGACGGTATACCAAGTCAAGTGTAAACACGCGACATGGAATTTTAAGTACGTTCGACAGAACGTTTTTTTCCGCATTTCAAATGTATTTCAAGAAAATATTGAAGCCTGAAAAGTGATTGAAAATATTTAAGTTGCGAGTCATAAATTTCAATGAGTTATGACACTAAATTTTTTTCACCATTTATTTGGTATATTAGCTGAAAATGAAATTCTTTTCCACACAAAAAAAAAAAAATTAAAAATTAAACACCATTAGCATACATTAAACAATTTTCCATTGTTACAGAACTAAACGAACGAGTTATTATGTTTAAAAGGTTCGTCTTCTAAATATAACTACCTACAAGCTACTCACCTTCATAAATATATATAAAAAAACAAGAAAAAACCATAATAAATTTGAAATTCCATTTAACAATCTTGTGTAATGAAATCAATAGTCCAGCGCACTAACCGTCCAATCAAACCATTTAAAATCGCTTGTTTTTAACCGTCCAATCAAACGATTTAAAATCGGTTGTTTTTATTTGGATCAGCACAAATTCGTTGTACCTTTGTCGTCG
Organism: Pinus albicaulis; assembly: GCA_034641835.2. Lineage (NCBI taxonomy): Eukaryota > Viridiplantae > Streptophyta > Pinopsida > Pinales > Pinaceae > Pinus > Pinus albicaulis. The sequence goes on from CM076570.1 coordinate 859,068,293, forward strand.
TCCTTTTTCGTTTAAATTTTTTCTTGAAATAATGTGGAAAGTTTGAGTTTTTATTTTTATTTTTATTAAGTGAAAGATTTTGTTTAATGAAATTTTAATCTTAACTTTTCAAACAAATAATTAATATATTAAATTCATTATCATATCTATATATATATATATTATTTAAAATTTTTATTTAATTTAAAAAAAATACCAAATTAATTTAATTATACAAAAAACTACCTTGTACTTCTTATTGTTCTCTATCTCGTTGTTGGATCGTTGATCTCATCGAACAGTCGCTATTGGTCTGCCTGGTTCATACCCTAACTACCTCCAGAGTTTGAAAACCCTCCGGAGTTCTCTTGCTTTGCTCCATCGCTCTGCAACTTCATATTGTTGTTTTCTAGTTTTTGACTTGGCTATGGCACGAGAGAGAGGTTAAACCGAGCCACATACCCTTCCTACCTCCGCTGGCCAACCACTCAGCTACAGGGATCGTTACAATGCCGTTGGTCTGGTTTGCTTGCTATTCATTAACGTTTAACATATGTTACTCTTTGTGCTTTTATTTTCATATTCTTCCATTAATGTCTCGGGTGACTTCTAGGCAGGTGTCCTCCACTGTTTTCGCAGGGTCTCTCCACTTATTGATAAGGAGCTAAGGCCGACCATAACGCAGGTATGCTGAATACCTACTCGACTCTTCCCACTTAGATTTCTTGGTTATTCCATGGTTATTCCCTTGCTCTGCATACCAAGCGTTTCTTGGTTTTGTGCAGGTGCACGTTGCAGGTTGATTGTTTGGCATGACTCGCTGAATGGTGTTTTTAGTCAAACGTTGTACTGTTGCTTTTTTTTATATGCATATATACATGATTCCACTACCTTGATGGTGTTTGGAAAAAAGATTACTATGGTAACCTACAGTTGAGGTGGATACTTTGCAATGCACAATGTGTATCTTTCAATTTTAATTTAAATGATTTTCAGTTGGTAACCATGGAGCGATACAAAGAGAATGCTCTGTTCTTGAATTTCTATCTGATTTTCCTAGAATTTGGGTATCGGTACATGCACTACTAAGTGACTTACGTTTTGTTATACCTCGGTTTATTTTCTGGTATATGTGAATGTATTATTATCTGTTACTATTAAATAACATGGTTTTTGAATTTCGATTTTGCGCTCATGTTAAACAATGTTATGTTGAGAAGCTTTGTCCACTCAGTGTGTACTTATTTTCATGAGATTTCTCAGTAGTTGGCATGTATGCGTTATTCTCTACAACTTATACAGACAGATTTTGAAAAGTAGCTGCTATGATGTAATAACTTATACAGACAGATTTTGAAAAGTAGCTGCTATGATGTAATATTTCCTTTTCTTGATCTAGTCAAAGTGGATAGAATCGATCCATGGTACTTACTGTGGTATTTTCCCATGGTATTGACCCATGGTATTTCTTGTATTGGCCCATGGTATTTATTGTTGGTATTGACCCATGGTATTTCTTGTTGGTATTGACCCATCAAGCCTCTAAAAGGGGAGAGAAGCTAGGCATTTAGGGCATTCTGGATTATCTATTTTATTATGTTTGGGTTGAGAACCTAGCCTGGCCAATTCAATTATTGATCTCGGGACGAAAACCCCATGGTGATTTTTATATGGTGGATCCATCCAGGATTCACAAGTGGGCTTCAGTTTCTTATATTTTTCATTGTCAAGTAGTTGTGCATGCCATTTGCAGGATTTTATAGTCTGGGCATGTATTTTACAGTGGTATCAAAGCTGTGCATCCTGCCAGCCTGAGAGTTTTATGCAAGGAACTTCGGTGAAATTTATTTTTCACCCTAGCCAGCATTTCTCACTTCGGTGATATTTATCACCCTAGTTAGATTTTTATTTCTCAGTAAATTATTTTTTTAGGAGACATAAGTGAATGGAAAATCATTTATAGCTTGTATATAGCCTCTTATGAATAAATGTACCTATGATATTTATTCATGTGTATGGAATATTATAAATGTACCTATGATATTTATTCATGTGTATGGAAGATTCATATCTTTCTTGCAAATATGGTCATTGTTGAAAGGCTAGAAAGTTATTGCTAGACAGGGATCATTCTCATGTTTCTCATTAGCTAAGTATTGAGATCCATTGATGTCAATGTCGTCATTTTATTTTTGGAAACGCCACAAGAATCAACATAATGATATATTAGTCATTTCTCTAGGCTACAATACTTCTGTGGATCAAATATGGCAACAAAATACAAATCAAAAGCAAGAGCAGAACAACAGACCCTTATCTCAAAAGGTCCATGTTATCCTTCAGCAGTCAAAAGATACTCGAAAGGAAGATATAAAAAGCAAGTGTCTCTTCGAACTTGGATCCAAATTGCAGGGTACAAAGTCAAAAGATGTTCTCCTATAGCTAGACACATTAAATGTGGCTTTGAGCTTGATAGATAAATCAGAATGGGAAGGGTCAAGTTGGGCCTTGAAGCCATCCATGCTTGCTTTGATACAACCCATGCTCTTAGAGCATTCTTGTGAAAAGGTTAGACTCATAGTCGCCTCTTGTCTCAGTAAAATCATAGCCTTAACAGCACCGCTATTGCCCTACAATGATGACATCATGAGGAGGACTTTTTAGGTAATGGTAGAAGCACTCCAAGGGTTGAACAACACCACCATTCTTACTTTTTTCCAGAAGCGCACAATTTTGGAACGCATGGCGAAATTCAGATTTGGTATGCTTATGCTGGATCTAGAGTGTGATGATTTAATCCTTCAGATGCTCCAATACTTCTGCAATGGAATTACAACATCTCATCCAAACTTCATCAAAAAATACATGAAAAAGATCATTTCTCCAATCCTAGGAGAAGATAGGGCCATCTATGAACAATTGAGATCCAAATTGTTGGCCATTTGGAGGAAGGAGCTAATTTCATCAGCTACTGCTTATGAACTAGCTGAGGGGTTGATCAAACAGAGCATCAAACTACTTAGAAAGAATTTAACCAAGGAGGAACTAACAAAGATTTGTGAAGACAGCAAGAATGAACTAAGGAGGAAAGGCTTATTCTTTGTATGGAAGGGAGTTTGGGCACTTGACCATTCATGTCTAGATAATAAGGAGGCAACAAGGATAGCAAAATTAGAGACTTTTTTAGATCATGGAGATTCATCCATTGATGGGTTCGCTAGTTTTCAGGAGAGGACGTATGAAGGATCTGAGCAGTCAAGTACAAATGGTGAGCAACAACACCATGCTCTTCAAAGAAACTTGCAGGACAAGCTGAGCAGTCAGCTTGACAAAGTACATGACGAAAGGAAAGATGCAATTCCTCCTAGTGATATGGTAGTTGAATCTATAAATACAATGGAGGACATCCGTAAAGAGTATGGGCAAACAGGTATAGACAAAAATCCACCAGTACATCCATGTTTGACAACCAGAGAGGATGGGCAACTGATCCTCGAATGTGAAGAGGTCCAGGATGAATATACCCAAGGAGAATCAAATGAGGAGCTAGTAGTAATGAACCAATATGATGAGCATGATCATGAAGGCCAGCAAGACAAAGATAGTATGCAGGATGAGTCATTTGTAAAGGGCCAATCAAAGATTCAAGTTGAAGCAGTGGTCGTGGGGCATCCAGTGCAGTGAAATACAAAGACATTTAGCAGGGCACTGGAATTTCCAGTGAAATACTTTCAGGAGAGGATCATGCATTTCAAGACAGATCTTATGTTGTTGAAGCAAAGAGTCTAGATAGTCTGAGACATTGTCTTACACAAGAGCAAAAAAATTGAGGAACTCATAGGGGTATGTGCCGAATCAAAGACCAAGTTGTCTACTATTGAAGAACAACTCAAATCTCTCATAAGGCAGCAAGAGGAGTAGGATTGGGAGTTCAAAAGCGGCCCTCTACAAGAGTACATAGATAAGTCCTGCAAAACTACCAACAACCCAGCTTTATACATTGGGAAGAGAAGGGAAGAGTTCTCCAACCGCATCATGTTGGGTAACCAAGTAGAGAAGCATGAATTGAGCATCAAACAACATCAACATAGTAGATTTTCAGATATTCATCCCTCCCCAAGTATGGATTGGCGAGAGATTATGAGTTGGTATTCTATCGATAGGCTAATTCTTTGGAGGATACTCATAGCTGAGGGCATATTTCAGCTTGAGCCCTTTGGTGCGGGCAGTGATGGAAGGCTGAAATGGTACCATAACCCACAGGTCCCAGGATTTAGGTGGCATTGGGATCCGGGAGAATCCATTGTGGAAAGGATTGTTTGGGATCGAGGAAAATCCATTGAAGAAAGGATTGGTCAAAGGATTGTTTTGGATCCAGGTATCGAAGGATCCATTCAGGACCATTCAACATCGATGGTACATCGGATTGTATGGGATCCTGGTATCAATGTACAAATGCTTCTGTTGTGGATAGAAGTGGATTGCTTGAGGAAAAGCAATATTTGGGTGGGAGGATTTGTAATATTCCCTTTTCTTGATCTAGTCAAAGTGGATAGAATCGATCCATGGTACTTACCGTGGTATTTTCCCATGGTATTGACCCATGGTATTTCTTGTGTTGGCCCATGGTATTTATTGTTGGTATTGACCCATGGTATTGATCCATGGTATTTCTTGTTGGTATTGACCCATCAAGCCTATAAAAGGGGAGAGAAGCTAGGCATTTAGGGCATTCAGGATTATCTATCTTATTATGTTTGGGTTGAGAACCTGGCCTGGCCAGTTCAATTATTGATCTCGGGACGAAAAACCCGCGGTGATTTTTATGTGGTGGATCCATCTAGGATTCACAAGTGGGCTTCAGTTTCTTATATTTTTCATTGTCAAGCAGCTGTGCATGCCATTTGCAGGATTTTATAGTCTAGGCATGTATTTTACTTTCAGTAAATAATAATATAAATAAAATGGTTGCATTTCTTGTGTTCTGGTTCTTGATGAAAGATTGTATTAAATGAGAACACTAATATGTTTTAGATCTACCCAATTTTCTATTGTTTGGAATCTTACATATGATCTTATTCTTGGTTTTTGCTGCGGTTCTTATACTGCATTCTTTTACACAGTCATTGAAACTGCCACATAGCTTATTTGTTTACAGTTACTTTACTATTGTTATGATATTTTTCTACAGGAAAAAGTTTGTTTTACGGTTTGAAAATCTATTTTATCAGTTTTTCCATAAGTTATGACCTAGTATAGGATTACCCACCTATTGTTCGTAACACCTGATGGTCATTGATTTTCCTAGCACCCCGAAGGAACAGGTCGGTTAGGCCACTGCTTCACTGGTCGAAACTCTCAGTGGTCAAGGAATACGCTACAGAGCTAATAATGTTCTGGGTTTAGTATTATTTATAATTGTTCTTACTGTGCAGGGTCAGTCATTTTAGTTTTTTTTTTTTTTTAACAATAATTACAGAAATAATAAACATACTTATTTATATCTAGAGGGTTTTGTACTCTTTCTAATAATTCACATCACATTATTAACAATTAATTTAAATAAAAGAGACTACAAACCCTGTTCTTTTCTACTGTACCATATTAATCATAAATATACAACATATTATATGATTATAATTATTTGTTTTTCAGCTTTCTTAAAATATTATCGACCTTACCAAACTTGGTAAAACCTCCCAACCATGAGAAGGACAAACTTGTTCACTTCTACCCATCGAGCTCCGACTCCTTAGTAGTTCACACAGTTTTTTCCACACAACCCCCTTGGAAACAGGACTCTGGTCCAGCCTCTGGTGTTAGGTAGAGATTACTCCACTGGCTCTCCTTGTCCAGCTCAGGAGTTCTCTCACGTAGTGTCTTGCATCCTGTAGACTATTGTCTTTTATTAGATATCTCAGATTCTCTTTCTCTACTCAGAATTTATGAAGAAAAAGCCAACCCTTCCTCCTCTCCAGATTTCCAATAACTCTGTAGGGAAGTGGTTATAACCGTGCAACTGTCTAAATTGCTCATGGCTCCACTTAATTAATCAAACACAATATTTATATTCCATTTAAAATGATAAAAAATATTCTCATCTTTTATTTGTACTTAAAATATATTAAAAACAAAATAGTTATCGCAGTAAGTCCTAGTAACCAATAGTTTGTAAATAGCAGGGGCTTACATATTTCCCCTCTTTAGCATAACATCATCCTCGTTGTTTATTCCATATCATGGAATAGATTGGGGTAAGATTTCTTCATCAGCTCTTCATCTTCCCATGTGGCCTCTTATGGGCCAAAGTGCATCCACTACACTTTAACCTGGGCGACCACTCACCTCTGTAGTGTGGCTTCTCTCCTGTTGAGAACACGCAGGGGTTATACCCTGAAATCTCTGTCCACTTCGACATGCCAATCAATAGAGTGGTTATCAATACATGTTATTACAATTTGTCACATCTACCTTCTATAATTACTTGTTAAACCTACCTATACATATTTCCACTTACTTATATGTCCCAGGTCATATACATATTTCTTTAACAAAAAAACGTGAAACATGTTGTGGATCCTTATATAGATAGGAAGGGCCAACTGTTATGCTACTAGAATGATCCTCTCCAAACTTTGCAAGGGTCCGCAATACCGAGGTGCTAATTTAGCACAAGCATTCCACTGTAAGGTCCCTTTCCTAGGTTTGATCCTTAAGTAAACATGATCCACCATTTGAAATTATTTATGAGTTCTTTTCTAGTCCACATAAATCTTCTGCATGTTTTGGCCAGCTTGTAGATTCTGTCGAATATTTTTAACTCCCACTCCATTTATCTAATTATATTTGGGCACAAAATCACCTTATCTTCCAGATTACTACAATTGATGAGTGTTCTACACTTTCTACCATACAAGACTTAATAAGGACTCATTTTAAGTGACTCATGGTAGCTATTGTTGTATGCAAACTCCACCAGGTGGAGGTATTCTTCCCACTTGGTAGGTTGATTCATTAAATACATGCGTAGGATTTCCTCTAGTACTTGATTCACCCGTTCTGTTTGACCATCCATTTATAGGTGATAAGAAATGCTAAAGTGTATAAGTGCCTAGTCCAACAAAGAGAGATTTCCAAAAGGAAAAGGTAAATTTCACCTTTCTGTAAGGAATAAATACTTTGAGTATTCTGTGTAGTCGGAATATTTATCTCAAAAAATGTTTACAATATCCACCGCTTTGTAAGTCGACTTTACCAGAATAAAGTGAGAAATATTTCTTAGTTTGTCTACCACCACCATAATAGATTTGTGTTGCTTCTTGTTCTTAGGTAGCCCAGTAATAAAATCGAGCGTAATCATTTCCCATTTCCATTCTTGAATGGGGAGGGGATTTAACAAACTTGCAGGATGTTGGTGCTTAGCCTTTACCTGTTGGAACTCCAGACATTTTGATAGATATTTTGTGATATCTTTATGCTTTCCTGACCAAAAGTAATTATTTTTCAATGTGGAAAATAATTTTTGATATCCTGGATGAGTTGCGTAAGGACTAGGATGATGCTCATCCAGTAATAATTGTTTAATGGACACTTTATTAGGTATGTAGATCCTCCCATGCAAGGTCAATTTTCCTTGGTCATTAATTCCGTATTACTTGTTTTTTCCCACCTTCTATAATTCGTTGGTGTGTTGCGAAAGGTGCTTGTATTCTGGGACTCTAAGAATGGCCTCAACAAGTGGCCCTGATATGTAAAAATCAATGTGGTGGAATTGGATCTCATACACACATTGTACCTTTCTACTTAAGGCATCTAGTACACGGTTTTCCTTTCCTTTTAAGTGCCTTATATCGAAATTGAATTCGCTTAAAAAGGAATTCTATTTGGCTTGTATAGCATTTAGAGTCAGCTAGCTAAAGGAATTTTTCAAACTACTATGATATGTTAATAGTAAAATTTTATTGCCCAATAAATAATGGTGCCACATTTTTAATGCATGAATCACGGTTGTGAGTTACAAATTGTAATCTAATTACTTTTGTTTGTGGTCCTTTAGCTTACGAGATTCATAAGCCACTAAGTTATCCTCCTCCATGAGAACTCCTCCCACACCTTCTTGACTTGCATCCATGCACACCGCAAACTCTTTTTCCAGATCTGCCACTTTCAAAATTGGGGCTGAGGTTAACAGTTGTTTTAGTTGTTTGAATCTTTGCTAACACTTTGTTTTCCATCGAAATTATCGCCCTTTATTTTTTAGGGAAGCTATAGGATACGCGATTTTAGAGAATTTCTTGATAAAATGATGTTAGTAACCTTCCAAGACCATGAAAGATCTTCTATCAGCAATGTTTTTGGAAATAGTCCATTCCGTTAGCGTAAGAAGTCACTCCTTGATCGCATAAGGAGTAAGCCTTACACATCATAGTTCATTTCAAATTTTAAAGTGGTTGTTTGAGTGGTGGGATGACTTTCTCAAAGGTTTTGAAATGATTTTATCCTCTTGAAGACATTCATGCAGTTGGCAAGCTATGACAACAATAAGTTGTGGAAAGTATAAATTGTGTGGCTAAAAGGTAGTATAGGGAGCAGAGAACACAAATGGAAGAAATATGAATAGTTGGTACATATTTCAAGAAATATTCCTATCCTGTCAGTCACGCAACTATGATTATGGCCTTTAACACAAACTCTTCTTATGTTAAACAAACAAAACTAGAAAATAGATTGCATCTATAAAGTATTCCACAAGTCCTTTATGAAACATTCACTGACATGTTCTATTACAAACATATGACTTATAGAAAATTGAAAGTAGATAATTTATTGTTAAATCCTTTAACATCTTCTCACTCACACCTCACTAGTTGTTGCAATTTATATTTTAGAAGAAAATAACAAAGAAAAGATACACACCACAAATTAGATGTTCCTTGAATCACAAAATCCTCCAGCATGAAGAAAAAATGATTTTTTTATTATTTTTAGTGTTTCAGTAAACTAACATCCAACCCAGTTACAATATTTACAAGTGCTATATATAGCAAGAGAGGAATCGACTCCATCTCTTCTAAAAATAAGGAAACATTAATTCTAACATAACATATGTATCAAAAGACATTACATCTTTATCCCCTCAAAATCTAAGAGAAAGGACAGATGGAGAAAGAATAAGAGAAGAATTCTAGGCTGGAATGATGAGTGTGATGTCATGCTGCCCCTTTTTCTGCGAAATTTTCTCCTTGTGTCTTAGGTATTTAATAACCACGTAGCCCCCTGCTTGCTGATATATATAAAAAATATCATGTGCTTGACATGTCCATTACCATTACTAAACAGTAAATAGCCTGACCAAGGTAACAGATCTGTCTTCAAGATTTGAGGAGGCGCCTTTATATTTGCTGATAGATATCAAAATATTTTAAAACAAGTGCTGCCAGAAATTCCCGAAAAAAACCTGTAACTACCTTTACAATCCTACCTATGCTTTTGAAAGAGTGCTAATACTGGCCATGTATCAGGATGAGAGTTTAGGGGATTGAAGTGAAGCGTGAGAATGGAAAGTAAGCGAAAGGTGTGGGAATGGAACAATAAGCGAGAGAAGCTATTAAGTGGAATAATAATAAGCGGGAGGAGTAAGTGCATTAAAATATATCACAATCGCAATAAGGGAGTGAAGTGGAGTGAATAAATTATCGAGGCATAATTTCAATGCGATATATTGCAATCACAATATGGAGGGGTTATCACAAATGGTTAGAAATATGATTTGTGATATGCAATAAGCGAAGTCATGTGGCAGGGAAATAGGTCCTAGTGTTATCGTAATCGGGGGCTTTTTGGAAGTGGCAGAAAATGGTAACAAAGAAATTACGAAATGGAAATTGCAAAATTAGGGAAGGTGGGTCCATAAAGAAATACGATAGTGTGGTATGGCATGGTGGGAGGTGGTTCCTACCAATCGCATTGAGGGTTTTTAGGAGAGGGCAACATAAAGCGGTAAAAAAGTGGTGTAATTTCAATGTGATATATCACATAGGGGTATCGTAGTCACAGGACAGAGCAAGAAACATAGAATTGTTTATATCAGGGTTGTGCTGCGATCAAAATTTTTTGATAAGTGACTGAAATAATTGAGGTCAGGATTTGATGTTTTTTGGAAGTTTTTCGAGTTCAGAACAGTGGAAGATGCGTAACAATGGAATTTTGAGCTTTAATCCGAAAATAAAACTATGGAATGGACTCATGATTTAGCAAGAAACTCTGCTAACATTAGCTTGACGGGGGATAGATCTCTCCCTGTGAGGCTCTAAGAATTTTTTGTAGTTTCAGTGCCTTATCCATTGGGCTGTGGAGTCTTATTATGAAACACACCGGTATTTACAGTGAACTTAGGCTACCAACAAAATTAGTAAAATATTTTTTCGAGAGAGCGCCAATTGAATGGGCCTCCAAACAGCTCTGCTCCATCAATATGTTGCAATTAAAAAGTATTATTCTTCAGAATGTTTGAGATTCTGAAAGGAACAAGCGACAAAGCATAAAACTTGGAATGCTTACCTAGATCTTGATGCTGTGCATCCCACTTGAACACTAGATCTCCAATTTGAAAATCTTCTCTTTACTTCCTTTATCAAAGACCTACTTTACAGCTTGCTGATATTTTCTCACCAAATCATATTGATGTTCCCGCTTTTGTTGCACTTCTATGATATGATAAACTCTCTTGGTCATATCATCTGGTTCAGCTTCTTGATCTTGCAGAAATTTAGCTACAAGAATGGCCAATTCAAGTGGAAAAACAAAATTAGTTCCATAAACCATTTGAAAAGGTGAAGTATCGATAGATTTTTTGATTGTCACCCTGCTTGCCCATAAAGAAAACTTTAGTTTTGAATCCCATGATTTCTTGTTTTTTTCCAACATTTTGGTGATGATTCTTACCAAACCTTTTTTGTTGATTTAGCTAAACCATTCCCTTGAGGATAATAAACTTTAGAATGAGTGAGATGAATGCCATAATATTCATAGAAATTTACCAATGGAGTTGCTTTAAAATAAGCTACAATATTTGCTACTAACCTTGATGGGGATCCAAATATGGTTATGATTCCCTCCATAAAATTAATGATAATTTTATGAGTAGCATTCCTAGTAGGTATTGCTTCGATACATTTGGTGCAGTAATCAATTGAAACAAGAATCCAACAATCTTGTCCACTTGATGGTGGATGAATTTATCCAATGAAATCTAAGCCCCATTGCTGAAAAGGTGTAGAAACAACTATGGATTTGAGAGGCAAAGACTTCAAATGTTTCTAACCAGTGAAATTTTGACATTTTTCACATGTTCTCACCTCAGCACATACATTCGAAAATAAGCTAGGCCAAAAATAGCCAACTATCAATATTTTGGATGCAGTGGTTCTCCAATAATGATGACCTCCACCCACACTACTATGCATATCAAATATAACTTTCTTCGACTCATCTGTATCAATGCATCTTAGCAAAACTCCTGTAGGATCTTTCCAATATAAAAAATAAATTTTAATGCAGAATTTAATAGTTTTTAGCTTCAAAGATCTTACTATGCTCTTATCATAATTTGGAGGAGGTTTAAAGTGTTGTAGAAAATAGATGATGTCCTTATACCAAATGCCTTCAAAAATATTTACATATACTGCCATGTTGTCTATAGGTTAGGAAATCTTCCCTTCAATTTTTTCATTGATGAAATTCAAGCCCAAATATTTACAATTTTCTTTAGTTACTAGTTTTGCTAATCGTTGACCTTTGATTAGTTTAGTAGGTTTTATCTCTAAATCAAATTCAAGAACTTTAGTCACCGACTTACTTCTTTTTCCATCAATGTCAGGTTGAACTAATATCTCTCTAACAATAGATGAAGGTACATAAGGAATAACTTGAGCATGCAGAACATAAACTCTAAAAGCTTTAAGATCTTGCACTAATGCATCAGCATGATTTTCCAACATTTCATACTTAAATTCTGCATCTCTAAGTGCTCTGCTAAAAAATGCTATGGGAGCTTCCTTATTTTCTGAATAATTTTGTAACAAAACATCAACAATAGTATCTTGTGAGGCAAATGAGAAGATCAAGAAAGGCTTTGAGTATTCAGGGCTTATCAGCTGAGGTGATTCACTGATATCTTTTTTGATCAGCTCAAATGAATTTCTAGATTCAATGGTCCACTTAACTTCTTTATCCTTCTTCAACATGCAATTAATATGATTCACTACTTCAGAAAAAATTGGAATGAACCTTCTTAAGAAATTGATCTTACCAAGGAAAGATTGAACCTCTTTCTTGGATCTTGGAAGTGTTAAATCTTGAATTTTAATTACTCTCTTAGGATCAATTTTCACTCAATATTTAGAAACTATATGACCCAACATCTTACCTTCCTTGAGAGAAAAATGAGACTTCTTCGGATTTAATGATATATCATATTATCTGCATTTAAAAAATACATGTCTCAAGTGCTTAAGGTGTTCTTGATCTGAAGTTGAATAAACATTAACATCATCTAAACAGATGACCAAAAATTTGTCCTTTTCTCCAATTAATGCAAAATCCATAGCACGCTGAAAAGTAGCTTTGGCATTCATAAGACCAAATGGCATCTTTGCATAGATGAATGTTCCCCAAAGAGTAGTGAATGTTGTCTTCTCTTGGTCTTCCAGCCAAAATGAAACTTGACTGTACTCAGAGAAGCCATATAACATGGAAATGATGTATGAACCAGTTACCTTTTGAAGAATATGCTCAATCTTTGCCAAAGGATAGTTATCTTTCTTGGAGCACTTGTTAAGATTTCTGAAATCTACACATAGTATGACTTCACCGCTCTTCTTCCTTACTAGAACTAGATTAGCAACCCAATCTGAATATCTCAATGGAATGATGATTTTGGCATCCAAAAGTTTCTTAACTTCCTTCTCCATGGCTGGTAACACTAATGGATTGATTTGCCTTAAATTTTTCCTGAATGGCTTAGTATCATCTTTCATTGGTATCCTATTATCAATGATAGTTGTATCATATGTCTTAAGATCTTCATATCTTGAGGAAAAAATATCAAAAAATTCACAAAACATCTTGTGGTATTCACCCTTAATTTCTTCTGATAAAACTTTTGACAACTTAACATATCTTGGTTCTTTTTCTATGCCCAAATTGAAATATTCTAGTTCTCTTTATGTTTCAGCCAACTGTGGTTTGAATGAGACATCATTATGATCAAAGAGCTTCTCAAGCGGGATTAACCCCTTGGGAATATGATTGGTAGGCAATTGAATGATAGGTTGATCAACAATCTGTTTTTGCAGATTTTTGATATCTTACAAATCAACGTCATTCTTCATGATATATTCATCTTGATAAATATTCAAGACAAAAAAATATTCAACAACATCAATGAATCTTCTAATCTCCTAATCATCTTCAAACACTTTCCAATGCTTGACATTATCACGAATGCTAGGTCTAAACCTAACTTCCACTTAATATTTCAGCTTCATATGTATTAAAATTTTGAATGAGCTTGCTAAAATAGAAAGTGAGTCAGCCAAAATATTACTTTCTCTTGGAACAAAAGAAATGTTAAAAGCCAAGAATGAGTCTTATACAATGCTCCATACTACATTCTAGTAATCTCTGAGTCTGGGATGCTTAGTTTGATAAAAATTTCTTATTTATTTAATGATAAGTTCAAAATCCCCAAAAACAGAAATTTCTGAAATATCCATGTCCTTTTTTGTGCCTAAACCAATTAGGAGAGCTTCATACTCAGCCACATTATTAGTTCCTTCAAATTCAAGCTTGAAAGAAAAAGTGGAGCTTTCTTTCAAAGGGAAAATGAGAAATATTCCTCCACCAGCTTGTTCCTTAGTAAATGAGCCATCAAAAAATGTTTGCCATAGTTGTGAACCTTCATGATTGATCTATTTTTTAGCAAGCTTCAAAATCTAAATTTTTTTTGCAGATAGGATATCATTATCCATATGTAAAATACTTGAACCAACATGAGTAGTTCTAGCATAAATTTGATGATTAGTGCGGTCTTTACTATCACTAATGATATATGCCAGTTGAACTTCTCTATAAATTCTTATTTTCTCTCCTCCAAAAACAGGGACAGTAGCATAAGTGAGATCCATTTGCAATGCTCCTCCCAACTTTCTAATCCATGACCTAGAAAGTAATATGTCAAATCTAGGAGGAATGTCAACTACAATGATATCCATCACGATTCCTCTCATGGGTAACTGAAAAAGGACTACTGCAAGGTCATTGATGATGCCAAGGCATTGAAATTTCTAGGAATCAAAGGAGTAGAGATCTTGTTACTCTCTAGTTACCTGAAGACCTAGTTCATCCATGACTACCTTGGGCATTAAATTATGTGAGGCTCCAGAGTCCATTAGTCAATTATGCAAGACCTTTTCATGAATATTCAAACATAGATAGAAAGGAGGGGTAGAGTCATCTTTGTCTTCTACCAATGGACCTAAGATAATGATGGGCTTGTCATCTTTAAGGTTAAAAAAATTAGAAGCTACTTCGGTAGCTGGGGGTTGAAGAGCTTTCATAAAGGTATTTTTGAAATCATCATTTTTCATAAGCTATACAAGAGGAACATGAATCTTTATATTTTGAATATCATTCTCAATATTGAAAATAGGGGGTAGTTTGTGAGCAATTTTTGCCTCAAGTGAAGGATTATTGACTGCTATCGGAATTTCCGGTAATTTCTGTTTTTCAACTTGTTTTTTAGCTAGAATTTTTTTTGCATCCTTATTCTTCTTTGGTTGTGAAACAAGTTGTGGATTGTCATCAATCTTATTTGATCTGAGATTATATCTACTTTGATGATCAACTACAATCTTGGAATGATCACGAACTGCTTCAGTATTTCGAGTATATCAGATGAAATCTTCATACTCTGCTTGTGTAAGATGAATCAACCCTTCTTTGTCTCTCAAAAAATTGATATCAGTAGCCTTTCCCAACCTTTCAGCTTCCTCTTCATCATCAAATATAGTATTCTTCAAAGGAGGCTGAAATATTTTATCATCAACCTCTCTCCTCTCTCGCTGCAGAATTTGAGGAACGTTAGGTCTTTTAAATTGCTGCCTATTAGGCAGATCAAATAAAACATTTCTAGTAGTAGCTGGTCTTGCTTCCATCTTGAGCTTGGACATTTCAGTAGTTAATGACTTGACCATCTTGGTCCGCTCATCTAACTTAGGATCTACATCTGAATTTCCTGAAGTAGAAACTTCAGCATTTTTCTTTCTTTTTTCCCTATCAATCCATCCTCTAAGACTATCGGTTTCTAACACATTAAATTCTACTTCTAATGAATTATCTTGCATTTGTGTTAGTGTTGTAGATCTTCTTTCTCTCAATAATAAACAAAAATCAGTATCAAAGGCACTGACATTAGTGATTTTAGCTGAAGGTTCAATAGGCTTGATTTCAGTAGGTATTTTGCTGTACATCTTATTGAATCTCTTAGAAAAATCAAAAACCAATTCTCCTTCTTTTCTTTCTATTGCACCAAATTTAGTGATAAAATACATAAAATATTTATTATCAGCCCATTTCCTTAAAAATGTATCATATAGGGTTTCAATTCCAGTAATGCTACCAGTTGTCAAAGATCTGAACCATTTTCTTACATCACCCTCAAGACTCTGAACAAAGACTCTTATCGAGACATCTTCATGCTTAATATTCAGATTGTCACCACAAGCATAAAAATAAGCAAGATTTTCTTCAGCTGATACCTCTCCCTCACCACTAAACTTAGGCATGTACTTGAGATAATCTCCTCCAGGTAATGCATTCATAAGCAGAGGTAATACCATAGGGGCATACCTAGCAGCAACAATTGCATCCATTCGTTTAGGGGGTGGGTTTGGACGTGCCATGGTGTGAGTAGTTTGGATTTGTAGAATAAAAATAGGTGGATTGTGAACAACAGATGATGAAGAACCAAATTGTGATGTAGGTACTTTTTTTTTATTGGAAAACAAGGGAGGTACATGATTTTTTGCAAAATCAGGGGATAAATTTTGTAGGACTTCTTTACGAACAACCTTTGAGAAAAAAATAGTAGTAGAAGCAAATATGTTTATTTTAAACAAACAACACTAGAAAATAGATTTCATGTATAAATTATTCCACAAATTCTTTATGAAACCTTCACTAACATGTTCTATTACAAACATATAACTTGTAGAAAACTAAAAGTAGATAATTTACAGTTAAATCGTTTAACAACTTCTCACTCACACTTCACTAGTTGCTGCAATTTATATTTTAGAAGAAATTAGCAAAGAAAATACACACACCACACATTATATGTTTCTTGAATCAAAAAATCCTCTAGCATGAAGCAAAAAGGTTTTTTTTCTATTGTTTTCAGTCTTTCATTAGACTAACATTCAACCTGATTATAGTATTTACAAGTGCTAGATTTAGAAAGAGAGGAACTAACTCCATCTCTTCTAAAAATAAGGAAACATTGATTCTAACATAACATATGTATCAAAAGACATTACATATTTATCCCCTCGAAATCGAACAAAGAGGTCAGATGGAGAAACAAGAAGAGAAGAATTCTGGGCAAGAATGTGGTGTGTGTTGTCATGTTGCCCCTTTTTCTACTGAATTTTCTCCTTGTGTCTTGGGCCTTTAATAACCATGTAGCCCCCTTATTGCTGATATATATCGAAAAGATGATGTACTTGAGGTGTCCATGACCATGACTAAACAATAAATACCCTGACCAAGATCAGAGATTTGTCTTCGAGCTTTGAGGAGGTGTTGTTATATTTTCTAATAGATATAAAAATATTTTAAAACAAGTGTTGCCAGAAATTCCTAAAAAAACCTGTAACTGCCTTTGAAATACTTCCTATGCTTTCGAAGCATGCTGATACTCGCCACCTATCGGGATGAGAGTTGAGGGGAGTGAAGTGCAGAGAAAGAATGGAAACTAGGTAAAAGGCATGGGAATGGAACAATAAGTAGGAGAATATATTAAGTGGAATAATAATAAGCGGGAGGAGTAAGTGCATTAAAATATATCACAATTGCAATCATAGAGTGGAGCGGAGTGAATACATTATCAGGGCAGAATTGCAATGTGATATATCGCAATCGCAAGAGGGAGGGGTGATTGCAAATGGTTAACAAAAGGATTTGTGATATGCAATAAGCGAAGTGACGTGGCAAGGAAATGGGTCCTAGTGTTATTGCAATTAGGGGATTTTTTGAAGCAGCAAAAGATGGTTACAAAGGAATTGCGAAATGACTCAAATGGCAATTGCAAAATAAGGTAAGGTGGGTCCACAAAGAAATACGATAGTGCAGTATGATGTGGCAGTAGGTGGGTCCTACCAATCACATCAGGGGTTTTTAGGAGCGGGCAACATAAAGCGGTAACAAAGTGGCGGAATTTCAATGCGATATATCACATCGGGGTATCGTAATCACAAGATGGAGAAGGAAACATAGAATTATTTATAGTGGGTCTGCAGTGCGATTTGTGATTTGTGATACATAACTGAAAGAATAGAGGTTAGAATTTGAAGTTTTTTGGAGGTTTTTCGAGCTTAGAACAATGGAAGATGTGTAACAAAGGAATTTTGAACTTTAATCCTAAAATAAAACTATGGAATGGACTCATGAATTAGCAAGGAACTATGCTAACACATTCCATGATTGTTTGGATATTTTGAGGATCTACAACTATCCCTTCTGCTGATATTATATGCCCCAAACAATGAATTCAGTCTTTGAAGAACTCACAGTTTTTGTATTTGGCATAAAAATTATTCTCCCTTAAAGTTTGTAACACTATATTGAGGTGTTTTGTGTATTCCTCCTGATTTTTGGAGAAAATCAAAATGTCATCAATGAATATAAGTAAAAATTTATCTAAGTTAGGCTGGAATATGCCATGAATCAGACTCATAAAGGTGGGAGGAGCGTTAGTAAGGCCAAATGGCAACACCACAAACTCATAGACCATAGCGATTTCTGAAAGCGATCTTACATATATCTCCTTCCTTGATCCAGATTTGATGATAAACATATAGGAGGTCAATTTTAGAGAAGACACTTGCTCCTCAAACTTGATCAAACAGATTGTCAATTTGTGGCAGTGGGTATTTGTTCTGGACTGTTACCTTATTCAGCTCTCGGTAATCGATGCATAACCTCATGGTGCCATCTTTATTCCATAGAAATAATACTAGGGCCCACCAAGGAGACACGCTGGGACAAATATATCCTTTCTCAAGAAGCTCTTGTAAATGCATCTTAAGTTCAACTATTTTGGGCACACACACTCATACAGTAAGGAGTCATGGATATAGGAGATGCTCTTGGGATTATTTCAATCGTAAATGCAATATCCCGTTTTAGAATTGATTAAGGAAATACATTGGAAAAGTCTTTGATAAGTGTTAAATTTTCCAGTGTTGCTATCTTATCCTTCGAATTGGTACATCTGACCTACAGAACATATATTTGGAAAACCTTTAAAATGCACTTTCCTAGTTGATTGGTTGTGATAGGTTGTAGTTTAATGTCTCGCTTGATCTCTTGTAGCTACTTCCTTACTCCTTCCTCGGTGACAAAACTAACACTCTTTTCCTTGTACTCCACTACAGACCAATGGATTTCTAGCCAGTCCATTCCAATCAATACATCATTTGAACCTAAGCGAATCACATTTAGATTCACATGAATTTGATGTCGTGATACATGAATCAAACCATTTTATGTTTTGTAGTTACCCGCCTCTTAGCACCAGTGGCCAATTGCACTAGCCAAGGTTTTTTGGAATTTAAAGTTGGGTAACTAGCATAGTTCCATAAACTTTGGGCTGATGTAGCTTAATCTAACACCTGGATCAATTAAAATAGAGAAAGATTTGGTTAGAAATCTTACCTTCAAATTCTATGATTGAAGGTTGGTACTTCACTTGACGGTCCTATTCCTGGACAGATCTCCTACGGTCGAGGCTTCTTGTATGTTGGCTATCTACTCAATTATTTCTTTATGTGGGGAGTTCTTCTAATAATAGGCTTCACCGCAACCCCAGCAGTGAAGGGGAGGTTTGGGTACCTGCCTAGGTTCTGCTTTGTTGGTTGCTTCCATAGTTCTAGCCCTTGGCTACCACTTTTCCTTTGGCTATGATTTGTCCAATCCTCTTCTTTTTGAACCTCTCTGTGCAATTTTAGGAGTTGTTTTAAAGTTCCTGAAATTTTGGGAGCTTCTTGGTGCTTTCTTCTGGTTCCAACCTTTGCCAGAGTTTCTCTAGTTGGTTTGCTGATAGCACATTTGTGCCTTCTTAATGGCTTCATCCTTCATCTTAGGACTATCAAACTCGATTCTTTCTTTCATAACGGTAGGTAAAATACTCAGAAATATTTTCACCTTGGCTCTTTAGGGTACATATATTAATAAGGAAGTGAACTTGGTGATGAACTCATCCATAATTAGATGTCTGAAGCATAAATCATAGAATTCCCTAGAATTTTCATTATAGAAACGCTCTGTCAAGAATTTATTCTTGAAGTGTTTGTGGAAATCTTCCCAATTTATCCTTTTATCATCAATTTTTTGTATGATTTTAACTTCCTCCCACCATAGAGCAGCTTTTAAATGTAGTTGATATATCACTAATCGATTTCTGAGGGTTGTTTTTATAGTCATACACTTGAAAATACTTATTCATTTCAATAATCCATGCCTTAGCTCCTTTTTCCTTTTCTCCATCATAGGTAGGTGGTTTGATCTTTCAGAATTCCCCCTGTAATTTTGTTCATTGATTCTTTGTCATCCCTTGATCTTGGGAATCGTCTGACTCTTCCTCATACTCACTCCTTTTCCTCTCATGATGCTAACTGCATTGGGTATGAATCTCTTCTTGACCATTTTCAGTATGTTGTTGATTCCTCATACTGAGTTTCATGTTCAATATTTGGCTTGTATGCTCGGTTATTTTGTTTATCCGAAAGGCTTTTTAATATTTTCTCTTGCTCCTGAATTAGCCTCATGCTATCATTTCTCATTTGTGTCATCTCATTCTATAATTATTGCACTATTTCCAAAAAATTTCGGGTTTGTTGCTGTTGATATTACATTAATATATTTATGGGATATTGTAAATTCTCATCCATATGTATCCACATTTCGAGACTAGCTCCTCCATATGATCCTTCTTGCCTTCTTGAAGATCTCAATTCCCATTGCATCTTGTCTCTAACTCAGTTTCATTTTCTGTTTTATCACACCACTACACTTTTCAATTCCCACATAGCCACAGTTTTTGAAATGTGGCTCAGATACCACTTGTAACATGTTTAAACACTAAACATCACAATTTTACCATTTATATAAAAAAAAATCATTTGCACATATAACTAAAATAACACCTTGTGTTCGCACACATGAATATTGTGAGTATTATGGCTTATCATTACACTTTAAATGTGGATGTATACAACTACGTGGTAAATCACTCCACAGTATACCACACACATACAATCACGCAAATATATGTAACACATTCACACAACTAACGTGTATTCTATTGTTTCAATTTAAGATCATTATAATACAATACTTCTATGTGGTTAACCCATTTCCCAAACTATATATGTATGTGTAAATTTATTCTATACTATTGGAAGGTCAGTATAGCACACAACATAAATTCATAAATAATATCCAACATGGTTTTCAGATTGGGTTTAGGTACCACATTGATGTTATGCGTGCATCCAACGCATAAAAATATACCCACAATCACTATGTACTAATTGTTTATAGATTGTGTTACGCATGTGTCGTGTTGTATTTCATATTTTTTCCATATTGTTGTTCGATGGTGCTCCTACCAATTCTTGATCTGGTGAGATCTCAAGCCTCCATGATATCGATTGAACAACGAATGGTTTGTTTCAGAGTTCTCGCTGATACTTCTTTTTGTTCCCTATGCAACTGTTGAATCGTTGATCTCATCAAATGGTGGGTACTGGTCTACCTTGTTCATACCCTAAATACCTCTGGAGTTTGGAAACCCTCCGTCATTCTCTTGCTTTGCTCCGCCTCTCCATGATCTTTGCAACTTCAGAGTGTTTTTTTTTTTTTGACTTGGCTATGGCACGAGAGAGAGATAAACCCGAGCCGCATACCCTTCCTGCCTCTGGTGGTTAGCCGCTCAGCTACATGCATGGTTACAACGCCACTACTCTGGTTTTTTTGTGAGCTCGAACAGGTAATTTAATTCAACACTCACCTATTCATTAACGTTTAACATTAGTTACTCGTTGTGTTTTTATTTTCGTATTCCTCCATTAATGTCTTGGGTGACTTGAGTGTAGGCGTCCTTCACTATTTCTGTAGGCTCTCTCCACTTGTTGATAAGGAGCCGAGGTCAGCCATAACACAGGTATGCCGAATATCTACTCGGCTCTTCCCACTCAGATTTCTTAGTTATTTCCTTGCTTTGTATACCAAGCGGTGCTTGGTTTTGTGCATGTGCACGTTGCGGGTTCATTTCGTTGCATGACTGGATAAATGGTGTCTTTAGTCACATGTTATGTTGTTGATGGTTTTAGATGTATATATATATACATGATTCCACGACCGTGATTCCATCTGGAAAAAGGATTACTGTGGTAACCTACAGTTTAGGCATATACATTGCAATGCACAATGTGTATCTTTCAGTTTTAATTTAAATGATTTTTAGTTGGTAACCATAGAGCGATACATAGAAAATGCTCTGCTCTTGAATTTCTATCTAATTTTCCCATAATTTGGGTATCGGTTCATGCACTACAAAGTGACTTATGTTCTCTTATACCTCGGTTTATTTTCTGGTGTGTGTGACTGTATTATTATCTGTTTCTCTTAAAGAATATGGTTTTTTAATGTTGGTTTTGCACTCATGTTAAACAATATTATGTCGTGAACCTCTGTCCACTCAATGTGTACTTACTTTCTTGATATTTCTGAGTACTTGGCATGTATGCGCTATTCTCTGGAATTTATACAGATGAGTTTTGAACAATAGCTGCTATGCTCTGATTCTTGGTTGTTGATGAGTTCGTTATACTGCATTCTTTTACACAGTCATTGGAACTGCCGGATAAATTATTTGTTTACAATTGCTTTACTATTGTTATGATATTTTTCTATAGGCAACAACTTATTTTATGGTTTGAAATTCTATTATTCTGAGTTTTTCCATAAGTTATGACCTAGTACAGGATTACACACCTACTGTTCATAACACCTGATGGTCATTGAGTTGCCTGGCACCCTAAAGGGACAGACTGGCTAGGCCACTACTTGGCTGGTCGAAACCCTCGGTGGTCAAATAATACCCTACAGAGTTAAGAAATTTCTGGGTTTACTGTTATTTATAATTATTCTTAATGTGCATGGTTGGCCATTTCAGTTTTGTTTTAAAAATAATCATTACAGAAATAATAAACATGCATATTTATATTTGGAGGGTTCTATAATCTTTCCAATAACTAACATCACGTTATTAACAATTAATTTAAATAAAAGAGACTAGAAAACCAGTTCTTTTCTACTATGCCAGATTAATCATAAATCTAAAACATATTATATGATTATACTTATCTATTTTGTGCCTTGCTTAAAATATTATCGACCTTACCGAGCTTGGTAAAACCTCCCAAATATGAGAAGTATGAACTCGTTCAATTCTCCCCACCGAGCTCTGGCTCTTGAGCAGTTCACATAGCTTTTTCCACACAACCACCTTGGCAACGAGACTCTGGTCCAACCTCTGGTGTTAGGTAGAGATTACTCCACTGGCTCTCCTTGTCCAACTCCAGAGTTCTCTCACGTAATGTCCTGCCTCCTTTAGACTATTGTCTTTTATATGATATCCCTAATTATCTTTCTCTCCTCATAATTTAGGAGGAAAAAACCAACCCTCCCCCCTCTCGAGACTTCCAATAAATTTGAAGGGAAGTGGTTATAACTGTGCAACTATCTCAACTGCTCAGGGCTCCACTTAATTAATCAAATAGAATCTTTTATTCCATTTAAAATGATACAAAAATATGGTGGTTAAAGGTAAATATCTTGTTCCATATTTATTTGAAATTTATATATGTTCAATTTATATATTAATTTTTTTGTAATTAATAATCATAATTTAAAATAAAGCTATAATCTAGTTAGTTTTTAGGATTTTTAAAATTTTAGCAATGTTAGAGGTATAAAGAAATAAGTACTTTAATCTTTATTATGGTTTATATCTATAGAAATTTATTCCCTTTAATTTATATAGTTATAATAATTTATATGAATTCCTACCCTTTAATTTATATAGTTATAGTATTTTATTTGTATTTAGAACGTAAATTTGTACAATAAATCATATTTTTTTTTAAACTTTTATACAGCTCAGTATGAAGGAAATGTGGTCACAAAATGTTATACTTGAAATAATAAAATAATTCTTACATTAACAAAATTTAAAAAGAGTATCAAAAAAATTAATGTTGACCATAAATAAAATATTTCATTTCCACCTTAATTTTAGGTCAATTTTATATATAGATAAAGTGGTAGAAAATTAAAAAAAAAGAATTACCTTTTAAAATTAGGAAAATATGTGATGTTTTCACTACTTAATATAAAGTTGATAAATGAACTATAAAAATAGTATTATTGATATTACATAAAATGTAACATCCACATTTACACTCATTTATTTATTTATTTTAATCTTTATTAATACTTCTATTAATACTAACTAAAATGACAAATTTTGTTGAACATATGAGAACATGACCATATCGATGGCAAGATATGGCTAACCCGTACTCGTTTAATACATTGGACATTGGAGGACTTACGCAAACTTGAGTAACTTTGGACATTGGAGGACTTACCAGAACTTGAGTAACTTTATTATATGGTAAATTAAATTCAGTTGATCGGTTGTGTGCATATGTATAAGTGCTCTTGGATCACATCCTCAAAATTATGGGTGAGGTTTCAACTATGGGTGAGTCTTAGACCCTTCGATTAAATGATATAACAAGTTATCTTTTATACACGAGGTTGAATGTTAACTTTACTTATCCTATTATTTTATGAACTGATTGTATATCCTTGTTCCTCGAATCTTGCTAATTTGTATACTTGTAAACGATTCCATTGTCGTTTTATTAAAGATTAAAAGTTTTGTGTAAAACATCTTTTAGTGAAATCATATACATGTTTTCATTATCTGGACAAGATGATAAATCTGATCTAAGAACTCGTTTAAATAAATAAAAAAATCACCAACTACCTACATTATAAAATAATGACTAATTTGAATAGAATAAGAAATTTAATTAAAAAATTAATATTATTATTTATTATTATTTTTTAATAAATTACTTAATAATTATATGTTATCTAATTTGAATATAATTTAATATCTTTTACTTAATAATTGAATTAATTAATTATATGTTATATAATTAGAATTCCTGAATAATGATATGTTATATAATTTGAATATAATTAAATATTCTTATTTACTTTACTTGATAGGTAATTTTAATAATTTAAATCATATTTTTGGAATCTAAGCTTCTGTGATCCATAATATAAATTTGTAGAAATTCTTTCGGTAGTAATCACATGCAAAAGAACGAGGTCGACGCGTTTCGAACCAACCAGTGTGGTTCATCATCAGGACTATGTGAGAGATCAGATCCAGTCCTGGTTGGTTCGAAACGCGTCGACCTCGTTCTTTTGCATGTGATTACTACCGAAAGAATTTCCACAAATTTAAATCATAATATAATAGCTACATAATTTATCAAAAATATCTATAAAATTTTAATCAAATAGAAAGAAAAAAGAATGAATTAAGTAAAATTTTATAAAGAACAGAAAGAGATAAAGTAATCAAGGGCTAGAGGAGAGGAAAAGACAAGAGAGAGGGCTGGGGGATGAAGGAAAACAACTAAGAGTGAAGGTGGAAATGGTCAATCCTTGCAATAACCTAAACATATTCAATGCAAATGTGATGTTTTTTCTTTTCATCATGCTCAGCTGAGGAAGAGGAGCGAGATCTACTATGTTGAAGGTCAACAACATGTTCAGGAATTCTTTGATTAATGGATCGACCAGTTTCGCTGATGTAAAACGTCCCACAAGAGCAGGGAATCAAGTAAACACCCTTATCATCCTTAGGGAAAATCAAGGTCTTAACAGATCTAAGCAAACTCTGAATGGTGCAAAGGGGCTTGAAGAATGAGGAAAAATTATGTCTCCTGAGGATCTGGCGATATTATGAGTAGTACCTTGGATAACCAGAAGGCGAACTTGAGATAACCGATCACAAGGATATTTCTTATCCATAGGACCTATTTCAGCTTTTCAAAAAGCTCTAAAACATTGAACCTTGCTATACCCATTTTTATTAAAAACTTTAACGAGATAAGATTTTATTTTTTACACATTTTATGGATCACAGTTCACAAATTCCTAAAATTAGAAGTTTTATCGAGGATTGGATCTTACGGTCCGGAACTCTTCAAATAAGTTAACAGTAACTACCCCTTTTCTCTTCCTTTCTGCCAATCGTTTGCATGCTACCATTTGCTGGAAAATCTCTGCGTTACCACTAACTAGTTTTGGAGTTTCTCCATTCTCTCGACATTTATCAATTGCAGGTAAGTTGAATGCTTACAGTATTTTTTGCATTTAATTAAATATTTTTTATTTACGGGGTAACTTGTTTATTCTATCTAGTATGTTGGAATTGAACCCTAATATTTGGAACCATGGCAGGAGTAATGTTGTTTAAAGGCTTCTCAAGAACAGAGTATCGGATAGTAGAAATTTATCCCTGTTTCATTAACTCCTATGGTCACACATGGTAGGTATCTTAGCAAAGTTGGATGCGATTAATATTCACAAGTTTTAATTTCTCTTTTGTATCTTGTAGCGCGATGCCTGAAACATGCCATCTCAAGGGAAAACCAAGAAATATTTAGTCTAAGTATTTTTTCAAATTTTCTTTTATTTGAAGTTATTCAAACCCTTGCACATATTAATTTTTATTTCTGTGTTTTTCTATACATTTTAGGGTTTCGCCTCCTGTATCATTTATTTAAATATATGTTCGCATCTTCGAAGCTATTGGGACAAGATTATTCTGCAGGTCATTCTTATACATGTTTCTTTCTGTTTCCAGGTTTTCCGGTTTACTACCCTGTCTGATTGAAGTTTCCTTTGCTTCTTTCAAAAATAATAAGTAGTGCTTTCAAAATTAATTAGTAGTAATTGGCGTCGGGCTCCTTAGGGTTTTAAAGATAGGTTTTTCTTATTTTCATAAGTGGCGGATAATGTGTAGCCCCTTGCTCAATTGGTACAATAGAAGGATGGTTTGTTCTATCTTTAGGGAAAATTGGTTTTCCTGCCATGGAGGTTTTGGTATGGACCTTCTTATTTATAGTTGAATGTTTAATTTATTTTCATAGAAGTTGTTACAGTTGAATACAAAGAATTGTTCAGAATTGTATTAGGAAAGTATGCATGTCTTTGTGCTCTTTATATCCCTAACCCTAGGGTATAAGTACCGATACTTCCTATCTCTTTTTTAAAATGTACCTTTTCAGTTTCTTATCGTGCATGTTATCTTTATACTACAATTAAGCCACCTCGTTGGCCGACTAGGATTAACCATTCACTATCTTTTTTGAGTTACATTATATCACGCATGTTTTTGTAATATAATTTTTTTCATAACTACAATTTAATTTTTATCTCGGTCGACATATAGATGTTTTGGTCACATTACAATTTTTTTATTTCTCTTCTTACATTCCACCTATCTGTTTTTCCATAATATTTTATCAATGAAAGCTACTTGGTTATTTTTCACTTCTGAATGAAGCATAAATTTCTTTACGAAATTTGGAATTAGGTTCTTTATTCTATTTATTAAAAGTTATTACTAGTGCTACAGAGGTAACCGGGACCTCCCATTCTCCCCATGTAACACTTAGCTATAAATTATTAGTGATATATGAATTTTTCTATAATATGTTTTTTTTTTTTTTTTTTTTAACTTGAACTTACCAATTTCAACACTAACTTATTGTAGTATTTATAACAACAACTCATATATATATATACACTTTCCACTTTTATAGTGCACAGTATTTTTACCCTTTTACATAACACTTCTTTCATCAACAATCATCATAATGATACAATTATTGTAGAGAAAAACATTTCATTTATTTATCACTAAAAATTACAAAACTTAAAGAAAATTCCACTTTGCAGAAAGCACATAAGATGTATTATATGTTTGGACATCACAGGTTAAGTTACTTATCTTTATTAGGTTATGCAACTAGGAAATTCAAAGAGGAGAAAGACCACTCCTCACAACCAATGAGAACAACAACTACGAGTTCTCACCCCAAGCAAATTTTCCAGTTCTAGAATAATTGTTCGACAGATACCTAACAAGGTATGTCTAAAGGCCTCAAAACTGTACAAGTTCAGCCTTGGAACTCACAGGCTCAACAAGTCCGACTTTGGGATTCCATTAGCCCCAACCACAGGCTCAACAAGTCCGACTTTGGGATTCCATTAGCCCCAACCAGCTCAACAATACCTTTCCACTTCAAAAACAATTGTTTGACAGAGACCTAACAAGGTATGTCCAAAGGCATCAAAATTGTACAAGTTCAGCCATGGAACTCACTGACTCAACAAGTCTAACTTTGGGATTCCATTAGCCGCAATCAGCTCAAGAATACCCTAACTCGCAGTGTAGTGTCTTCCCTTAACAACGTCATGTTCAAGGAATTAATCTTATTTACCAAACTTCTTAGTTTCATCAGGTTCCTCTAATAGCCACTTGGCTTAGTTCCCTAACTGAGATGATTTATCTTTAAGAAAAGAGAGTATTTTTCCTCTAACTGTCTAGTAAATGAAAACTTTTTTATTTAATTTATTTTCCTTGTAAATTTTATGGCTTCCCATATACAGAGATGTATTACAGAACCAACATAGATTCCTCCTAACAATGATCTACGAAGAGTTAATAGGAATCAAATCTTTTCATGTGTAAATCTTTCCTTATGTTTTAAACTTAAAAAGAAGTTTTCATCTTGAGAGATTTAATTTATCTCTTCACTTAGTAAATCTGGAATTAAAATAAATTTATGCTAGTTTTATTAAAATTTTAAAATATATTTTATATAAATATTAAACAGGAAATATTAACAAGAATAAATTTAATTTAAAGAAATTAGTTCAATCAATTGTTCAATTTCTAATTAATTAACAAATAAAAAAAATAGAGAAAAATAAAAATATTAGACTTTCATGGCGAGCAATATATACAACGCTATTGGTTATTCAATATACCCAATGGCATGCAAAAGCATACCCATACAGCTAACCATGTCAAATTTTTCGAAGACCCCATGTTGGCTAGCGATATATAAAACACTAATTGTTATCCTATACAAGGCTGACAATACCCGATGGAATGTAGAAGCATTCCCATACATCCATCCATGCCAAGCTTTCCGGGGACGATATAACTAGTTATATTTGAAAACCTTGAGGTTATTAATTCATAACTGGCACCAAAGATCCCATTTTCTTTTTTCTCCATCTCCAGCCTCCCATCACGCTTTGAATGGTATCAGTGATATTTTGAGCGACAAATCTGACGTGAGAGATCTCGTTGAAGTAAAAACATACCGATGTCGTTAGTTCTTTTGATATATTCAAGTAATCTCACCACCTCGACTCATATAATAGAGAGCATATACATTAATTTTTTCGAAAGTGATGTTGTTGTGAATTTTTTTTTTGTTTTGATAAATTTTTAGGGAAATTATATAAGAAATTATAGAACTGAAGTATTTTGAACTATTGAATGTAATTTGTAGTTTTTTATTTTTTTATGATGAAATACATTCAATAATTTGAAACGAATCTGTTCTATAATTTTCTATTTGATTTCCCGAAATATTTATTATAATATGATATGAATCACAAAAATTTACATTCTCAAATTTCACAAAAAGAATATCATGTGAAGGTTAAGGGATTGTGAAAGAAGAATACCATTCGAAGTTGAAGCGGTGGCAAGATAATTAGAGGCATGCACTCTTTTTTTTCTCGTTGTTTCTGTAAAAAAAATTCGGCTGTGAATAAATTTAGGTTATATGTTTATTATTTAACTATTGTGAAGCTTAAGGGATTGTGAAAGAAGAATACCGGTTATATGTTTATTATTTAACTATTGTGAAGCTTAAGGGATTGTGAAAGAAGAATACCATTCGAAGCTGAAGCGGTGGCAAGATAATTAGAGGCATGTACTCTTTTTTTCTCGTTGTGTCTGTAAAAAAAAAAATGCCCGGTATGATTTAGTCGATGAAGGAAGCTATTTGGCATCTCGGCATGTATTCTCTTTTAAAGAGAGTAGAAGTTTATATATGGCAATTTTTATAGAGTTTTTTTTGGCATATTTGTTGGTCTATATTATTTTTTAAAAATATTTTGTTTTGTATAAATATGTATATATGGTACACTCTCTTGTACTATATATATATATATAAGGAGTTGTTTTTAGTGCAATTTTTTGGAGTTTCAGGTGCCGGAATCTGGTGAAAAAAATTGAGGTAAAATTTTGATTTCTGTTATTTAAATTGGTTTTTTGATTATATATATGAATTCGATTGTGCAAGGTTATCCATCAAACTTCTATTTTCGATAAATTCTTGCTGGAATTTAGAGAAATTATACCGGAAAAAAATACCGTAAAACCTTCAAAAATTAGCATTATAGATTACTCGTTTTTTTAAATATGTGTTGTAAGTTTTGGAGGGTTTTTTGGCCTATTTGTTGGTGTAATTTAGTATATTTTCTATTAATGATATTCTCTTTTGTATTGAGAATGTTTAGAAATGTTCTTAATCTTGTTATAAAATATTAGTTGAAAAGTGATATTATTGAACATTTAAAAGAAAATATTAAATAATTTAAATCAAAACTTATTAAAGGATACACAAAACAAGCTAGTAAATAGAAGACATACAAAAAAAACTAGTAAATAATGTAATTTATTATTACAATTAATTTTCAATTTTCAATTATTTAAATTGGTTTTAAAATAATGTAATGAATGATGATTTTTCTTTCATATTAATTTATTAATATTATATTATGTAATTTATTTTAACATTTTAATATGAAGTTTTTAATAATTCGCATATATTTAATCAATTAATTTAGTTTCAAATATTTTAGTTAGAATGACACAATCTTATTCAAACACTTTTACACCTGATACACTTCATGGATATATGAGATTTTTTTGCATGTGTGCAACTTTTGTATACGCACGTACATGGAAGTTGTGCATATATAAAAAAACATCCGTATATATGCAACTTTGGTATATGCTCATATACGTAAGTTGTGCATATAAGAAATATATGTGCATATACATAAGTTGTGCATATACGAGATATATGCAAATATATAGAAGTTGCCCATATATGAAGATTACGTATATACAAAGGTTACAAATATGCACAACCTTTATATATCTACATATATGGTATTACAGTATATGTACATATACAGAGATGGACATGTATTATATATATGCACAATTTTTGTATATGTGCAACTTTTGTATATGCACATATAAAAAAGATTTTGTAACTTTTGCAAATTTTATATGCAAATTATGTAATATGCTTATATGATAGTTTCCAAATATGCACAATTTCTCTATATGCACATATCCTCTGTAAATGCGTAACTTTTGTATATTTGCATATCTTTCGTGTATGTGCATATATTTTATTTGCACAACTTTCAGATATATGAAATATATGCCCATATAAGAAATACACACATATATGAAAGACATGTGCATATACATAAGATGAACAATTTATGTATATGCACATATATTAAGTATCACATATCTTTTTTATATGCACAACATCCATATATGTGCATATTTTTCGTATATAGATAAATTTCATATATTTCCATATACAGAAGTTGTGGATATAGGAAAAATTTACATATACAAAGGCTACATTTATATAGAGGTTCAAGATGGGCACAACTTTCGTATATGTCTACCTTTTGTATATGCACATATATGAATGTTGTGCATATACGTTAATGCTCATATACATAAGCTACACATATATATATAAGATGTGCATATATATAGTTTATGAGAAACCTTAACAACTGTATATGCGCAATTTTTGTGTATTTGCAACATCTGTATATGCGCATATACAAAATTTGCACCTATAGAGAGGTTGAATTTATACACAACTTACGTATATATGCATATCTTCTGTATATGCACAACTTCTGTATATACACATAAATTCTGTATATGCGCATATCTTTTATATATGTGCAAGTTCCATATATGCACATATATAGAAGTTGAACATATACAAAAATAGTTCACAAATTCTGTAAATACATATACAACAACCTCCATATATGCACAACTTCCAAATATACGCACATCTTGTGTATATGCATAACTTCCATATATGTGCATCTCCTTCATAAATATGTAATTTTTGTATATGCGTATATATTCTGTATATGCACATATTTTATATATATGCATCTACTTCATATGCACAACTTCCATATATGGGCATATATGATAGATTTACTTGCACAACATGTATGAAATTAGTTTATTCACATATCTTTCTCTACTCTTTGAGCATTAAGTCACTTTAAATGATAAAGGAATGACTAACAACATAAAGTAAGAGATTCTTATCCAAATTTTCCTTTTTTAGATCTTAACATAGAAGAAATTACTTTCATGTGAGGCATGTAAATGAAACATCCTACATATTAAACATGTGCACCTCGAATTGACATTATGTCATTAACTAATATCCTTATTTTATATTTTTTATTCAAGCAACAAAAAAAAGTTTACTTGGTCCTAGGTCATGGTCATCAACTTGTAATACATTTTCAAATTAGAGTGATTAGCTCGCTCGACATATAAATGATCACAACCATGATATCTTTCCAATGACAACTCACCAATATCATGTAATGCGAATATGAATGAAAAACAATTTCATGCACATTACAAATCATGTCCAATGAAAAAGATTACCATGCACATTACTAATGCACCACCATGATGCACCACCATGATAGAAGTGCACATGTAGAGCTACTAATAAAGAAAAGTCACGCATTGAATAATTATATGACACCCTTGGACCTTGTTCAAGTACATAAGGGAAGGTTTGCATGCCATCGGGTACTATCAACCTCGTATTAAATAACGAATAGTGTTGTATATATTTCTCGCCATTAGGGGGTTGTCGAAAATCTTTGCATGGATGGATGTATAGGCATGCTTGTGCATTCCATTGGGTACTAGCAGCCTTGTACTAAATAACCAATAGTGTTGTATATATTGTTTGCCATGAAAGTGTGACATTTGAACTTTTTATCTAGTTTTTATTCTTTAATTAACTATAAGTTGAGAAATTGATTGAACTAGTTTTTTAAAATTAATTTTTTTTTTTAATATTCATGGTTTAATATTTATATAATTATATTTTAAAATTTTAATAAAACTAGTATAAATTTATTTTATAAAAAAAATTATTTTTGAGTTTAAAATTTAAGGAAAAATTTACATATGAAATATTTGATTCTTATTAACTCTTGGTAGATCAATGTTAAGATGAATCTGTGTTGATTTAATTCATAGTAACATACTATCTATATATATATATATATATATATATATATATATATTCACTTGTTTTATATATATATATATTCACTTGTTTTATATATATATATATAGTTGACATTGAATTATAATTCACATTTTATTAAAATGTATGAGACTTCATGTAATATGAATCTAATGTTTTTATATGCTATTTATCAACTCTATATTAAGTAGTGAATATATCACATATTTTCCTAATACTCACCAATATTACCCTTTTTTTGTTGAAACTATTTTTATTTTTTTTAAATTGCTAATTTAAGCATGATTTTATTATATTAAGTATAAGATTAAGTGACAACATCACCTTCATATTGGGTTGTACAAAGCCTTAATAATTTATTTAACATAAATATCTATAAGAAATTTATTTATTTACTCAATATGTTTTGAAGTTAGTAAAATTTAAATTTACTATAATGTAGTAGTTAATTGAAAGCTAGGATAATCACTATTGTTTAATATAAAAAGAATTAAGTATTTGGTAGTTGGGAAGTGGAAAAACTTCATGAGTTATTAACTTATTTACTTATATCTAGCTTTTAGTTAATGAAAAAGAATTTTAAGTTTTACTCAAAAATCAAATAGATGTATTGAGTTTAAAGATAGCCTAGATAATATTCACAACTAATCATGAGCGACTTAGGTTAATTGTTATAATATTCACAAGTAATCATCTATGAGTTAGGTTAATTGTTCCCTTCATTCTATATATGAAACCCAAACATTACAATAGTTGCTAATAATAATAGTGATGATATATGATGATTTTCTCACCACCTACACACCAAATTGGTGTATGAGACCCCTTGTTTATGAGACAAGAGATCCTCCTTCCACAAATATTTGTTTCTTTATCTCCATATATGAAACCAATTATTACCATAGTTATTTAACTATTTATCTAAGATGAATTTATATAATAATAATAATAATAATGTCCAAGCTAAACACCAAAAGGGTGTATTATGATTGCCCTTGTTTGCACGCTCTTCCACAAATATTTGACTGTCAAAGTGTACAAATTTGTACCTACTCTACCTCTCCCTAGATGTGTACTAGTAAAGTATACTAATTTGTACGTACTCTACCATAATCTTTGTATTCTTAAAAATTTGATTACTAAAACCTATCAACTTATACCTAGTCTATCTTAATGGATTTGCATTCTTAAATATTCGACTAATCAAGATCATAAAATTATACATACTCTACCTTATATAAATTAGTTGTTAGCTATTAGCCCACTCAAATTGTATACATTATCTAATTGAATAAAATAAATTCTTAAATGTTATATATTTTAAGTTTTATAATTTCAACTTTAAAAGTGTATCTTATTCTTGAATAAAATAAGTTCTTAAATGTTATATATTTTAAGTTTTATAATTTCAACTTTAAAAGTGTATCTTATTCTTTCTTACACATATAAAAAGAAACTTAAAAAAGATTAAATATCACTAGAAAACATAAGATTTCATTCTGATAGAGTATTAGAGTATAATATTATGAGATATTAGTTTTCTTATAAATACTATGGAACTTGAAATTAGATTTACTTTTTAAATATAATTTGAAAGTACTCATAATAGAATAATTTTTTTTTTTAAATATAAGGAGAAATATTAAATACTAATAAATTTATATATTTCTAAAAGTAGTTTTTATAAATATAAGGAAAAATATTAAATATTTTAATCAACTTGTAATTTTTAAAAGTTAAAACTAAATATGATTTATTTTATAAATCTACTTTTAGATGTCAATAAATTAGTGTAGTCATATAAATTAAATGGTGGTAAATGCCTATAGATATCAACTCATAATAATACATCTGACCCATATAATGTGATTCATCTTCAGTATAAGGTGAAAAAATGTTAATCTAAATATAGGAAAAATAATAATCTAAACTCAGAATAAATAGTGAATAAATAGTGAAGATGCATCAAAACACAGATGTAGCCATTAAAAACTAGTTATTTA
This sequence comes from Pinus albicaulis, assembly GCA_034641835.2. Taxonomy (NCBI): domain Eukaryota; kingdom Viridiplantae; phylum Streptophyta; class Pinopsida; order Pinales; family Pinaceae; genus Pinus; species Pinus albicaulis. The sequence goes on from CM076570.1 coordinate 859,103,160, forward strand.
GTTGTTTCATTAATAAATTACTTAATTAGTTATTAGAAATTATATTAATAATTAATAAAAAAATTTAAGGGTAATTATAATAAACATTTGAATTATAAAGAATAATTTAATAAATATCCATATTTTAATTATTTTAAATAGAAAGGGTTTTGAAAATATTTTAAAAATATAAGAACAGAGAATTAATAATATAATGTAAAATAAAGGGAATCCTAAGACCATGAAATTAAGAACAACAAAAAAATAAAAAAAAATAATAGGGGAGATAAGAGAAAGGACGAAGGAAAAAGGTCAAGAGAAAATATGGAAAAGAAAAAAACAAAGACCTAAAATAAAAACAGGGGACAAAAAATCATAACGAGAGAGCTAGGTCTATGGTCAGTTTCCAGTCATCATCATTGTTGAGATTCTTTGCATTCCTTTCAATCTCGATAGCCTCTTGAAGCTTCCTACAGTGGAAGTGGTGCACATTAGCAATGACCTTGGAGTCCTCAATGCAAACATGGTGATAAGATTTTTCCCCATATTCAACAAGAGCTGATGTGCAGGACCGATTGTGTCTAATGTCTGCAACATATGTTTCTCCAATATACGGGATATCAGGGAATCATGTAGACACCTTTCAAGTACTTAGGGTCAAAAACGTCCTTCATAGATCCCACAAAATAATTATTAATTAAAAATAAAAAAAATAAACAATAAATTAAACAAAATAATAGATAATTAAACATAAATACATTTAAAAAAAATGGAACAAAATTTTAAATCATGTTTATTTACCTCAATTTACCATGGATATTCTTAATATGTAAATAGGTTTTACAATACCATGACTTATCAATGCCATATACCCAAAAAAAACCATAAGTCACTTACACTTATTCATTTGCAATTTTTTTAAATTAAGCAATTTAATTAAAATGGCAGAAAAAGCATAACTACTTTGAACACAAATATCAACCTTTAATTTTTATACACTATTAGGAATATTTTAGAAGATTCTATGGAGGTTAAATCCCTACTATCTCTTTCATAATTATTGATAATTAAATTAAAATTCTAAAATCTCAATTCAGACATACTTATTTATTTAATTATTTTGAATAATTAAATTATGTTTACACATGATAATACAATAATAAAATGTAAATCTAATTTTTCAATGTGTTTTTGCTTGCGTACAAAAACAAGAATGAATGGCCATTGAAATGAAACCATTGAAATTCACACATTGTAAAAAAACCATAAACATTTAAGAATTAAATTAATTTGGTATTAAATTTTTTATATATATTAGATAAAAATTTTAAATAATAAAAATTTGAAAATATATATCTATATCTATCTATATATATATATATATTTTTTTTTTGAATTTAATTTAAGTGAATAAGATAATAATTTCATTTGTTTATAATTTTATAAAATAAAAAATTTAATATGAAATAATAAATAAATAAATTTAACTTATATATTATAAATCAATAAATAAATTTATTTTAGTTTATAATCTAAAATGCAATAAGGAAGAAAAACAACTAATTTTATACTAACTAAACTTCACTTTTAAGAACACATAATTGGAAAGTAACACAAAATAATTAGAAGTCTTTACATTTTATATGAAAATATTCTCTACAACAAAAAAAAATTCATCTAAATATTATATTTCTTAGAATTTTACTAAAATTTTACAACTAAACTTATCAAAGTGCATATGCCAAACACATCAAATATGATAGTTGTATTTAATGCTAACTAGTTGTTAACTAGTTAAAATATATTTTTAGTTATTTGTTTGAAGAAAAGATTGGAACTATTAATGTTTTATTGAAAAGTTATTTTCATTAGTGATTAATTATGAATAATAAAATCAGTTATGGAAAGTGACTGCACAAAAAAAGTAAAAGCTGAGGGTGAAACATTTTCCAAGAACTCGAAGGTGGTTGGGGACAGTTGGAAACAGTTACCTACTCCTTTGGGGATAAGAGACTAATCCCAATGAGGAGTAGGATTTCTGTGGATTGATGAAGGGAGAGTGTAGATTTTTCCAGAGCTAGTAGAGACCAGTGCAAAACACTTAGCAATCTTGAACTTATTTCTGGTACTGATTAGACTGGGTGTCCTGAGGTCATAGCAGAAATATCCATTGTCAATCCGAACCTTTCAGGAAGAGAGAACAGGGGCAAGAGGAGGACGTAATCGCCTCTCTTGATGGTTGGGAGGACCAGAGCTATAAATTTCTTAATTAGATAAGTAATATGTGATATCTCTATGATTAAGTACTGTAACACTTTCATTCTATGTGTGCATAGGTATTTTTTTTATACTAGTGACAGAAACAACAAATATTTGATAGACAAGTGTTTGGAAAGAATGGAGTGAACTAGTTACTCTATTAATAACTCTTTATCAATTTTTACTAGAACTGTATGAGTGCTGTGAAAATATAAACATGCTGTGAAATAGAAGCAGAACAATATTTGCAATATATTTCAAGTTTCTTTAAATTATATCAGGAAATATCTATATATATTTTACAATGATTCTCTTAGATAGTAAATAGCTATTTTCATGGTCTGTAATGCTATGAAAACGAAAGAAGATGTATTTACATAAACCTGTAAGAAGTATTTTTGATAACTAAAGAAAGTAGAGAGGACTCTCGGTCAAGGGTACTGGGTGAAACCCGACCCAAGACACATCGTCCCTCAAACACTGTTATACTCAGACACTAAGCAAGCTGGTCCGGTCACGAGAAACTAAATTACTGTTTCTAGATTGAACTAATATTTAATCTGTCGAGGAAATAATAGAAAATACAGTAACTGTTAACTCTTCAAATATCAGCATTTGGTAATTTATGCATAAGTGTAAACCTCATGTAAGAACCTAGAAAAAAACATTGATAAGGAAATCTTTATGATACAGAAAAGCAGGGGTTGGCCGAGAGCTTTGACTGTGACCAAGAAAAATATACCCTGGGTAAGCATCATCTTGACATACGAAAATTATCCTTATATTAATTTTTAACACAATGGAGAGAAAGTAATATAAAAATTATGTGAAAAAGAGTAAGTGTGGGTGGAATACCCTGAAATGCGAGACCAGTAGGTCTACAGCTACCGAAAAGAAAAAAATAGGCATTTTCATTCCAATAAAAGAAATAGCGAAGTTACTCTTTTAAAAAATAAATAGTGAAAATGTCACATAAGATTAAACAGGTCTATTTGCACAGCAATGGCCATATTCAAGAATTGCAATAAGCAAGAGCGAGTCTCTTTTTCATAAATTAATATGCAGACAAACTTTACAAATAGAAGAACGATGGTTTACCCGAGCGCTCAAGAAAACTTTTCCTAGATATTATCATTGTCTTTAACATTACAATTCATATATATAAAAGAGTAATAAGACCTAAACCAGGTGGACCGATAAACTGAGCATTGGAATTTATAAACCTCGTGAACTCGAGAAGCCACCTAAGACAATATAAGACGTCATTGTATGAGCGTGAGCATTATAAGTATCTGGAGAAAATCTAAGCAAGTTAGCTGAGACCGATGCTAGCCCAAATTATTAGTTTTCTATGCTAAAAGACCTGCTAACTTGAGGAAATGTCGACATGCATCAATAGCCATAGAAGGCAAGTCTGTAAGGAAATTATACAAGATGCCAAACGTATTTTCTATGAAAAGAAGAACAGTTTTCAGGAAAATGAGAATTCGTTAAGGATATTACCTGAGTTAAAGAATTGTCTCTACCCTCCGAGCATCGCACCTCAAGGCTTCAAATAAACACATAAAACGAAAGAAAAGAATATTAAACCATGGGAAAACAAATGGATACTTTCAGAAAAAAAATCCATGTAAGTGATGAGAAGTCTGGTGTATATGCGAAGAGAGTAATTACCTACATATTGAGAAAAATGAACTAGATTCGAAGGACTTTGCATCGACAGAAGTGGATGAGTTAGTCCAGAAAAACTCCTCACTATTAGAAATGACACCTCCTCTCCACTAAGTCGCAGAACCATGAGGGTTACACCATTGTAGTCCCTGTAAGTCCGGTGAAATCAAAATGGAGGTGAAGCCATAGCTCGAAGACGCAGCAATGACACAACCATAGAACGAAAAACAAGCTACTTATCATAGGCACAGTGACAAAATTAGAGAATGATTAGGGTTGGCGGGGTTAACAATGCAACTCCCGCCTAAATGACAACCGTTGATCCTTCTAAATTCCATGGCTGAGATCACAGCAGAGACCGTCATAAAATGCAACATATCATGGCAAATATCTTACAGTTGTCGAATGGAATTAATGGCCAGTACTTACACATTTAATTGTTGGGATGTGCCATCTTTGCATCGATGGTAACGAGGATAAAGATCCTACCAAACGCAGAAGATATACATACTTATGTTAACATTAAAGTTTCGATGTCGATAGAATTAAACAGTGAACAAATAAATAAAACCTTACATTGTGCCAAGGAATACCATACTGTATGGTAGTTAAAGATTTATATGCGCATTATGTTAGAACCTTAATGAAGAGTGATATGGGTTGTTAGAGTCGAATTATGTTAAGTGATTTCAATATTATATAGTAAGTGTAAATTTTTATTGTTGGAGTAACTTAGGGTAGAAAGGCATTTTTTTATTTTTGATATGTATGTATGTCACAAGTGGTATCGGACCCTAAGGGTAAAATAAAAATTTACGCTGTGTGCATACTGATGCACAGAATAGAAGTATAACAGGAAACATCATGAGAAGGGGAACAATGCAACAACCACCCTAGGACATCGGGGAACCCCAAACACAGTAAGTAGTGAGCCCTGAGATGTGGGTTCAGCTGAGCGTCAATCAGCACCAGCAAAAAAGTATACTGTTGGAGCAATAGAAACATCAAACCAACATAGAGTTGAATACAACACAACAACTATAAGAAGAGATTGTGCAAGTTTGAAGGGATAATGAATGATTAATGCAAGAGAAAGAAAAGATACTCAAAAGTCTGTCAAATAAGAAAAATCAAGAAATGGAACACCCTAGTGCTGATAGGGGCATGCAATAAGGTGATGAACAACAAAAAAGAGACAACACCACTAACAGAGTGGAAAGAAGCCCATCCCACCGAAGCAACAAGAACAAAAAATACAATGAGGCAAAATCCAGAAATTTGTCAGATTAGCAAGAGGTGAAGAAGCAAAATGTAGAGCTTCAGAGGGAGTTTCAGAAAATAAAACCACCAAAATTTGATGGTGAAGCTGAGGAAGTGGCAGAGGCATGGTTAATAAACATGAATAAGTATTTTCAGGTGTATGAATATAGCAGCAACTTGAAGGCCAGATTGGCCATATATCGGTTAAGGGAGAAAGCCACTACCTGGTGGGAAGAAGTAAAGAATGTTCGTAGCATTGAGGACTAAGATGTTACTTGGGAATAATTCCAGCAATACTTTAAAGACTAGTATTTAACAGAACATTTCTATGATGAGAAAGCTAAATAATTTCATGACTTGAAGCTGGGACAAATGACTATGGATGAGTATATCACCAAGTTCACCTCCCTGTTATGATATGTTCCATACCTTCAAGAGGAAAAGCCTAAGGTGCAAAGATTTCTGAGCAGCTTGCCAACACATATGAAAGAGCGAATTTAATATGTAAATCCCAAGAACATGGATGAAGCCATTCGTAAGGGACGAATGTGCTATCAGCAGTCCAAGTATAAATGAGAGGTTGGAAAAACTTGGATGTTAAGAAAAGGACATAAAATCATCTCCAACTTCAAAGGAGCCAGAAGCAAAAACTTTAATAATTCCGCGTGAGGTTCTGTCAGCAAACAATTTGGAAGAAATCATCACAGGACTCGCTCGCCAGTAGAAGAGAAGCCTACAGAGGCATGTAGCAAACCTGAGCAAGGGCAGGTGACCAAGCCACCTCTACAGTGTTGGGGGTGTGGTGAGGCACACTATTATAAAAACATCCCATAGCGAGCAAGAAATGACACAGTCGCAAACTTGTGGAAGTCTTCTATAGTAGGCGATGTGGTGCGAGACATTCCTCATATCAACGTGGAGTTGGAGGATCGACAGGCAGATTATCAACCAACGATGATTGATTTGGAAGGTAAATTACTATCTCAATCTATTTTTATTTTGGTAGACCCAGGTGCAAGTCTAAGTTATGTTAGTCCCAAAATAGTGGAAATGTGTAAATTAAAAGAAAATAAATTCAAAAACTCATGGATGGTACAGCTAGCCATAAGAGAAAAAATAAAGGTAACTGCCAAGATTTCAAACAACACATTGGAAATTACAGAACAACAGTTAAATGTAGATATGAAAATACTTCCATTAGGGTCCTATGATGTTTTTTTGGGCATGGATTGGCTATAATCACATTGGACCTTTGTGGACTTCAAGGAAAAGATCATCTATTTCAAAATGCAAGATAGAACACGTAAGGAGATTTAGGGGATCAAGAAGCCACTACAGCTACGTCCAATTACAACATCCCAAATGAATAAATGTATAAGGAAGAGATGCCAGATGTATGCTATTCAGGTGGGATATGCTAATTCCAAGGAAAAAACCACATATGATGGAAAACATACCAATGGTGCAAGATTTTATGGATTTTTTTCCAATAAATATTCCTGGATTACAACCAAGGCAAGATATTGATTTCACCATAGAATTAATGCCAGGAGCATCTCCTGTGTCAAGGGCTCCTTACAGAATGAGAGTTTCTGAATTAACTAAATTCAAAATGTAGTTACAAGAACTATTGGACAAAGATTATATTCGTCTAAGTGTGTCCCCTTGGGGAGCACCAGTGTTGTTTGTGAAGCAAAAGGATGGAACCATGCGAATGTGCATGGATTATATATAGCTAAACAAGTTAACAGTCAATAATAAATATTATTTACCCAAGATTGATGATCTGTTTTATCATATGAAGGGGGCCATTGTATTTTCAAAGATAGATTTAAGATCTAGATATCACCAAATCTGAATTAAGGATGAATACATTTGCACGACTGCATTCCGTACTAGGTACAGGCATTATGAATTTGTGGTGTTACCCTTTGGTTTAACAGATGCACCAACAAACTTTATGAGGTTAATTCGTGGTATATTTGATCCCTTCCTCGATAATTTTGTACTTATATTTCTAGATGACATTTTAATCTATTCTAAAAACCAGGAAGAACATAGAGAGCGTTTAAGGATTGTGCTGGAAATTCTAAGAAAACACCAGTTGTACGCTAAGTTTAGCAAATGTGATTTTTTAAATCAGAAATTTAGTATTTAGGCCATGTCATTTCAGAAAAAAGGATCGTTGTTGATCCAAAGAAAATCAAGACAATCATGGAATGGTGTGTACCCTAGAATGTGGCAGATACTAGATCCTTTATGGGATTAGCTAGGTATTATTAGAGATTTATTGAGGGATTTTCCAAAATTTCCTTTCCCATTACCTCCTTGTAGAGAAAATGAAAAGTATTTAAGTGGATTGTTGAGTGCCAAAACAGTTTCGAGAGGTTGAAACAATTATTGACCACTGCACCAGTGTTGAGGGTAGCTGACCCAACAAAATTTTTAGGTATGCACAGACGCTAGTAAAGAGGCTGTTGGGACAGTTTTATCTCAAGAAGGAAAATTAGTGGCATATGAGTCAAGAAATTTGGAGGAACATGGAAAAAGGTACTCAGATTATGATCTAGAATTAACAACAATAGTACATGTGATCCGGGTATGGAGACACTACTTGGGTAAAAATTTTGTGCGAAGAATAGATCATAACAACTTGACTAGTTATTTCAATCAAGTTGATTTAAACTTGAGACAGGCAAGATGGAATGCCTTTCTAAGTGAAATTTATATGGAAATCCAGCACGTGAAATGAAAGGAGAACTGGGTGGCTGATGCTTTAAGTAGGAAGCTTCATTGTGTTTATGAGCTTTACTACAATCAACTCGAATGTAAATTCTTAGATCAAGTAAAAGAAGAAGCACAAAAAGATATGGAATATCAATTCCTATGGCAGCAAATGGAAGAGACTAGAAAACAAAGAAGTACTTCTTATTATGGAGTTAACCAAGAACAAATGCTAACCTTTAGAGGAAAGTTGTATATACCAAATCAGGTGGAACTTAAAGAGTTAATCATGGATGAATACCAACGGAGTAACTATGGAGGACACCCAAGATACCATAAAATATTAACAGCTATTAGAAAATTATATTTCTGGCCTGGTATGCGTAAACATATTGCTGAATATATAAATAAATGTTTGGAGTGTCAGCAGGTTAAGGTGGAACATCGACATCTCGCAGGATTGTTGCAACCCATACCAGTACCGGAATGGAGGTGGGAGGTTATATCCCTGGACTTCATTACAGGTTTACCGCGGTCAAAGATGTACAATGACTCCATCATAGTGGTAGTTGACAGATTGACTAAATCTACACATTTTATACCTGTGCAGTCTATTTACAAGACTGTGCAGATATTAGATATTTTCATGAGAGAAATTTTCAAGCTCCATGGTATACCGAAGATGGTTATCTCAGACAGGGATGTTAAGTTTACATCAACATTTTGGAAGAATCTATTTACAGGTCTGGGGACCCAAATAAACTTTAGTACAACCTATCATCCCCAGACAGACGTTCAAACAAAGCGAGTAAACCAAGTGCTGGAGGACATGTTGCGCATGTATGTGATGCAACAACCAACCAAATGGGAAGACTGTTTGTAGCTTGTTGAATTTTCTTACAACAATGGTTATCAGGAGTCCCTTAAGATGAGTCTTTTCGAGGCCTTGTATGGGAGGCAGTGTTGCACACCCATAAATTGGAGCAGGCCCGAAACAAAAATAATGTTGGGACCAGAAATGCGAGCTGAAATGGAATCAGAAGTAAAGAAGATAAGAAAAATTTGAAGGATGCACAAGATCAACAGAAGATCTATGCAGAAAAGACGAGGCCTTATCGAGAATTCGAAGTGGGAGACCATGTGTATGTGAGGATCAAACACAAGAGGAGTACCTTGTGGTGGACCTCTTGTGCCAAGTTGGCTCTCAGGTTCTATGGACCCTTCCAAATTTTGGAAAGGGTAGGACCCGTGGCCTATCGACTGGCTTTACCAAGTCACATCCAAGTACACAATGTGTTCCATGTGTCCCTGTTGAAATGTTATATGCACTATTCGAAGCACATAATTAATTGGAAAAATATACAGGTAGGATAGAATTAAAAATCCTAACTTGAAATATGATTTCTTTATGAGAATTTGACAAGGAACCTTGCTTTTTGCAGGTAGATCCAGACGGAAAGTTTCTGGTCGAGCCACAACACATACTTGATCGGAGGGAAATTATGCTCCGGAAGCGAGTCATCACCTAGGTTAAAGTGTAGTGGAAGCACTTCGGCCCGGATGAGGCTGCTTGGGAGGATGAAATTTCTTTGCATGAGGTTTACCCAAAACTCTTTTCAGGGCTAGAGTGAAACACCGAGGACGATGTTACTTCCAAGGGGGAATTTGTGATAGTTGCATTTAATGCTAACTAGTTGTTAACTAGTTAAAAGAAATTTTTAATTTTTTGTTTTAAGAAAATACTGGAACTATTAATGTTTTGCTGAAAATTTATTTTCATTAGTGATTAATCATGAATAATAAAATTAATTAAGAAAAGTGACTCCATAAAAAAAATGATAGCTGATGGTAAAATGTTTTCCAAGAACTGGAAGGTGGTTGGGGATAGTTGGATACAATTACCTACTCCTCTAGGGATAAGAGATTGATCCTAGTGAGGAGTAGGAGTTCTCTGGATGGATGAAGGGAGAGTGTAGATTTTTCCAGAGCTGGTAGAGACCAGTGGAAAAAACTCAAAAATCTTGAATTTATTTCTGGTACTGAATAGACTAGGTGACCTGAGGTCACAACTGAAATATCCACCGTCAACCCGAACCTTTCAGGAAGGGAGCACAGGGGGAAATGGGAGGACGTAATCGCCTCTCTTGAAGGTTGGGAGGACCACATCTATAAACTTCTTAATCAGATAAGTAATATGTGCTATCTCTGTGATTAGTTACTATAACACTTTCACTCTATGTGTTCACAAGTATTTTTTGGTTATACTAGTGACAGAAACAAAAAATATTTGATAGTCATGTGTTGGGAAAGAACGGAGTGAATTATTTACTCTATTAATAACTCTTTATGAATTTTTACTAGAATTGTATGAGTGCTGTGAAAATAGAAGAAAGTTTTGAAATAGAAGCAAAACAATCTTTGCAATATAGTTCAAGTTCTTTAAATTATATCAGGAAAGATTTATATATATTTTACAGTGATTCTCTTAGATAGTGAATAACTATTTGCATGGTCTGTAATGCTGTGAAAAATAAAGAAGATGTATTTACATAAACCTGTAAGCATTATTTTTGATAACTAAAGAAAGTAGAGAGGACTTTATGTCAACGGTACTGGGTGAAACCCGACCCAAGACACATCGTCCCTCAAACACTATTATACTCGAACACTAAGCAAGGTGGTCTGGTCATTAGAAACAAAACTACTATTTCTAGATTAAACTAATATTTAATCTATCGAGGAAATAATAGAAAATACAGTAACTGTTAACTCTTCAAATATCAACATTCGGTAATTTATGCGTAAGTGTAAACCTCGTGTAAGAACCCAGAAAAAAAAATTGATAAGAAAATATTTATGGTACAGAAAAGCAGGGGTCGGCTGAGAGCTTTGACCATGACCAAGAAAAATATAGCCTGGATAAAAATCACCTCGAAATATGAAAATTCTCCTTATATTCATTTTTAACACAATGGAGAGAAAGTAATATACAAACTTTGTGAAAAAGAGTAAGCCTGGTGGAATACCCCAAACTGCGAGACTAGTAGGTCTACAACTATCGAAAAGAACAAAATAGGCATTTTCATTCCAATGAAAGAAATAGCGAAGTTACTCATTTAAAAAAAAATAAACAGTCCAAATGGCACATAAGATTAAACAGGTCTATTTGCACAATAATGGCCATATTCGAGAATTGCAATAAGCAAGAGCGAGTCTCTTTTTCCTAAATTAATATGCAGAAAAAGTTTACAAATAGAAGAATGATGGTTTACTCAAGCCCTCAAGAAAAATCTGCTGAAACATTATCATTGTATTTAACATTACAATACATATATATATAAAAGAGTAACAAGACCTAAACCAAGTCAATCGATAAACTAAGCGTTGAGCTTTATAAACCCCGTGAAGTCTAGAAGCTGCCTAAGACAATATAAGACCTCATTGTTTGAACGGGAGTATTATAAGTACCTGGAGAAAAGCTAAGAAAGTTAGTCGAGACTGATGCTAGCCTAAAATATTATTTTTCTATGCTAAAAGACCTGCTAACTAGAGGAAAAGTCGACCTGCATCAATAGCCATAGAAGGCAAGTCCATAAGGAAACTATAGAAGATGCTAAACGTGTTTTCTATGCAAAGAAGAACAGTGTTAAGGAAAATGAGAATTTGTTAAGGAGATTACTTGAGTTAGAGAATTGTATCTACCCTCTGATCATCACACCTCAAGCCTTCAAAAAAATACAGAAAACCAAATAAAAGAAATTTAAACCATGAGAAAACAAATGGATACTTTTGAAACAAAATTCGTGTAAGTGATGAGAATTCTGGTGTAGATGTGAAGGGAGTAATTACCTGCATATTGAGTAAAATGAACTAGTTTCAAAGGATTTTGTGTCGGCGGAAGTGAACGAGTTAGTCCAGAAAAACTCCTCACCGTTAGCAACGACACCTCCTCTCCACTAAGTCGCAGAATCACAGGTTACACCATTGTAATCCATGTAAGTCTGGTGAAATCCCAATGGAGGCAGAGCCATAGCTCGATGACGCAGTAATGACACAACCATAGAATGAAAAACAAGCTACTTAGCACATGCACAATGACAAAAGCTGATAATGATTAGGGTTGGTGGGGTTAACAATGCAACTCCCGCATAAATGACAACTGTTGATCCTTCTAAATTCCACAGCTCAGATCACAGCAGAGACCATCAGAAAACGAAACATATCAAGGCAAAGATCTTACCGCTGTTGAATGGAATTAATGACCAATACTTACACATTTAATTGTTGGGACATGCCAACTTTGCATCGATGATAACAAGGAAAAAGATCCTACCAAACGTGGAAGATAGACATACTTATGTTAACATTAAAGTTTTGATGTCAATGGAATTAAACAATGAACAATTAAATAAAACCTTACATTGCGCCAAGGAATACCATAGTCTATGGTAGGTGAAAATTTATATGCGCATTAAGTTGGAACCTTAATGAAGAGTGATATGGGTTGTTAAAGTCGAATTATGTTAAGTTATTTCAGTATTATATAGTAAGTGTAACTTTTTATTGTAAGAGTAACTTAGGGTAGAAAGTACTTTTTTTATTTTTGATATGTATGTATGTCACATAAAAAGTAAAACAAAATAATTAGAAGTCTTTACATTTTATATGAAAAAATTCTCAAAAAAAAAAAAAAATCATCTAACTATTTTATCTTTTAGAATTTGTTTTAAAATTTTACAACCAAACTTACCAAACTACATAGGCAAAACCCATAAAACCAATCCTCTTACAATACAATTCAACTCATGTTAACATTTAAAAAAAATTTAAGTTGGATATCGTTTTTTGAAATTTAACTACGATTAACATAAAATCATCATGTTAACATTTAAAAAGAATTTAAATTAGATCTCATTTCTTGAAATTTAACTATGATTAACATAAATCATCTACTAATAATAACTCTCCTTCCCTTTAACAACTCTCTTTCCCTCTCTGTAAGTTAGCATATAATCATATGCTAATATTAACCCTCCTTCCCTCTCTGGTTAAGTTAACATATAATCATATGCTAATAGCAACCCTCCTTCCCTCTCTGGTTAAGTTAACATATAATCATATGCTAATAGTAACTCTCCTTCCCTCTTTGGTCAGTAGCAGTGAGAGGATCTAAGAACACGGAAACTAGGGACCTAGGCAGTAGGGGAGGAGTCTTTTAATCAATGAATCAGGAGCTGATGTGACAGCTCCCGATCCCCCTACTCCGACGACCTCACCCTTCTCCGACGCGATGTGGACCCTGCCTCTCCAGCTCCCGACAACAGCGGACGGAGACGGCTCCCAGTGGATGTTAGCGTGGACCCACCTCGAGCGCCTCCTCCACCACCCCTCCCCATGGCGCTACTCCTCCCCCACCCGCCACCCCCACAACCCCCGACCACCTACCTCCATCAATGTTCCACAAATTTTATGGATGATTCCGCGTGAGGGAGTTTTCATTTTCAGTTTCTCGGTCGCACCTCAGTTGCCAGGGAGGAGCATCAACAAGAAGCGGAATTATCCTTACTGATCGAGAAAACCATGCAGGTCGATTATACAACGATGTTATTGATGTTATGCACCTGTTATTTTTTTGATGTTATGTTATGTTTGATTTTAATTGCACAATGTTCTTAATAAAATACATTGTATTTCAGAGGATATTTCTATATTTGATTTTTGTTTTTTTGTATTTCTGTATTGGAGAATTAGTAATTATATCATGCTAATTTTGTATAGTCCAAACTAAATTATACCCTGAGAAGAAATTAACACAAGAGCCCCAAGGCTTTCAAACCCTCCACGAATTCGATTACGAAACATGTTTGATATAAGCAAAGCCCAAAAATAAAATACATTGTTATTATGTTACAATTTATAATCCCGCAGTTGAAAAATTGCAGTCTTCAAAAACAAAAATGGTTGTCCACAAGTTAAACCCAGTATGCTTGATAACTGTGAGAAACTCTTTTAGTTGAGAAAAATATATTTGCTGCAAAGTTCTGTTCATGGTTTAAAAAATAGGAGGCACATTTGAAACCTCTACCACCATTCCAACATCCTTATCACATTATACCAATACATAGAAGCTCCCATAAATTAAACTTATAAAAGTTGGACTTGGTATCACATCGAGAAACTTTATGACATGTTTAAACCATGCCATAAACTGTATGGAAAGTATAAAACTTTAATTCTGGAGCTTTGCAGGGAAGGAACTGTGGGGCAAGAAAAATACGTATATTAGAAGCCAGCAGTGATGCCTCATACATGACAAGGGTAATGGCAGGGGAATATTGTGAGAGTATTATCCTGTATCAATGCAACATACAACCTAATTTACAGCACCTACAGTGTAAAATGCTGAAAATACAGTGTAAATTGTTTTTTCTTGTAGGTGCTGGAAAATCATCTTCCAGCGCCTACAGGAAATACATTTCATGCTTCCATTAAAGTATAAGATGTGGGTTCTTTTATTTCATACAGAACATGGATCTATTTTATCCACCCACACAGCTAAAATGAATCAGTTACTTTTCATATGGATCTCTGTCATATTTTGATTTTATTTTTTTCAATCTACGTAATTAGTTTACCTTCTTAATTATCTTAAATGATTTTTCTTTTTAATAAGGAATGAGTGGTCAATTTGTTTTTCTATTTTATGTGACACCTCTATTTCACTTCGTTGGATAGTGTACCTTGTTTCTCTTGGTACAACCATATTTCAATTTTCCATCTGCATTCCTGTCACACATATGAATACATTGTATGGGGGTCTATAAAGACCCTAGTACCAAGTTCAACATGTGATTGTATTACTGTACAACATACGATTGTATTACTGATCAATCATAGTACCAACTGTTTCAATTAGGGAAAGCTTCCAATGGAGTATTGTGGCCCAATGGATCAACTTTTACACCGTTTTTCCCTTTCTTTACAATTAACTAAATCAAGTGTTAATTAACCAGCAACTCAACAATAAATTATCAAATCTATACACATAATTACATGAGCAGCATACAAACATGAGAGCAAACCATCAACACATGAACATCATCAACCATGAACAATGAACAGCAATACTCTCACAATCACTTTTACAGGGCTTATAGAAATACATCAACATATCATCAACTCAGTAATACAATCATAGTACCAACTGTTTCAATTAGAGAAAACTTAGTGCACCCATCAAAGGAAAATCCTATATTCTACATGGGGATAATTACACATCCTATTCTTTTAAGAGTTTCCTGAATTCAATACAGAGCAGATCTATTTGGATCTTAAATTTGTCAAACTCAATGCATTCTATGGTAATAGAAATCTCAGTTGTGTGAATACTTGTTACATGTATCATGGCACTAATTGATTCACTTCGTTTTGTGTGTTGTTTACTTTATAGTTTCATAACCCTTATTTGAGTTAGTTTGCTGCTTTTTCAAGGATGTTGAGAAGTTCCTAAAACATAAATCTGAGATTATGAGCAATCTGTTGGTCTCGTGGAAGAATGTGCTCAAATGGGTAGTCCACCTATATGTTTCATAATCCCACCCATATATTGATATATGAGAGTGAAATAGGTGACATCATAGCATTGAACTTAGGTCACATCATAGGATTGAACTTAGGTCACATCATTCTAACGATGATATATCCAGATGGAACAACATACCCTGATTTCATAGACATTTAAAGGAAAAAAGGAAATAGGGCTAAGAAGGGTTGTGAATTTGATTATTGCAGTAAAGAAGCCTCTTCAAATTATAAGAAGTTAGAGCAATATTGGGTTGATGTCTATGGTAAGACATAAAGGTCTAAATAGAGATATAGTTGTGGAGTTGCAAGTTAAGAGGAAAGATGGAGACGAAGAGTGGTCAAGCATAGAATGAAAGAGTCCTTAAGGGGAGGAAGAGATGAAGAAATCACTTTTGAAGTACGATTTAATGGCAATGATTGAATACAATAGGTTTTGAAAAAGGATCTTCATCATTCCATGGTGGGATGAAATGATTTTTTGTGAATGAAATAGAAGAGGAAGTGCAGAAAAGTTTTGGCTGACTCAGGTGAGGATTTGAAGATGTTTTTGGAGCAGTTATCATACTTTTGAGGAATGATGTGTGAATGGGAACCCCAGGTATCATGGAAATTTGTAGCAGCAGATATTTGGAGAAGGCTTAGCGAAATAGGATGAGATTGAAGAAAATACTGAAGATTAGTTAGTCTCCCTGTTAGTTGTGAAGGAAGAATAGGAAACCTTTTTTATTAGATAAAGTTTCACAATTATGTGGTTAGTTTTTTTTTGCACAAATGATAAAAAAGGTATTGGTCCAAATAATTAAGCAATGCCAACGAAATTGGTTTTGTCAAATCTGTGGGTTGAAATCTCCGTACAATAGAAGTATTTTGGTTTAACATAAATAAGAAAAAGTTTCTTTTTTGTTTTTTGAAGAAGGTTATGCTCAATGAATAATAAATTTCTGGAGAACCTGTGTTAATAATCTTTGGACATTTCAAATATTATTAACATAGGTTCTCTAGAAACTTATTTTTCATTATGAATTACAACTGTGAAAATCTGCATTGCAAAAAAAAAAAAGGTTATGCTTTGCAAGTTATTCGAATTCACACCAATAAGCAATGTTTTATATGATAAGGGTGTGCAAAATTGGAAAATTGGCATATATTTCGACTTTATAATTAGGACCAGCAAAAAGGTTGACACGTTTATGCACCCAACAGGGACTAGTATGCAATTCTAGTATGTGCTCGTTTGCAATTTAGAGTGTGCAGGTGTAGGTGTAGGTGTGGTGGGTTTCGGAATGGTTTGGTATAGTGCGTTGAACAACGAATTTAGAATGTAAAGGATATAACTATGTGTCATACTACTCAACAATAAAAAACCATCAAATGAAGAAACACTGGTGTGTTAAAATTCAAACCTGTAAGAGAAGACTTTGGATCATATATATGGAAAAATTGGATAAGGGGAATCCACATTGTAATACAAATCAAATATCCAAATATCATACCAATTGATTCTCACTGCTATTGATTATGACAGTCCTACTTATTGATTCCCACACATTATGAAAAACATGAACCAATAGCATATAAAACAAACACACAAAAGCATCCAATATATTAGATTGTTTTCGAAAGTTGGTATACCAAAACATAACATTAGAAGAACCATAACATTAAAATTCATAAAGGTTATAAAACTCCAATTTTCACATCTTTCAGATTTCAGCAAGTTGTGCTACTTATGCAAGGATTTTGACGGGGTTGTTGTCGGCCACTGCCCTCCTCACTCTTTTACCCTTTTTATAAACTGTTTGCGATTTTTTTTCACTTTCTACTAGAAGCTCATCAATTATCAAAATTGGTTCCTTCAGTTTGGGATTGAAATTGGCTTTCAACCCCAACCTCAATTTGTTTGTAGGCCTTATTCGTGGCCTCTTACAGTATTTTGTTGCATGCTGAATTTCTGCAATTGTTTCATCTTTGTTGTTCTCTTCGACTTCTGTTTGCTTCCATCTATGCCTCCTGTTAGGGTTGTCAGCGGATTTTGCAGCAGCTTGATGACTACTCCCAGCCTATGTAGGTAAAGCCCTTTCCTTCCTATGTTTTCTAAGAAGTGGCTGTCTCATTACCCTCTCACTTGACTATTGTGCTTGCTTCTTTAAAGCATGAAGGTACAGGATGTGAATGAGGCCATGGTGGTAGACATCATGGGGATATAAAATCTTCCTTTCTCTTGCATAGGCAACCATTTTTATTAAGCTCTGATGCAAGAAATAAGGGAGATTCATCTTATTGAACCTGGCCATGTGTACCGGAAATATCATGTGATAAATGAAGACCTTAGAGAAACGCCCATCACATGTGAAATAAAGCTGAGTCTACCGCATTGGTTTTTCCAACTCTGGTTTTAAAATGCGAGAGTGGACCCCAATACTCTAGCAAGGGTGATGACAATTGTCTTTTAAGAAGAAATTCAGGTTTACACCCTGTACTGGTTTCCTTTTGAACCACCTTTCTCCCTCGGCTGCTGTGTTTGTTGCTTTTGCAATGCTTTCCTCTATTACAGGAAAGAATATCCCCTCAAACTTTGCGTTTTTACCATCAAAAGTATCAACGAAATCAGAAGAATGTTTCGTTTTATGCCAATTGAACAACTTAATGATGGGCAACCAGCCTGCTTCGCTAAAATATGGAAATTCATCAGCACCATAAATTTTGAATGCACAAGCTCCATCTGGCTCATAACGATATAGGTGCCCACTCTTGCCCATCTGTCACAAAAACATGAGTAGTTATCAGAAATATAGTTTAACTAATGCAACGAGACAGTTATAATGTGCATTAACTCTACCCGATGATGTTACATTCCAAACAAACAAACTAAAACTAATAAACACCTAACAAATATTTTAAGCTTAGTTGTTGTCCAAATATGAATATATATTTTTTATTTCAATTAATAGGTGAAATAAGATGAAACGAGGCTTGCAATAAATTCCTTTCTTTATGAAAATAAAAGTTTGTCTCATTCTTTTAATGAACTCATGATTGACAATTTTGGAAGTGTTAGTAAGAGGAGGAACAACAACAACCCTCATTGTATCTAGTGCAATTGTGATGGTTATCGTGAGCATATATAATCGTGCTCTAAGCATGGTTATAGAATAATTATAGGTTATTGATCCAAATAGTAAGTTTTGATTATAAAATACCAGTGCAATGATATTTTTTGGAATTTACAAGTGCATATCAGATTCCTTTCAAAAGGGGAATTCTAGGGAGTTATATGACTTCTACTATAGGCCTCCCAAGTTAATGGAACAACAAAGAAAATGTTCTAACTGTAGAATCAATCTAAATATGAAAATTTAGTTTTTATTTCAATATAATAACTGCAATGAGATAACTAGAGAATTCCAATGAATGTCTTGGCTCCTACAAGGTAAAAGTTTTTTTGATTCTGTTGATGAACTCATGATTGAAATTTTTGGAAGTATTAGTAAGAAGAGGAAAAATGCACTCTCTTTGTATCCCCTGTGGTTGTGGTGTTTATCATGAAGAGTATATCAAATGGTGTTGAAAGTATGGTTATACAATAATTGTAGGGTACTTATATGAACAACTAGTTTTAATTTAAAATTACTCCTATAATAATAATACTATAGTCCTGCAATGGAGATTTATAGACTCTAAGGTGCATAGTATAGTCCATTCAAATTTGTTGGTCAGAGATTTTGCTCTGAAATAGATGGAACCTGATTCTCCTTGGCTCATCTCTTTCAGTTTGAAAATTTGGCAATGATCAAATAAAATATCTCAATGTTAATGTTGTTTATCAACCCTCCTCCCTGTCTTACTTTTAGAAAGCTCTGCTCTACCTACATATTTATTGCAAATGTAAACATGCCATACAATTTCTCGATGTGATACCAAGTCCAACTTTTATAAGGTTAATTTATGGGAGCTTCTATGTATTGGTAGAATGTGATAAGGATGTTGAAATGGGGGTAGAGGTTGCAAATGTGCCTCATATTTTTTAAACTATGAACAGAACTTTGTAGCAAATATATTTTTCTCAACTAAATGAGTTTCTCACAGTTATCAGGCATACTGGGTTTAACTTGTGGACAACCATTTTTTTTTTTGAAGACTGCAATTTTTCAAGTGCGGGATTATAAATTGTAACATAATAACAATGTATTTTATAAATCCCATCTCCCAAGGCACATGAAGTGTGGTTTTTAAAGGTACTTGAGTTATGCTTGAACCTTGAGTTTCACCATTTCAAAACAAAACAATGTTTGATAATTATATCATCAAATATTTCTTTCATCCAATTCTCTATTTAAAATCTAACCATGCATTCATGGTTTAAATATGAAACTCATATTGATAAATGTTTGTGAGAACTCCCTTTATGAACAAGCTTATTAAGATTGACTCATTTTTATTGGGCACCTTTCAAAACTTAATGTGAAGGAGGTTTTCCAAATATTGGTGATTACATGGGCTAAGGTTCAATTCTGAATGGTACTCAGTATCCTAACACTCAACAATACAAGGGTTTGGAAGTGACTAGTCAACTTGATTAATTGCAGACTATCTCTACGTTCTGCCTATCCATGCCAGTTGTCTGTGAGGTTGGGCAAAGGTGCAGGCCCCTCCCATATTTCATGTAAATCGGTAGTATAAGGGATGAGAAAATCGATCTTGAAGAGTTTCCCCATCATCAATTCACTATTAGTGGGATCTATATGCCAATTGTATTCTTTCCCAAAAGCTGGTAAATATCCAAGCCTAAAGGGTGATATTTCAGAAAGAACTTATTTAATTTTTCCAGAGTTCTATAAACTCATGCTGTGGTTTTCCAATTTATTGGGCTTTGGAAAAGGGATATATATGCCAATTGTATGCCTTCCCAAAAGCTGGTAAATATCCAAGCCTAAAGGGTGATATTTCAGAAAGAACTTATTTAATTTTTCCAGAGTTCTATAAACTCATACTATGATTTTCCAATTTATTGGGCTTTGGAAAAAGGAATAGTCTCGGAAGGTCTATGGCTTTTACATGGTAGGTTAAGGGTCCTATGGCTTTTACACTGACTTTGGAAGCTATTAAAAACCACAGAACATGGCAGTCAACATTTACTCCTGCATAACCATGATAACAGAAATAACATTGAAAACCACTAGAAAAACAAAACAACTTCACCAAAAATCCAGCATTTACTGCCACCATAACATTGAAAACCACTAGCAAACCAAAAAAATTTACCAAAATCCCAGAATTTACTCCCACCATATGCATGAGAGCATATAAAAAAATAAAAATGGTAAACAAAGGAACCGTCACCAAAAATTGTCACATGTTATCTCAATCAAATACATTAATTCAATTGCAATCTACCATAGAAGTTATGAAGAGCTAAAAAAAGCAGAGCATTTCTATTTTAAACCATTTGAACCAAACCAAGCCAATAAAAAAAATCAACAAAATATGATGAAAACAACAACAGTGTAAATTTCGTTTGATTAGGACGAAGTTCGAAAAATGTACAAATGACGATTTCTCATTGAAAATTACAGATAGCCTAAAACTACAGGGAACAAACAACCCAACTTACATTTTTTTTTTCGTTTTTTGGCTAATTTTCTTGAACTTAATCTACATAAGCCATGTGTCTATCCTGATCTCTTTCCTGAAGATATATATCTTTAAAAACATTTACAACCTTCATATCCTACAAGTTCTCTTTTGTTATTTGCACTCCAATAGGTTAGTCCTACGTATAATGTCCAAACAGGATGCCTTAATTCAAAACAGTTGATGACATTTACCATATCTTCCGATAATTATAATTCAGGTAAGGGAGGGGGAGGCATGTATTTATGTAATAAAATTGATACATTTTAGTCCAATCGATCATGTTTTCAATACCCTAAGCTATCATGAACTGAAATAAAAAGTTATTAACACCCGATTCAGGGTATCAGGATACATTCCACTATTGATAATGGGGCATATACTGTGGGTACAACTCATGAATCCATTAAGACTGGTATCAAAACATTATCAAGGTTAACAAATGTGACCTACAAACTTTTAGACCAAACCTGTCACACCCATGTATTGATATCCAAAAAAAGGGGTTGATGAAAACCTTAGAGAATAAATATTCACCTACTTATGAGAGCTGCTGCAGTTTCCCAGACAAACAAGATGGTGACCAAAAGGAGAAGAAAATTGGCTACAAGTGACAATACAATGTACCCATATTTCTCAAATAAAATCCATTTCACAGCAAATCCTACATAGTCAAACAACGTTCTTAGAAACACAGTATGCAACTCTTCCTATCAAATGAAAAATAGCATATAACATTCACAAATAATGCAGTTGCTGAGGCAGCGTTAAGCTAAATCTATTCAAATCGTCATATGAACCAACAGAATGGGAACTTACTTCTGATTCCAATCTAGATGTTGAATATTTCTTTGTATATAGTTCCAGTGATGAAGAAAATATAGATATATTTCTTTGTATATAGTTCAGATCCTACATAATCAAATACCGTCCTCAGAAACACAGTATGTAGCTCTTCCTATCAAATGAAAAATAGCATAAAAAATTCACAAATAATGCAGTTGCTGAGGCGATGTTAAACATCAGCACTTTGGAGCACATAGGAGCGGTGTAAGACATCCGCACTTGACGTTAACATCCATAAGGACCGGTCCCAACCACGTGGAGAAAATGTGATGAAGGTGGAAAAGAACCGGTCAGACCCACATCACATCCTATGAACTGTTATAATTTCGATTTTGTAACCTTGTGGTTAACTCTAATTATCTGATACGACCAATAAACTATTCTAGCCCTATCAATGTTTTCAAATTGAGATGTAGTTGTGATAAAACATTACATTTATTTTATTGTCAAACTGGGTTTAGGGGTTAAATCTTGAGATGGAGTAAACCATATAAGAAAAAACATATTGAATAAGAATTAACTATAGCTTTGAAGACCTCCTTATGTATTATCAAAACTTACCAGAAACATATTTATATATCAGTTTATATTGTTCCTATAGAGAAATTAGAACATATTTATATATCACTTTATATTGTTTTTGGTTTAGCTTATGGGTAGAAGAAAGAATATTTTAGCTACTATATAACTTCATTTATTTCATCCTTGCACAATGCCAAAAAATGTTAGATTATAAAGCTCATGCAATAATTTCAAGTTGTTTTGCATTGATTTATTATTGGATGATGGTTAAGATAATCACTCAACCACTTCCTCTCAAACTTTATAAGGTCTAATAAGAATTTATAAGAATTTTATCATTTCCTTGTGTTATTTTAGATCTTATGGATTAGAGAGGTTAGTATATGTATTTTTCATATTTTATTGAATTAGTGCATGGTTGATTTTATGGAATTTTGTTAATCCTTGGAATCACAGAATGACATGTTTTTCCTCACATTGACTTTCTAACAATCATTAAATGATGTCAACTATGTTAGTGATTATAATGATATATATAAGAATGAGGGAATGAGCAGATCCTTTCCCATTACCAGGACCATTGCCATGTCAATGAGGTGGCCACTCTCTCATCAACCTACAAATACCATTCCTATTATGGAGCAGAGCAGGGGCTTGCAACAAACATACTTATACTAACAAAATTAAAATCGCTACTCACCTTGGCCAGAAGTGTCTTTCTTGTTCTAGGAGCACCAGTCAACAGAATTCCCTGCAGCAAAATTGTATTCTTGGGTGAAGAAAAGAAGAAAAAAGAATGCAATGCACTTGTTTAAAGGGTAGAAGAAGGAAATTTACAGTAAGCTTAATTTGCCAAGTATTGATGACAGTGCATGTCAACATACAATACAGGACTGAGTGACAATACCTCTATTTCTCTGCCTTTGACTGTTGATAATGAGTGGATGTATTAGGACTCAGGAGTAACAATAGGGTCATCTCATTGTCTCAGTAACTAGATTAATAATATTATTAATCCATTTCCTAGCACATACCCAATGTGCATTCACTACGAAAGCAATCAACTAGAAAGGAAGACCCTCCTCAAGGATGTTGCATCTAATCAGTTTTTCAAAGACTTGCCTTTGACCACCTTTCCCATTACTAGGACCATTGTTGTCTCATTAGTTGACCACCATTCCCATTACCATGGATGGTTTACCTCTCCATAGTTGACTTGGTGTAGTCATAGGGCCATCTCCTAGGACTGCAAGACAAAATCCTCAAGCCTGAATTAACCTAGGCCTAAAATGATTTTCCAGCACCTTGGAAAATGATTTTCCAGCACGTACAAGAGTACTTGTGCTCATGTAGGTGCTGGAAAATTATTTTCCAACACATACAGTAGTACTAGTGCTTTAGCACCTTGGAAAATGATTTTCCAGCACCTTGGAAATTGATTTTCCAGCACCTACAACAGTAATAGTGCTCCATCACCTTGGAAAATGATTTTCCAGCACCTTCGAAATTGATTTCCCAGCACCTACAACAATACTAGTGCTCCTGTAGGTGCTGGAAATTGATTTTCTAGCACCTTGGAAAATGATTTTCCAGCACCTACAGGAGTACTAGAAATCATTTTCCACTACATCATTCCATGGATATGCAATTACTATATTTCTTGTTGTATATGTACAAATCACCTTCTCATCATTTCCAGCTCCCTAATATTTTTTCACATTTTTTTTCACATAGTCATCTAGCATGGAAAAGAAATGGAAGTCAGTCATGGCTCTTGAGGTGCAAGACCCAAAGGACAAACTCATTTTTTCTAGTAAAGATTTAGTTTGGGCTGAAATCTACAAAGAAAACATGAATATTGACCGTATTGCAAAAATTCTCAAAGAAAGAGTTGATGATTTTAAAAAAGGAGAGGAATCGAATCTAGATGCACCATGTTCCTTCCTGCATCTACAAAGCAAATGCTTGAGCGCAAGAGCCTTACAGTATGAGCTGTAAGTATTCTAGAACTACATTGTTTAGATGTTGATATTAAATATGCTTTATATTTACCAAATTTGGTGACATTCCTGTAATCTATTTTGTAGTTATCATTGCTCAAATGGTCCAGCTGACAAGAGAGAAGAATGGAAAAGCAAAGGAAGGAAGTCATATGCCAAAAATAGGGGATGTCAATGCCATTTTATTGTAAAGTTTATGGTTCAAGATCCCAACATAGCAGTAATAACATACAATCTGTATGATCGTGAAGATGGGCAAGGATGGCCTTGTCATGGTAAAGACAACACTTTAAGTGATGATGTTACTCATAGAAATCCAAGACTTTCGAAAGACATGATTTCTTATTTAGAAAGCAAATATTTTCTTCAACTGCCAATTGACTCTGTTTGTAAAATACATATAAAAAAATATCTTGGCATAGATGCTACATCCAGAGATAGGGATTTCTTCTTACGCAGAAAAGACGTTGTAAACATTTATAATCGTCTGATGAAATAAAGTTATCAATTGCATAGCAAAGATGAAATGAGTGTGAATCTTTGATATCAAAGAAACCGAGATGATTTATTCTTCTACCAGAAGCCCAATGGCACAGACATCCCTTTTATAGCTGTAATACAAACAAAATGGATGTTGGAAACTATGGTCAAGTTATACCACAATATTTTGATAACCATGGACTCAACATTCAGTACAAACAAATATGGGGTGAGTTTTTTTCCAATGATTGCTTCAATAAAATCGTTTATGTTAAAATTAACTTCATTTCATTTAAAATGACAGTATCAGTTGTACATGCTTGCAATTTTTGATGAGCAACAAAGCGGGGTACCAGTTTCCTGGGTGGTGATGTCAAGTAATACATCACAAGATATACAAGTATGGATGGAGAGCCTCATGCTTAGGTGTTTTCAGACTCGTCCTGATTGGAGGGTCAACGCTGTCATGGTTGATGATGCTATGGCTGAAATCATTGCTTTGAGGTAACATCGATATTCTTATTTGACATTTCGAATTGCATTCTTTTTAAGAATTTCTCAAAATGAATTAAATTTTGCAGGAGAACCACAAAATGTGAAGTGATTTTGTGTATTTGGCACGTAAGGAGGGAATGGCTCAAGAATGTTAATCGGTTGGTTAGCAGCTCAGAGAAAGCAAACGATATGTTAAATGAACTTGGCCATATCATGAAAGATTGTTGTACTAATGAAGTTTATGATGCAATCAATGCTTTTTTCATCAAGTATGCAACTGACAGAAGTTTTTGGACTATTTCTACAAGACTTGGATTTCCGGTGACAAGATTTGTAAGTTTGCATAATATTCCTTCTATGTTGTATGTTTTTCATTTATGTTGGACAACTTATATTTACTAATTGAGTATTTCCATGTAGGGATGTGGGTTAAAGGTTGTAGAGATTTTCCTCACGCAAAATAGGAGACAAATAATGTTGTGGAATCATACCACGGTTACTTGAAGTCAATATTTCTATGTGATAAGAGAAAGAAATGTTCTTGTAGAATGCATTGGCTATTCTACACTCTCCTAAAAAATGTTGAGCCATGTTATCGATTCAAGGAAATTTTGAAAAAAGAAGGATATTATAACAACCACAAGAAAGAGATGCAGCTTGAATCATAAATAGAAAAGGCTAGAAGAATTCAGACAGTGATTGCAGGCCTCATGAGAGCATATCTCATGCTTATTGGGCAAGGAGTCAAAGAAAATCCGATAAGGAATATCTTATCATTTTTCATCGCAGAAATTTTATCACTTGTGATTGTCCATGGTATATTCGGTGGAACATTTGCAAGCATTCTATAAAGGTAGATTGGTTTCATTGCTCTTTGATGGATTTAGACCCTTTATTGGTTCTTCATACCACACCCAATCAGTTAAATGCCCCTTTTGAGATAAGTACAAAGGCACCAAACATTCTTGCAGATACTATCCCAACCAATATTGAAGATGACAATGTTGAAGAGCTTGGTGTGCTGAGAGAGGAGTTGTTTGGTTATCTAGACTTGATTCGGAATAGTCTTCCTTCTACTTTGAGAAAGACAAAACAGTTGATTGATCTGGCTAAAAAATTTGTGGATGATGATGATAATCTTAATATTATGGATTATGACTTCACCCATGGTTTGGGTGGTTATGAGTCATCCTTGAAGAGGATTAAGAGTTTCCATAGTCCAAAAAAATAAAATAAAAGGAAAAGGAATGTCACCTTGAATATTGATTTGAATGTCTCTACATCTGAAGATGAACCATTTCAGTTTCCACACCTCAACAGGTGTGGTCGTCCTCCCTCCAAAAATGCTTCCTCTACTGTTCCAAGTAAGTTCTATAGGGAGACGATATCAATATGTTTAGATCAAATTCATGATCTTCCAAGTTTGTTGCTATGTTGAGATCGCTTTGTCGATTTTTCAAGTTTGTTGCAATGTCTTTGATCTTTGCTATTTATTTTAGCTTAATGTAGTGTTGTAACGTTTGCAGAGCCGTGACATCCGATTAATGTGATTATAGATGAAGGATGTACATAGACCCACAATCAACCTTTTGATCACATGAGTCAGGGTACATTTGACGAGATTGTTGATTGATCTACTATGTATTCCGATGCATCTATTATTTGACATGTTATTTTTTTCTCTGATGGAAACTGTGTTGTCATCTTACAAACACAGCTGGTTCGTCATTGGGCCCCCCTCGACCAGAACAGGATTGGGCCACTGACATCACAGAAATTGGTGAGTTTCTATGTTTGTTTGCATTATCTTCGCTCCTACCGTTTATCACTGGTTGTTGTTCATGTTGTTAACGTAGCGCTGAAATGTTTGCAGGGCTAGAGCGTCCAATTAATGTGATTTCAGATGAAGGATGTTCAAAGACACACTATAACTATTTTTATCAGATGAGTCAAGGTGCTTAGGACGAGACTTTTAATTGATCTTCTTTGTATTCTGATGCATTTATTACTTGACATCTTATTATCTTCTTTGATGAAAAATGCATTGTCATGTTATAGACACATCAACTTCTTCAATGGGTCCCCCTCTATCCAAAGATGATTGGGTCACTGACATCACAGAACTTGGAGACAACACAGAAATTGGCTTCAGAAAAATGTTGCGATAGAAACTGCATCTTTTTGTTTATTGTCCGACATACCGATTGATGGTCGAGTGGCCAGCTTTGTTTACATGTGATTCCTAGTGTGGAGCACTTTTTTGTTATGGTTATATTGGTTTCCTTAGCTAGGGTTAGGAGAACTTAAAATTATTCCAGCTTCTGATAAGCTACGAGTGTGTACATATATTTCATTTTTTATATATAAATGAAAAGAGAACATAAGGAATTCAATGATGCAGTTAATGGATATTTGTGGTTTACTTTTAAATGTTATGTTGGAAAACAGTAAATTTTCTTGATAGTACTATAATACATAGGCACATTTTCATTCTGTAGCAGAATTGGCATGCTTTCTGCAAATGCCTCAAACTGTTTTGTGATTTCAAATTTCACTGCAACATTTTTATCTCCATCCTTTGGTCAAATGTGTTTGAGGAGAATGAAGCATTAGATTGTGGAGAATATTAATTGAAGATATCAAAGTGGTTTGGGAATTCAAAGCTTTTTTGGCACAATTTTATCTCCATTATCTGATCAAATATGTAAAGAGTTTGAGATGACAAGTTTATCTCCATCCTTCAATCATTTACTTCCAGAGATTGGATTGTGGAGAATGTTAATTCAAAACATCACTTTCTTTATTCATATATATACTACATGAGAAATAGCAGTAATTTAATCTTCAACTGATACATTGAATCCATACTTAAATTTGGTCAATCTTCATCTCCAAATAAAGACAACACCCACTCCACCATTGTCTATCTGCAAATTGTTGTTGTTATGGATGTTTTACTTGTTGCTGCTACTGCAAAGACATTGAGTTGTAGAAATCCATATTCATGTTCATGTTCATGGATTGTGAAAAAGACAAAGGGGCCACCAACATACCTCTTTAGGTTTTATCCATTTCATATAAAATCACTATTAAATCTCTAAGATTATTTTGACACTGCATTATATTAACCATTATGAGTAAGAGGCAGAGTAACTAGGATGGCTATGTGACTTATCAGCCACAAATTTCCATGTGAATTTTAAGCAACAACTACAATCTATTCTGGAAACACCGAGCTCATCATATTTCAGGCATTGATAAGCAAATTTTTGATATGGAGACCACATTCCTGAATGAATACAGTGGAAGAACTCAAATAGAATAGTGTGTGGTAGGAAGTCATTGTTTGTCTGGTTAGATTGAGCCTTTGTAGCTTTCTACATGCAGATTAGCTTCATGAACATGTGAGCAGGTGCTGCCCTATTAGAGCCAATCCGTATTGATGCTATTTCAGATTGAGCTGACTATATGTGACTTTAAAATGCAAGTTTTTTAATTGATGGGATGGTATGAAAGAGATCAAAACTTTGTGATAAAAATTTACATGAGAATTGAATAGTTGAATTGCATTTGACATTGCGGGTTTCATTATTATGTATTCTTGCAATGCTTTGAATGCATAACATCAGTTAGAGTTATTTATATAGAAGTTTTGAATGGAGCACAGGGTTAATTATATAGAATTATTTCCTTGCTTGATTAGATAGAAGTGTTGAATGAGTAGAGGGTTAATTATATAGAATTGTTGAGTTGCTTTGCTCAGTTGTTTGATTATATACAATACCTACTATAGAGTGTCAAATTTGTTTTAAAGTTTTATTTTTACTATTCTGAAAAATATCCATGTTAAACTATCATGTATTAGATCCTAAGGAAGTAAAAACAAAAACAATTTTTACCCAACAAAAAAGTGGCAAAATAACACAACATAAAATAATTATACCCTAAAAAAGGTTCATGTATTATATCGTGAACCATCCAAAAATTAAAATGGCTCCTTCTCTAGTGAAAGAACCATTCCATCATAGCCCCAAGGAAAATTATAACAATAACACATCCACATATTTGAGAGTTATCCTGATGATGATTGATGACTTTACTTGCAATAAACCATGATCCCGTGTCATCTCTGACACCTGCATCTACACTTGACATTCCTGCCACCAGTATATCAGTGGACATCCTATGAATTTCTGAAAGCCATTGTATGCTAAAAGATTTAAACTGAGAGCTCCACATTCTTACTTCCATGTATAGGGGTTTTAAATTTTCTTTTCGAACTTCAAAGATGCCATTGAGCTGATTGCAGATGAGTTGTGAGTTCATGTAAACTGCAATATCATTCACAACATTGATTTTTGCCTCTTTTAAGCCCTTAATAAGGGTGATATAGTAGGCTTAATTATTAGTTTTCCTCCCGTGTAGATCTATTTTTTTGTGCACGACATGATTTCGCGCTAGATTGTAAAGCACATATTCAACTGTGGCTTGTCTAGGATTTGGACGACAGGAAAATTTGATACACAATGTCCACTTTTCGACCATTTTCCACACTTAAAAAACCTACAACATAAAAAAACAATAAATTAATATCAGACATGTATACATTTATAGATTCAATCTATGAAATCAAGGCACCTTGCACACATGAACACACTTCCTAACTTTACCAAAGTTGCAGGGCACCTCACTTCCTTGAATAAAATCAAAATTAGGTTTGTTCAAATGTCCAAATAGGGTTTGGAAAAGACAGGTTTGTTCAGAAAAGAAAAACATGAGATACTTGGAATGATACAGAATCAAAATTTAGAGCAAATGAGATCAAAAGTTTGAGTAGAGGATTGCGTGTCATTTCATTTGTTCTTCATTTTCATTCTAGCCATTCCAAGCTTTTCATTCTACCCATTCCAACCATTAATTTCAGGTGTTCCTCTGTTCTGTTCTTCGAACTGAGATGAGATGTTCAGTTTTCTGTTCTGTTCAACTCGTGTGCAATATTCCTCCTTAACAACACCCTTTTGTAGCTAAACATTATGCAAGTCTTCTTCTAAGAATGTTTCTATCTATGTAATCATTTTTATTTCCCCCTATTCTACACCTATAGGATGCAATCATTTGACAATGTTCCTTGAATCAATGTTAGAAATATTCAACTTGAAGAAAATACTGAAGATGGGAAGGTTACAGAATATCTAATCTTCAAAGTAGACACTAGATGCAAATGACCTAAACATATATATTGTGATAATGTGCACAATGCATGTCTATTATCAAAGAAAAAATAAATAATGGGTTATGAGCATTACTCCTATCCAACTTAGACTGAACTAAGTCAGAAGCTCTTTCCCTATTGGACAAGTAAACCCTCTACCATAATCTAGGTATTTTCTGTACTAGACATGTGCTTGGCACTTAACCTACCGGAATAAGTGAATCATTTTGCTGACAAACCTTTGAAATTGTTGTTTGCCCACATGATACCATGTGATGGAACTGTCCCATTGAAGTTTACAATGTTTGACTCTTTTGGTGCAGCACGTTCCATGTGCCATCTCTTCGCTGTAGAAATGAGAAAATCCTATATTTTCGTATGTGCAAAGTGGTAAGAAAAGAACCCCAACTTCAAAAATGTTGTGCTACATAGACAATTTTATCAACTCTAATTTTCATTTTAATTATTTTAACATGGAAGGTTGATTTTCATTTTAATAATTTTAACATAGAATGTGAATGGGATGCTAAAAAATTTGACTATATTGAACAAGAAAATAACTTTTCTCACAAATGATTTTCCTTTCAATTCCTTCCCTGCTCATAAAGAGAGACTTGTTCCCATAGATTTCACTGAGGTGAACACCATGATCAGAGCTCCACATCGGAAATTTGAGGACTAAACACCAGATAGGCACGTCATGATCACTGTGTGAGACACAGAATTGAAGACATTGGGAACTTCCATGGTCATGGTTCACTCTTCATAACTGTACAAACCCATCACATGCATAGTGCACATAGACATCAAAACACTGAAATGGATACTGCTAGCTCCTTACTCTGTACTCTCAAACCATCAAATAGTTCCACACTTCCAGTGGGCAGAGGGCAAAGGTCATACACCATGTTGCACTATGCACAATACATGTCAGAGTTTTGCACTTGGAAAACCTAAGGACCATATAAACATATTATGGTGATTTTGTCTAGATTTTCTTGAATTTATGAAAAATGGAAAGAGGACTCCTTGGTCCTTCAGGGTATAGCCACATACATTTTTATAAAATAGGAGTTGTCCAAGTGGTGCGAGGATAAAATTAAGAAATGGTCACATCCTGTGGTGCACCATCCAAGTACTAGAAAGTCTGGACCATCATATATAAACTATTTCCTTGCTCAGAGTTTTCATGCTCTTTCTGTGTTATTGCTTTGCAAGGGACATTTTCTACTTGGTTGCTTTTTTGCTAACTTATAAGATTTCTATATTCGAGATTACTCATTGCAATATAATTTTCTTTTTTTCATTTTGTTCTCCTCCTGGCCAGTCAGATATAATGCAATGAAGCTACACTATAAGGTGTGGCATGACAGGTATGAGCTTGGATGGCAAATTGGGAAATGGCATGCAAACAGAACATTCCGTAAGTAGTAGCAGAAGCTTCTAGGGTTGAACAAGCCTAAAAAATGGTGGTTATTGAGAAAACCTTTTTCAAGATTAAGACCTTCTGAAGCCAAGGTAGGGGAGTCTAGAATGACACATATGAATTTTCCAAATACTCAACAAACACAGCTAACCTGATCAGCTATCCTTGTATATGTTTTGCAATTTGTGGTATTTCTTCCAACATCCTTGGTCATTCAGGGTATAGCGGCATAAGTTTTTATTGGCCATTATTTTTCTAAATAATTTAAAGATCCATATCATGGAAATAATTTTCTTTAAGTTGTTTAGTAGGGCTTTGTTATTGGTACTAGCTTTGGTTTATTTGGACAGTTATACCTTCAATTCATACTCCCACACCCTTTATCCTAAATTTTATTTTCCATTGAAAAAGGGAATGACCTTTAAAATCTGGTGTTTACATTAGCTTAGGTGCTAAAGTGCCAGAAAATTGTACACTGTAATGAAACATCATAGTTTCACAGTGCATACATTTTTCAGCTACAGAGAACTCATGTGAGACATGTCAGACTTTCACACTAGAGAAAAACGAAGCACCCTTTAATTTATTTATGATGGTTGTGTACAGATTCTTTGGATTTATAAGAAATGGGATGAGAAACATAAAAATTTTAAATTCTTGGACCAACATCCTTGAGCAAGAAACATATAATTTTTTTTCCTGTAGGCGCTGGAAAATAATTTCCCAGCGCCTACAAGAAAAAAAATGATTTTCTAGCGCCTACAAGAAAAAAAATGATTTTCCAGCGCCTACAAGAAAAAAAATTTAAATCCCTATAAAAAGGAAGACTATTGGGACAGATGTTTCTCAATGGTCAAAATGAAGGCTATAGATAGTACAGATGTAGTATAGAATAGGAAGACACATCTGGTAAGTGGATATTTGGTATGCATTTAAATTTTTTTCCTATAGCCAGCGCCTATAGGAAAAAAAATTATATGCATACCAAATATCCACTTAACAAAGATCAATGCACAAATATGTTTCATATTTGAGTTCCGCTACCACTCATCCTCGCAACTTCAACTCTTATTTATGTAGATCTCCTTGGAACAATGGGTAAATACCTCTCCATGATGATCCTCTTCCAACAACGATTTATAACACAACAATATCAACAATGCTGCAATTCACCACAACCACTTATACTGACTCCTAATT
Organism: Pinus albicaulis; assembly: GCA_034641835.2. Lineage (NCBI taxonomy): Eukaryota > Viridiplantae > Streptophyta > Pinopsida > Pinales > Pinaceae > Pinus > Pinus albicaulis. The sequence goes on from CM076570.1 coordinate 859,136,449, forward strand.
GTGGCATATATCTCTATTAAACATCCTATCACAACAAATTTTCAATCGAGTTCTGATTACATTATGCACTTATAAAACACCTTTAAAAATCCTCCATCTGCATAAATTAAGCAAAATTTCAGATCTAATGCAATTTTTGAAGATAAAAATGGGTAATCAATACCATTACTCAAATTTTGAAAACCTGGTTTATGAAAAAAAACTCTGGAAAGTATTTAAACTAACTCCAAATATTATGAAAATAAACCATATCTGCTTGTAAAATTGATCATATAGCATATTTTCTTGTAAAACTAATCATCAGATTCATTAGAGACTTAGCTCAGTCTCAACAGGAATGCCAAAACACTGGAATCTTAAGAACTATTTATTCACTGTGCAGTTCACCTTAAGTACTATCTGTGGTGAACTTTAAATTCCGAATTGAGGAATCTGAAGTGCTATTCAGTCACTATGCAGTTACCTTAAGTACTATATATTCACACTCTCAACTAGCAAACTTTAAATTCTAAACATATTTGTCATAAATGTTGGTCTTCAACCTGTAAATATCGAATAAACTTATCATATTTGCTGTGGCAAACTTTAAATTTCAAATAGATTTGTCAAAAATGTTTGTATTAAAACCGTAAATCTCAAACAAACTTATCATAAATAAATAAGATGAATCTTAAGCACTATGTATATACACTGTAATTCACCTTAAGCATTCTATATATACACTGGCGAACTTTAAATTGCAATCTTAGGTTCTATTTATTCACTATGACGAACTTTAAATTTCAAATAGACTTTTCAAGAATGTTTATTAACTGTGTAATTCACCTTATAAACCATTAAAGATTCACCGTGGGGAACTTTAAATTCGTAATAGACGAATCTTTAAGAACTGTTTATTCACTGTGGCGAACTTTAAATTCTTAATAGGCGATCTTTAAATTCCATATAGGCTTGCCATAAATGTGTCTTCAACCTGTAAGTTAAGAAAAAACACTGACAAATATTCCAGATAGCCAGATATTTGGACATGAGATGACCTCGTAAAGAGGGGATTTCAGAGTTCGGGTTGGTGCCCCTTTGTGATGCAGAGAGTGAGGAAGTAATACAAATTTTCTTGAATTGTTAGGAAGAGGTCTCCAATGCTCTTAATTTCAACCGTAAAGTAGAAAGAATGCGATTTTGACTGGAAACAGAGGTGAATAGAAAGAATGTAATTTCGATTTTGTTGTATTTACCTCTGCTCCTCGGACTGAGCTGATTTGGAGCGGAGCTGCTTGGGTGTTGTTTGAATGCCGGCGAATGACGGGTAGTAGTGAGGTTATTATCAGGAGTTCTTTCAAATTCAAAATTCAAATTTGTCCAACGTTTATGACGGTAGGTGGCCGGGGGTGGTGGGGGTGGTGCGTGGGGGAGGAGTAGCAACGGGGGGGAGTAGCGGAGGAGGCGCTTGGGGTAGGGTCCACGCTAACATCCGCAGGGAGCCATCACCGTCCGCTGCCGTCGGGAGTTGGAGAGGCTAGGTCCACATCGCGATGGAGAAGGGTGAGGTCGTCGGAGCAGGAGGATCGGGAGCTGTCACATCAGCTCCCGATTCGTCGATTAAAAGACTCCTCTGGCAGTAGGAAGACATTAAATGCACATACAGGCCGATGCTGATGCTGATGATTATTTATGGACATTGCATGGGAATAGGAATAGCGTTGTGTCCGGACAACAAACAGACGGAGTTGTCTACCGAGCCCGTGAAATAGCCCGGACGGCAGATCACTGTCGGAATTTGGTCAACTAAAACTCAAAAAATTAGTTCCTTGGAGTGTTTGGAATCCATTTTTGATGTTGGAAACAAATTCAGCACTATGAAAAACCCTTAGGGCACTCAAAATACTAGAGTTTAACAACTGTAAACAAGATTCTGGGCAAATCTTTGCCAAATTTTCTGAAAATCATTGCCGGATTCTAGGCGAAAACACGGCCCTTTTAGACTACGCGCAAACAAACATGCATGCACTGAGTCCACCTCCATTCTTCTGCGCAAAGCATTCTTTGAGGTCACCTGATGATCGCAGAAAAATAAATAATCGTACGGAAGCGAGCTGCTGGAAAAGCTGGAGCGGAGAGCCCGGCATGTGCATATTGGGTGTATGGATTGGGGCTTCATAAGGTACCGTGAAGGAGGTGTATTAAATAAACTATCCGAGTGACTCACGACCTCTGGACTGAGGTCCTTCTCTGTCACTTAATTTAGAACAGTAAAATGAGTGCACGGAGTCTCTGTATGTCTGTATTCGATGTGGATAGACAGGTCCCACGACCGAAGTCTTCAAAGTGGTTCAATGCTCATGAAATGGATCGGTTGGGTGTGACGGTATACGAAGTCAAGTGTAAACACGTTCTCTTCAGCATTTTAAACGTACTAAGGAAAATATTGAAGCGGGAAAAGTGATTGGTGAAAAAAAATTAAAACCTTAAAAATATTTAAGTTGTCCGTCATAAATTTCATTCAGTTATAACATTTATTTTTTTCACCATTTATTTGTTAGATTAATTGAAAATAAATTCTTATCCACACCCGAAAAACCTTTAGAAAAATTATAGCAAAAGATTAAACACCATTAGCATACATTTCATAAACTATTTTCCAATGCTATGGAATTAAACGAACGAATGTATTATTTTTTTTTACCATAATATTTAAAATAATATTTTTTTAAATTTAAAATTTATAAAATGTAATATAATTTATAATAATAATTCTGTGAAACAATAAATATAATCTTGAACCTTCAAAAAATATAATCAGAAGCTTCCTTAAACCTCTTATTTTAGGCTTATGCTTGATTATTATGAAAAAGTTATTAATCTTTTTCTTATTTATGCTTAATTATTATGAAAAAGTTATTAATGTATATCATTCACTCCAAACATAAATATCTTTTCCAAATAATAACCCACGATAAAATATTCCTAAAATAGAAACCATTTTCATTATATAATTTTTATTTTGCAAATATTAAACATTTTTATGATTAATATTAGTTGCCAAAGTGTTTACCAACACATTTTATTTCCCCCCCTTTGGATTAAATTTCAATGAACATATTTAACACATTGTGATAACACAAGGCTAGAAGAGTAAGTGATTTTAGACATCACCATAAAGTCTTGCTAATTATTTAATATATTTTTAATATTATATTTATAGTAAAAAAATTGATCTTAATAAATTGCTAATTCACTGTAATTTTAATTGAAAAACTAAATATTGAGCATCTGTATGTTCGTAATGAAAAAGTTATTAATATATTTTAAAGCACACACAAATATTAATTGATATTTTATAATAAAATAATTTATTTGTGATTAAAATTAAATATTTTTTAAATTCTATATATCAATTTTAAATTAATATTTGAATGTAATATTATTTTTCTTCTTAATATATATATATATATATATATGCATATAAATACATTGAGTTATCATTAGTTTTATATTTCAAGAGATACATGTCTAACATTCTCCTCTAATAAAAAAGGATTATATAATCCCAAGAAAAGACCTGAAATACAAAAATTGAAAGAATAATTGTAATAACAATGTAAAACCTTCCTAAACATCTCTTTGAGATCTTGAATATATTTAATAACAAATATAAAATTTAATTGTAAATATTATAAGTTAATAAAACATATAAAGGAAACTAGATTACCTTACTATGAACATTCCAACAACTAGTACAAATCATCCTTACCTATATTTATTAAACATTGAGAAAAATTAAAATACTTAAATGCAACCTCAAGTACAAGTTAAAATATTAGAAGTTAAGATGAGTTTCAATTATTATTTTGTTTTAATAAAATGAATGAAAATAAATAAATCATTTATTTTTCATTATTTTTTATAAATTATAGTGATTAAGAAAATTAGACCTCTATTATTTTCTTCCTTATTTTATTTTTATTAATATAACATACATATATATATCACAATCAATTTTCAATAAAATCAATTTTATAATTTATTTATCTATTCACAAATTTAAAAAGAGCACATTCCATGCAAAGGATTATAGGACCTATATCATTGGAAGTCCATGCTTTCAATCATTTAACCAATGACACCATTTCAACAGTTTGCATGTGGTTACATTCGAGATTGGTATAAATTTAAGTGTGAGTGTTTCTATAACCAAAGTTTCATTATGATCTATTTTAAACAAGTAAATTAGTGTTCTCTAACTAAATTTCTATTAAGCTTTATTTTAATCAATTAAATTACTCTCAAAGTAATTTTTTTTTTAATTAAAAAATTTAGTACTTCGTAATGTCTTCCAATATATTAATTATTTATGTAATTCTTACATTATTTATATAATTCTTACTCTTGACATTAAGTAGATAATTTTATCTATTAAGTAAATAAAATTTTTCTTTCTCAATAATAATCATGAAATTCGCTCAACTTAAAAAAAACAAAACGAAACATTTTGATTATATCTCAACATTACAAAACATACAAATTTGCGACTTAAAAAACAAAACCAAACATTTTAATTATATTCTACATTACAAAACATACAATGAGATAAAAAAATGACAGACTTACAGAGTATTCAGAATAGGACTCTCAAAGTCATGTTTATGTTCCACATAATTGATAAGTTTAAGAGTGGGTGTAGTGGCTCTATCTGGGTCCCAATGGGGTACCTTAATTCTGTTAAAGTTATTGTCGCAGTCACCTCTGGTCACCTCGATGATATTGTCAGTGAATTTAGCGTCTCTCTATGCATCTTAGACTTCATGCACACTTTGAACTCCGAGTCCATCTTTTCAGTGATGCGGATATCAACTCAACCATGGATGATCTTACAATATGGCAATGATAAAGATACTGCTTTGCTCAAACACTGGCGGATGGCAATTCACTCTCAAGTCTCCTCACCATATAGCTGGCGCTTAAGACTTGGTCGGTTAAAAAACCCGGCCATCATTTGTGCTCCAGTGGATTAAACATTCCAGCTAACAGCAGAAGAAATATTTTTGGAGATAGAACCCCGCGAGTAAAGTAAACTTCCGCGTAATTTAGTCCCCGGACCTACAAAACTGTTATTGCCATTATGTACAGGTTCGGATTACAGCTGCTCACAAGACGAAGCAGCAGATTTTCGTTGGGAGGGGTTTATCTTGTCTTTCGCCTCTCCGAGGCCATAATAATAATAATAACAAATGATCTCCACAAGGTTAATCAAAGTATCCGGCCCAGCTTGATCTCTCTTTGTGTGGCCAATGAAAGGATAACTCTGGGGATCCGGTCCTTGATCTCTCTTGGTGGTTCTCGCGCAGAGAGAGTGATTCCACAAGATTAATCAGAGCCCAATTCTGGGGATTCATTCCTTGATCTTTTCTGGTGTTGGCCACGCTCCATGCAAAGGGCACATCATCATCTTATCTTTTGGGAAGAGGATTTATTTTTATCTCCACATTTTGGACCTGGAGTGAAGGCAGGTCCCCTCTTACCTTTCCCAGAATTCATGAATCTGGTTGGAAAAGCAGAGGAGAAAGATACAAAATTGACACACACAAAAGAATATGAGCTGCTGCTTTTCTACAACATGTAAATACACACTATATTTGACTTTTCATAAACTAAAATTGAGCTGGAACTCACTCACACATGATTCATTATCTCACATTCTTCCGTTATCTCACATTCTAAATCTAGACCTTTCCTAAAATAAAATTGAGCTGGAAGTCACTCACACTTATTCAGTTATCTCAAATTCTATATCTCAAATCTAAACCACACTTAGCTCAGCTTATCTATAGACTTGGATCTTGCTAGTCATGGAAGAGTAATTACTATTTCCAACAAATTTAATATTCTCCAAATTCTTCAAACTTTGGGTTTAGAAATTTCGTCTAACTTTTCTTTTTCTTGTTTCAAAGAGAGAAAAAACCTGTTTATTATTAAAACAGTACAAGTAGCTATTACATAGAGACATCGTCTATAAGTCCTGTACAAGCAAGACATATCAAGATAATAACAGTATGCTCCCAACCATTTCAAAGCATCACCATTTCTCTTTTCAAAAGCAGAATCCAGAGGATTATAGTCAAATGACATCAATTACACAAACATGGGAAAGACAAAAACATCCATATGAAAGCACTGTGATCGGCCACAATGCTGGCCAGGAAAGCAGCATAACGAAAACCATATGATATAAGAGACATAAAAGGATCATATTTTAAGGATCCGGCTCGCTTGTAAAAAAAAACCCGGCTCGCCTGTAAAAGATGAAGAATGCCAACATGTGATAAAACAATAAGCGGACATGATTGCAAATAGACTAACCTTTCATATATCAGAATGACTATGGATCACAAGATCGAATTTGAAATCCACGCTCAATGCACACTTAAGGAGGAATAAAAACAGGGAAATCAACCAGCTGTCTAGCTTGCGGGAAATTTTGTCTAATGTGAACAATATCGGAGTGTGGTAAGGGTTTAAAGGACCCCTCATTTGTCTATTCCAACATAGCTATAAGAAGCAGCAGCCAAGCCATCTAGAGGTGCTAATTCATCCCGTTACTAGCTTGCAGATCCAGTTGTTGGCCAGCGTTGCTGTGGTCTCCAAGCGAATGCATGCATTTTGACAGTGTTGGTATTGGAAGTGGAAAAATAGTAATGTGGACTTGTGATTCATTCGGGCATAGATAGGTGTGGGAGTTTACTGCTATTGCTTTAATTTCCATTATCAGAGCATTGGGTATGGGGCTACCTCAGGCAAGACGATCGATCTCACTCCAGCCCTGGAATTGAATAAAAGAAAATAAATATTGTTACCTGTAGCCCAGATAGAAGCGCGGATAGGCGGAACCATGGGCACCCACTTTTATTTTTTTATGTATTATCCTACAGTGGGTAAAGGGTACACGGAATATAACTATTATAACTATTATCTCATATCAATATGATTGATTCTCATGGCATTTCTTTATGGACTTAAGCCCAGAAAACTCAGTAATACAGGTCCTAAGAACTGCAGTTCGACTCCAGCAAACAACTGATTTGACAATAAAATATTTATAAGGGTTTCGTCTTATACTGAACTCGTTAGAATGGAAATAAGCAATATTCGTCTCACCACATAGCCGACTCGTTACAATGCAAATAAGCAATATTCGTCTCAGCACATAGCCGTTCCGGTGGAGTCTCGCGAGTCAAGTCCAATTTCAATTTCTGAGCATTTTAATGGATCCCCAAAAAAGCCTTATTAGAACAACTTCTCTATATCGGGTTTGGGGATTAAATCGGGCAAGGAGATGAATCTAGAGATTGTAACACAATGACGATGAATCGAATCCAGGAATTCACAGATAACGTTAAAGACAGTAACAAAATGACTATGAAACAAAACCTGGAATTTGTAATCCGTCGTCTATTAAAATTGAAATATGGCTAGGAAATTAAGTTCAAGATTGGGATAAAATGGTTATGAATCAAAACCAGAAATTTGAAATTCATATTGAATGCACCTGTAAATTTTCCACACTTCAACTGTGCAGGTTGCAGCAAATTGATTTGATCTCAAACCTACTGGAGTCTGGTAGGGGTTGAAATAACACCTCAGTCGGCCATTGCAACGGATCTTACAAGAAGCAGCAACCAATTACCCAGGGAGAGGTGCTACTTCAACCCATACTAGATTCCAGATTGGTGTGCTCCGGAGCGGGCAATCCATCGATCAGATCAACTATTTCGCCGCGATGGTGGCAAGGGATGCATATTGAGTGTAGTGGTAGATAACGCCATTTGTAGGTCAAAAGTATAAGTGGGCAACCGCTAAGTGCGAATGAAAATTAGAAAATTAGAGCCATGGTCCGTAACCGTGGGAGTTATTCTAAAGGACCTTTTACCGCGAGCATGCAATTTACGCCTTGATTTTGATTTCTAAATCTTGCTGTTTGTAGGCAAGATCTTGGTTTTTGGATCCGGCAATTTGCAAACGCAGTCCTTGTCTTCTTATAGCTCGATGACGTGCTTGGGAAATCACCAAGGGCAGACTGCAATGATTCTACTCAGTGCCTATGTTGGAATTTCTGAGAATTCTAGAACAACAAAAGGAGAGAGTAAACTCCCCTTTTCAACACAGAGAAATATAAAATTCTTGATAGGAGATAGAGTTTAAACTCTGAAAACAAACTTTTATTTCTTCAAAAAAAAACTGTTACAAATATTTTCGCTACACAGAGCGATACAAAATAGTGACTGCTGCAGACGCAGTGCACAAAACTACTATCTGTCTTTCAAACAACACACTCTGTCTTTGTGGAAATGACATTGTTGTGTATTTATTCTCCGCGCTGCTGTGCAGAATCAACGAAAACAAAAATAATACAACAGTACAGGCTCTCGGACCTTCTGTTTTTATATGTCGCGCATATATTAAAAACATTACAAAACCATATAAAAGACTTAAACTAAAGTCTATTTAAAACAAATATTATGCGGGCCCCACTTTACAAAAGTGCTTTGAACGCGCGATCAAATAATTTAAATCCAATGTATAACGACCATCGGGTCCGCGGCTAAGCAAAAACGAATGCACCACTTGAAAGTTCCGATTGAGATTGCAAGTCGGATGCGATGGCGCATATAACTGCGATATAATAAAGCCGTCGGGTCCGCGTTATAAGAAAACATGCGACCAAACGAAAAACTCCGATTGCGATTATGAAACGGACGCGATGACCATATATAAAACCTGACTCACAAACCAATCCGCTCTGTGACTTCAAACCTGTGTGATCGAGCCTCGTATTAAAGAAGTTCCGATTGCGATTAAAAAACGGACGCGATGGAATAAATAAACTCCGCTGCATAACACCATCGGGTCCACCCTTTGGTCATGTGATCGGGGCGTACAACAGAAAGCCTCCGATTCAAGACTTGCGATTTGAAACCTGCGATCATGTAATATAACGCCGTGTGGTCTGTGGACCCACGGGCCTCGGCTGATGGTGGAGGGCGATTTTAATATAAAGCTTGGTTGTATTATATACAACCGTTCTGCTTGCGGAACTCTACCACATCTACAAAACATTTGAACTATGTAATGTATGTATTGCGATTTACGATTGCGACTGTGATCGCATTACATCGAAAAACTTCATATCAACAAGACACTGCTTAAGAAACTTACGATTGCGATTAACGCATAAGTGGTGGGGACCACTTGTCCCGCCTTTTTAAAAAGTTAAAGAGCTTCAACTCTTTTAATCAATTTTTCTCCATTTTGGTTGTTGAAGGCTTAAAAGCCTGAAATGACTATTTTAATTCACTCTGTTCCTCCGTAGTTCAGAACTATGAAAGTCTTCATCCTCCTGCAAAAATGGCTACGCCCATCACCAATTAATTCTCCTCTGCAATTTGTGGCTGCGGCCCATCAACATTTTAATTCATCTTTACAGTTTCCCATTCTTCTTTGAATGCGTATTGCTGTACACGCAAACTCTGCTGCACTGCCTCTGTACTCTTTTTCTTCCTGCTCAAAGGCTAGCAGGTGACTTTAACATTTCAACACTCCCCCTTAAAGTCAACTATTGGGTTATCAATTATACCCAAGCATTTTCCTAAAAATTCAAATGTCTTCCGCCCCAATGGCTTTGTCAAAATATCTGCATATTGCTCCTCTGTTTTACAATGCTGTAAAACAATTTATCCATTGTTCACCAATTCTCTGATATAGTGAAACTTTGTATCTATGTGTTTTGTTCTCTTATGAAACACTGAATTCTTTGACAATGCAATGGCTGAGACATTGTCACAATAAATCACTGTCCCTTTTACCTGTTCTTGGCATAAACTTCTCAACATCCTTCTCATCCAAATTGCTTGACACGGTGCTGCTGTAGCTGCCACATATTCTGCCTCTGCTGTAGATAATGCTACAATTGGCTGTTTCTTAGAAGCCCATGAAATGGCTCCTGAACCCATATGAAAAACATAACCGGAAGTGCTCTTCCGATCATCTACACTTTCAACCCAATCACTGTCAATGTAACCAACTAACTCTGAATTTTCTGAAACAGTATATAAAATACCAAATCTTTTAGTTCCTTTAACATTCCTTAGAATTCTCTTTGCTTCTTGTCAATGTGCTTCTTTTGGCTTCTCCATAAATCTGGAAATTAAACTAACAGCATGCTCCGGCCTAATTGCGGTCAAATACATGAGGCTGCCAACTATGCTTTTATACAAACTTGGATCAAAATCCTTGCTGCTGTCATCTTTACTCAACTTCAATCCCATTACTCTAGGAGTAATTGCAGCTTTGCACTCCTGCATATTAAATCTTTCCAAGCCCTGATTCACATACTTTTCTTGAGATATAAAAATTTCTTTTTCACTTTGCTCTACTTCTATTCCTAAGAAGTATCTCAACAAACCCATGTCAGTCATCTCAAATTCATCTTTCATAACTGTTTTAAAATTTTGAATAAGGTAATCATCATTACCTGTAAAAATTAGATCATCAACATATAAAACAACAATCAACATTTTACCATTCTTTTCTTTGATGTAGAGGGTGGGTTCTCCCTCAAAATTTTCAAATCCATTTTCCAGTAGATAGGAGTCTATCCTACTGTACCACGCTCTTGGTGCTTGCTTCAGCCCATAAAGAGCTTTCTTCAATTTGCAGACTTTATGCTCTTGGCCTTTCTTCTCATAGCCTAGAGGTTGTTCCACATATACCTCTTCCATTAAAACTACATTTAAAAATGTGGATTTTACATCCATCTGGTATATTTTCCATTTGTTTTGTGCTGCTATTGACAACACTGCTTTTACTGTCTCCATTCTTGCAACTGGTGCAAAGGTTTCTTCATAATCTATCCCATGCTTCTGCTTATATCCCTTGACAACAAGTCTCACCTTGTGTCTCTCTATTTTACCTTCAACATTACTTTTGGTCTTATAGACCCATTTAACTCCAATGACTTCTTTACCTTCTGGGAGATCAACCAACTCCCATGTTTTGTTCTTTTCTATGGCATTAATTTCATCATCCATAGCTTCTATCCATTTTATATCTTTAATAACATCTTCAAAATGAATAGGATCATCAACTTCACAATACAAAGCAAATAAGGAATTCATACCTTCATTTGCCTCTTCCTGCGCATAAATTTCATTAAGACTTCTGAACTTTGTTCCTCTTTCATCTGGTGTAGTCGTGCTTGAAGAAGCACTTGAATCTGCTCCACGTGGTGTTCTTGGAGATGCACTCCTGCTTCTTCTCAAGGGTGTTCTCGCTGCTGTTTGAGGTGTCCCTTGCTGTCCTTGTGTTGGTGGAGGTTGTGCTACCGATGAGTTGTTAATTTAAATCACATCTTCCTCATCTTCATCATGAGATAAACAACTTTTAACATTAACTGTTTTCTCAATGATTCCATCCCATGCTTCCTCTTCAATAAAATGCACATCTCTGCTTATTACAAACTTCTTTGTGGATGGGTTATACAATCAGTATCCTTTGGAATCTTCACAATATCTAAGGAAGATGCACTTCTCCCCCTTACTATCCAACTTCTTCCTCAACTTGTCAGGAATGTGTGCATATGCCACATATCCAAAAACTCTCATATGGGTGACTCCCTGTTTTTTGCCACTCCACGCTTCTTCTGGAACTTTGTTCATCACAGCTTTTGTAGGGCATCTATTTAAAATATACACAGCGCAGTTTGCTGCTTCTGCCCAATACTCATTCGGAAAATGTTTTGCCTTCAACATACTTCTCACCATTTCCATTATGGTTCGATTCTTCCTTTCAGCAACCCCATTCTGTTGCGGTGTGTACCTTGTGGTAAACTTCTTGTGTATGCCGTTCTCTCTGCAAAAACGCAGAAATTCCTTTGATATATATTCTCCTCCTCTATCAGTTCTGAGAACTTTAATGTGCAGCCCGCTCTGTTTCTCTACAAGAGCTTTAAAATAGAAAAATTTCTGAAAGGCTTCACTCTTATATTTTAGGAAATAAACCCACACTTTTCTTGTGAAGTCATCTATGAAGGTCAACATGTAGTTGCTACCCAAAACTGATGCTGTCTGCATCGGCCCACATAAATCTGAGTGAATGATATCTAAAGGTGATTTCGCCCTTATGCTTTTCCCTTATGGAAAATTTTCTCTGTCTTGCTTTCCCAAGATGCATCCTTCACATAGGCTATTAAGCTTCTCAATCAATGGCAAACCTTTTACCATTCCTTTTCTGTATAACAAATTTAATCCTCCGAAATTGAGATATCCAAATATTAGGTGCCATAACCAATTTTCATCTTTTACTTCCTTCTGAAAGGCTTCTTGAGTTACAGCTGTTATGCTTTTTCTTTTTCCTTTCAAGTCAGTGTTGAGCTTGAGCGGAAACATTCTATTTCTGGTCATATGTATTTCAGCAATGATTTTCTTGCTTGGAGGTATATCTTTTATTGTGCACACATCATCCTTGAAAATTACATTGTAACCTTTGTTTATGAGCTGCCCAATGCTCAAAATATTACACTTCAAACCAGGAACGTAATACACATCCGGAACAAATTTTTTCTCACCATTTCTTGCTCGAATACTAACTCTGCCTTTTCCTTTTACAGAGATCTTAGTATCAGTCCCTGTGGTTACTTTTGATTTAACTTCTTCATCTAGATTGGAAAACATTTCTCTATTTCCAGTCATGTGATTACTACATCCTGAATCTAAGAACCAAACATCATCTTCTCTATCTTGTGCTACATTACATGTTAACAGCACATTACTTGGGTTCTTTTCTTCTTTTTCTACATTATCATTCTGCCTATTTTTCATGTCATTTTGCTTCTTTCTACATTCATTGGCATAGTGCCCATATTTCTTGCAATAATGACATTGGACATTGGATTTGTCATACCTTTATCCATGTGCATGTTGGTGTTGGTGTCCACCTTGTTGGCTATTGCATTGGCCGTGACTCTGATTTTGACTGTTGCTCATTCCATATGAATGTGAAGGACTATCCCTTCCACCTTTGTTTTGGCTTCTGCCTCTTCCTCTTCCTTTGCCTCGACCTCTTCCTCTTCCTGAAGGCATCTGGGTCTTGAAGACGTGCTCTAAAGATGAGTTTTCATCTCTGCTCAATCTCTGTTCAAGAGTTATCAGTGAGGCATGAAGTTCATCTACCGTGAAATTTGAGAGATCTTTGGTCTCTTCTATGGTGGTAACAATAACATCAAAATTTGAGAGTAAGCTCCTCAAAAGTTTCTCCACAATCCTTATTTCTTCAAAAGTTTCTCCATGGGACCTTATCTGATTTACAATCCCAATCACATGTGTAAAAAATGTGTCTACATTATGTGACTCTTTCATGCAGAGAGTTTCAAAATCTCTCCTCAGCAACTGAAGTTTTGTTGTTTTCACTTTCTCCATACATTGATAGGCTACTTTTAGAGTTTCCCATGCATCCTTGGATTTTTTAGCTGCTGCTATAATTGGAAACACACTCTCATTTACTGCTTGATACAATAGGAAGAGAGCTTTAGAGTCTTTCTTCCTATTTCTCTTCAATATATCCTTCTCTATTTGAGTTAAATCATTAAAGGCGTGCTCATCAACTGGTTCAACAAAACCATCTTCTACAAACTCCCATAAGTCTTGTGAGACAAACAGGGCTCTCATGGTAATGGGCCAATAATCATAGCTCTTTCCATTAAATTGTGGAAGCTGAACATTTCCAATATTCATACCAGTGCTTGATCCAACCATTGCTTTTAAACTGAACTCTGAACTTAAACAAACTGTATTTCCTTCTCTAAAAGAGCAAGCTCTTTTAAACAAAAACAACAACTCTGTTTTTTCTGAGAAATACCTGAACTTTGACTTCTGTTGAGCTTTCACTCTGCTAGAGAAATGTTGCAACTAGTCTTCTTCTTTTTCAGCTTCTTTGAAACCTTCAAAAAGCCTAAGCTAGCTCTGATACCATGTTGGAATTTATGAGAATTCCAGAACAACGAAAGGAGAGAGTAAACTCCCCTCTTCAACATAGAGAAATATAAAATTCTTGACAGGAGACAGAGTTTCAACTCTGAAAACAAACTTCTATTTCTTCAAAAAAAAAAACTGTTACAAATACTTCCTCTACACAAAGGGATACAAAATATTGACTGTTGTAGACACAGTGCTAAAAACTACTCTCTGTCTTTCAAACAACACACTCTGTCTCTGTGGAAATGCCACTGCTGTGTATTTCTTCTCCGCGCTGTTGTGCAGAACCAAACAGAACAAAAATAATACAACAGTACCGGCTCTCGAACCTTTTGTTTTTATATGTCGCACATATATTAAAAACATTACAAAACTATATAAAAGACTTAAACTAAAGTCTATTTAAAAAAAATATTATGTGGGCCCCACTTTACAAAAGCGCTTTGAAAGTGCGATCAAATAATTTAAATCCAATGTATAATGACCATCGGGTCCGCAGCTAAACAAAAAAAAATGCACCACATGAAAGTTCCAATTGCGATTGCAAGTCGGATGCGATGGCGCATATAACTGCAATATAATAAATCCGTCAGGTCCGCGTTATAATAAAACACGTGACCAAACGAAAAACTCCGATTGCGATTATGAAATGGACGCGATGACCATATATAAAACCTGACTCACAAACCAATCGGGTCCGTGACTTCGACACTGTGCGGTCGAGCCTCGTATTAAAGAAGTTTCGATTAAAATTCAAAAACGGAAGCGATGGAACAAATAAACTCCGTCGCATAACACCATCGGGTCCGCCCTTTGGTAATGTGATCGGGGCATACAACAGAAAGCCTCCGATTCAAGACTTGCGATTTGAAACCTGCGATCATGTAATATAACACCGCGTGGTCTGTGGACCCACGGGCCTAGGCTGATGGTGGAGGGCGATTTTAATATAAATTTTGGTTGTATTATATACAACCGTTCTGCTTGCGGAACTCTACCACATCTACAAGACATTTGAACTATGTAATGTATGTATTGCGATTTGCGATTGCGACTGTGAGCGCATCACATCGCAAAACTTCATATCAACAAGACACTACTTAAGAAACTTGCGATTGCGATTAGCACATAAGTGGTGGGGACCACTTGTCCCACCTTTTCAAAAAGTTAAAGAGCTTTGGTTGTTTTAATCAATTTTTCTCCATTTTGGTTGTTGAGGGCTTAAAAGCCCGATATGGCTATTTTAATTAACTCTATTCCTCCATAGTTCAGAACTACGAAAGTCTTCATCCTCCTGCAAAAACGGCTACGCCCATCACCAATTAATTCTCCTCTGCAATTTGTGGCTGCGGCCCATCAACATTTTAATTCATCCTTAAAGTTTCCCATTCTTCTTTGAATGCGTATTGTTGTACACGCAAGCTCTGTTGCACTGCCTCTGTACTCTTTTTCTTCCTGCTCAAAGGCTAGTAGGTGACTTTAATATTTCAATAGCCTATGACTTGAGATGCTCGGTTGTTTCGTTCCTTTTCATTGGTGATTTGATTCTCCTTAAAAAAATTGCAAAACCGTGAACATTAATTTTGAAAATGTAAGGCGTGAAAACCTAATTTGACAAGTAAATCTATTTTGAGAAATTTCAACCCTTCTTAAGACTATTCCATTTTAAAAAACGAAACATGAGTATCCCTATAAACATAAACATGAGAACAACATAAAAAAAAACCCATAAACAGTAAAAAACTGCGATAAAAAAATAATTACTAAAATTGAAATATAAGTGAAAATTGAAAATAAAATATCGTGCTAAGCAGCCGAACGAATCCAACACTATTAAGTAAAATAATATTTTTTTTCTTAATTTAACATGGATCTTGTTTTAAAATTGTGAAGTATGTGAAAGTGAATGGATATTAATGAAGCACGTGAAAATGAATGGAAATTAATCGTGTCGGAGATGTAATACAGCTGGATGTGTTTTTAATGCATGTCGATTGTTTAGTCGCTCCTCCTTTCAAACCGACGAAAGACCAGCTGGAAAAATATTCCTTTGTTGTATTATTAACGTATTGTTCTTTCTTGTCAATCAAATCATTGTTGTATTATTAAGCATTTGATCGTGCTGCAAGTATGCTTCACAATTTTTTAGGAGCGTGTTCGGTGAATTCTCAGTCTGCTTGTTCTTGCATGCTTTGTTATTCTCAGGTTCTTTTGTGCATTGGTTGGTAATTCCCCATTATTAGGGCCGTATTTTCCTTCTGTTTGCAGAAAATGTGAGAGCTAATTTTCAATGCATGCCCATGGAAAACAGTGCCTTGGATCATCTGCTTTGGCAGGGCTGTCTTTTCCTTCTCTTGGCCAAAAATGTGACAACCAATTTTCAATACATGCCTGGGAAAGCACAATTCCCTGGATCACCTGATGTGGCAGGTTACTGTTTTCATTTCATGTTGATGTATTATTTCTTCTATATGAGAAAATAGTGTGGAACAACTGACAAGTATACATTGTCTTGTTTAGGATTGGACCACAAGATCAGTAGGACCAAACTTTCTCATCTTGGTTAACCATTATAGCGCATCTTTAAAACTTCAGACTTTCAAACTGATGTATTACTAGGTGAGGATTGATCAGAGTCCCCAGAGGCCTGCAAGTACAATTCAAGAATGAAGGCTGAGAGTAAGGAGGATGGAAGGGGAAAGCTACTAATTTAGCTATTAGTGTGTTGTATGGGTTGGAATTTAGATTCCTCTTCCCTAGTTAAATACAAAAAAGTTGAAGTTTTGGGTTTTTATGTTTGTTAAAATATATCATATTTAAAATTTTGTCTACCAAAATTATATTCTCATAATAACATAACTTTTCACTCATAAAGATTTAGCTAAAACATTACTTTTCAATAACATAGTATTAAAAAAAATTCAAGATGAGAACAGTCAAATTTAATAATTTTGATTTTTTTATATTTAAATTAGGTGATTGTGAAAATCTTTGGCTTATTTGACTGGAAAATCAATAGGAAATTTGCATGTCAAAATCCATCCCTTATAGAGATGGACCAGATTTAAAAAATAGATAATGATAATACACTTGGTTTCCTCACCAATAGATCATAGGGTGGTTAGACGATCAATAGTTAAATTTGCTGATTTTATTAAAAATTACTTTATTATGGATAATTTGGTAATCAAAATTTATATTTTGCTAGAGGAAAAATTATTATTATTTAATTTAACAATATAGATATAATTTTTGTAAGTAAAAAATAAAGACAGAAAAATAATTTTCTAAGTAGAAAACGAAAATAACATTGACAATATAATTTGAGTATACTAGAAGTTTGTATATATTGTTTATAATTCCTACAAGTTATTCTACAAATATGATATGTTTTTGATGTTTTAGAATAAAATTTTTTATAAATTATTTTGCAAATTATTCAGATGAAAATAAATTCATTCTGTAATTTACTGCACTACCCAAATTTCTTTTGGAAATGCATCTAGAAATACCTCAACCATAGAAAAATCCCATTTATTGTGTTTACCAAAAAGCCAAAATAGATCATATTACCTAAAAGACATCATAATGCAACGCTGCATCTCCTGGTGTAATAATACAAGTGATAATATGTTGGAGGCTACTCAAGTTCTAGATCAACTTACTCTAAATGTCGTGCGAAATACATAGTGAAAAATGAAGTTTTGGCTTATTTACATGAATGACATGGCTTGCAATTACATTCATATACATAGCAAAACTTATAAAATATTTCGAAGTGAGATTACCTTAAAAAAGGTTCACTCTATGGCAAGACACCAAATTGAGCAGTGGAAGTTCTTCGAAGTAAAGAGTAAGTTGTGACTTTAATCTGTGGGCAACCTTTAAATTCGCTTCAATCCGCAGTAGCCTTCCAATATAACTTTAGGTTTGTAGATTTGCAATTTGATATTTTTGGGCAAAGAAAAAACGCGGGAATTGATCATATCAACATGAAAAAAAATAGGATATATAAACAAAGATGTCTTAGAAATTCAACAACCCATGATCAACATAAACTATCATAAAAGGTCTAGCATATACTCTCATAGATCATATCCATATATGACTTATGCTATAATTCCATGTTCTAATATGAAAAAATGATTACACCATCAAAAAATAAATTCTAAAGTCATCTCTCAATGAGGCATTTTAAATATAGTTAACTAAGATTTTCAATTCGATATTACAGATTTGAGAGTTTAGTAGGTTGTTGATAGAAGTAAGGAAAATATTAGGGATTCAAGACTCAGTTGTGTAAATTTTTAGAATCACATTGCAACCTTGGATTACGCAGGGTTCACAGGGATGTCGTTGTGTGGGTTCGAGAGTTCATTTAGACTTTATCAATGCACTTTATTTTTTCAATTTTTTATTGTGAGGATAAGAGATATCTTCAACATATGAAAATTAATGTTTCATTTAAATGTTCAATCAACGAAACCTTTGATATATAGCATGAAGGTCCATTCGACATACATTTCATTTAAATAATCCTCCTTGAAGTGGAGGAATGCATAAAATATTTGATGATACATCACACTTTAGTGAGGAACCTACAATCCAAGCTACCAAGATTTCCTCATGAAAAAGAATTAGAATTGTTATTAGTTCTGGAAGAGTATTAATACAAAAAGAGCACTTCCTAGTGAAAAGAATTAAAATGGTTACTATTCCTTAAAGAGAATTAATACCCAATGAGCACTTCGAAACAAATGGGAAAAATTGTACTATTGTTGTTATATGACTTCTTGTGGTAATTGTATTGCGGCCGAGATGTTATATGACTTCTTGTGGTGTGACATAATGGAAACTTAATAGTCTTTATTTTATGCAATATTTTTAAATCTAAATTTAATTATAAATTTATTCAATAGAAACCATATATTTACTTTGATTTACATTTAGTAAAGAGTTTTTTAAAAAAAGGCATTGAGTTTATTGATTTGAGAAGGGAAAGCCTACCCTACAAATAGGCTGAAATTGTAGAAAATAATGTCAAATAAACAAGGTAACAAAATAATCAAACATAAAGATTGACATAATATTTTACCTGGTAAAACCCTCATTGTGAGGGAAACATTCACGGGACAATGATAATAGGTATTCTTATTATTCGATGGAGATTTACAACAACCAACTCACAAGGATACATTTCCATCCATTCAACCCACTCTCCATTAGTTTTATGTTTTATCATTGCCTCTGTAAGCTTACATGGATAAATAACAACCTCTCATATTTTTTGTAAATCTGTCCACAACTTTTAAAGTAGTTTTAACATGTAGGAGTGTTGTTTTAACATCTAGTTTCTCTAACTCAAGATAAAATAATGCAACTAATTCTAAGACAAATCTAACTGAAATAAGATTAAAAAATGGTGAAAAAATCTCATGGAAACCAATAACTTCATTTTTATAATATCCTTTTGCAACCAATATTTATTTGTATTTTTTATCATCAAATCCTTTGTTAAATTTGTAAACCCACTTGCAAAGGAAAGCCTTCCTGTCCTTAGGATGTTCCACAATATCCCATGTCTTATTTCATTGTAAGGCATCCATTTCCTCTTTCATTTCTACTTTCCATTTATCACTATTAGATACATCCATTACTTCCTGATAATAACTAGGTTTTCCATCATTAGCAATTAAAGGAACAAATGTAGCAAAATCATCATACCTTTTAGGAAAATATATGGTCCATGTAGACCTTTAGAAAATTTGTTTTAGTATTTTCTTAGTTTCTTGAGATTTTTTTTACACTCAACTGCTTATGCAAGAGTTTTTCGATGAACATCTTCATGATCCTCCTCCCTTGAAGATGATTGAGTTTCTAATTGAAATCATTGAATCTGTGATACTTGTGTCTGTTTCATTTCACCATCTACATCTGAGTTTGAGACATGATTCATCAATATGACATCTCTTTTAATGATGATTTTGTGGCTAGTAGGATGCCACAATCTACATCCCTTAACTCCATCACCATATCCAACAAAGATTAGTATTTTTTATTTTGGATCTAATTTAGAAAGTCAATTATTTGGAGTGAGAGCATAGGAATCAAAACCAAAAAATTTAAGATTTGATAATCACAAGGTTGATCTACCCATACATATTCCATAATATTACATTTAATTGTAGTTGATGGTGATTTATGTACTAGATAACCCGTTGTAAGAACTACTTCGGCCCATATTTCTTGGTGCAACATGGCATTACTAAACATACTCCTTGCTCTCTTTAGAAGATTCCTATTCGTGCACTCAACAACACCATTTTTTTGAGGAGTCTAAACCATGGTTTTATGTATTTCAATCCAAGCTTCCTTGCAATAATTTTCAAGTTCCTTTGAAGAAAACTCAGTTTCATTTTGAGTTCTCAAAAATATAATTGAATCGCGAGTGTTATTTTTAACCCCAAGCTCTATAAAATCATCAAACACATTATATTTTATTTTCACTAAATAGATCCACACCTTTCTAGAGTAATCATCTATAAGTGTTACAAAATATGAAGATACTCCAAAATAAACTTGAGGAGATGGCCCCCAAAGATATGAATGGATGTAATCAAGGATATATTTACTAACATATTTTCCTATTTTAAATTTAGGTCTATATTTCTTTCGATAAATACAATCCTCACATAAATTCAAATTCAGAGATTTCAAGCTTGTAAGTAACTTAAGATCAACGAATACCTTCAACCCTTTCTCTCTCATATGACCCAACCATTGATGCCATAAATGAGTAGAGTAACTTGCACCTTCTGATGTTATTATTTATTTATATATTTATATCCTTTTTTCAAGCTTATAGAGGTTCCCAAACATTTTAGCCATCATGACTATCAAGGTTTGCTTCATCACCTTCATGTAATACCCCAAGTTTCTATGTTTTTAATTTGACAATTGAACAAGTCCAAAGGGGAGAGTGGACCCCAATGGAAAAATATTACGTGGATTATTTTATTTTAAATAAACAAAATGGAAAAATTATGTGTGGAATTACTATATTGAGAATTGAGATCTGAAACCTAAATCCATGAGGATGTTGATAAGATGATGAGAATTTCCCACACCTTCCAGAAAACCCTTGGAGGAATAGAACAAGTTACTAAAAATTAGATTTGGAGAAAAACATGTAATTTCCCCCAATAAATAGGAAAGTATTGGGAAGAGGTGGAAAAAGCTGGAAAAGTGGAAAAGACAACTTTAAAGTACCTCTGTGGAAGAAACAGAGAGAAAGCCTAGGCAAAACAGGAAGAAAGCATCCTAAAATTACTGGACGCAGTAATTGGAAATAGGCTAGGGAAAGAAAAGCTTAAATAAGTTGCTTCAGGATAGACAAAGGGTTTTCTATCACTGGGAGCTAAGGTCTCGGCTCGTGGGTGAGTTATGGAGAGAAAAATTTACGGTTGGGTGGAAACTAGTCAGAGAAAATTGGTATGCGCACCTAACTAGAATTGTACTGGTTGATATTAATCTTGCATGTGTGTTAACTGGCACCCTATTAGGAAATTATTAAGATAAATGTGAAAATTATGAGGTTAAACTTGTAGATTTTACTTATTTTAATTTACATTGAGTAAAATGATCTAGAACAGGTCCACACATTTCACAGATGTTGTTTCAATAGTAATACTAAAATCTTTATGGTTGTATGGAAAAAGTATAGTTAGCTCCAACTCCCAGAATGTCTAAATCCGGTAACATATTTAAATCCATGGTTAGGAATTCTAATAGTGATTCTTTCTATTCTATTTAAGTAATGAAACTGTTATTCTTATTTGACTAGAATCTCCAAAAGAAAATAACAGTAAACATAAATTATGTTCAGATATGAGTCATAACATTAGACATAGTTAGAGAAGGGGCACAAATATTATTGCATAAAAGTATGTAGAAGAATTTAGTATACTGAAACAAAACCTTGAGTACTGCCTGAAATAAAGAAAATTATTTTCCGTAATATTATAGCCTACTGTATATATATATATATATATATATATATATATATATCCATTTCTATCCTAATCATTTACAATTTATTCAGAGTTGAATATACTAGAAATGACATACTTGTTTAAGTTATTTCAAGGAGGACCTAGAATTCTGCACTATTCATAGGAATATCTAACATACTTATAAATATAGTATACTAAATGAACTATGAGTAAATTTAAAATAAAAATGGTATTAGAGCATTATCTAAAACACTGGGAAAATTATGTGCTCACATAGAAAATGTACACTGCTGTAAAAATTTTTGAATTTAAATTTTATTAATATTAATTTCATGTACATTGAACAATAATAAAGTATACAGCTGTGAACTATGACTGAAGAGGATGAACTGTATGTAGATCTAGGTGGTGGATAAAACACACCAGATCCAAATGCTCTGTTGATGGCTATGTTGCATAGAATGCAACGAGAAATGGCATAGCTTAAAGGCCACAATGAAAGGCTATCCTTAGCCAGTGAGGAGCAAGGCAAACTGATAAGGGAATTGAATTACCGGAATAGTCTAGAAGGTGAAGATTGTGGAAGGAAGAGAAAGGGAAGAGTCAATTTCTCAAAAGATTCTGAGGAAGATGATGCCTCTAGATAGCAGTCTAGACGGAAGAAGGAATTACAGGGTGAATTTCGGAAAATTAAACCTCCCTCTTATGATGGAGAGAAGCAGGAAGATGCTGAAGCATGGCTTCTGAATATGATAAAGTACTTTCAGGTTTACGAATATGAAAGTAACTTAAGAGCCAGGCTGGTTATTTATCAGCTGCAAGGTAAGGCTACTTTTTGGTGGGAAGAAACAAAATGGTTCATGCCATTGATGAGAAAATGGTAAATTGGGAAGATTTTCAAGTTAAGTTTAAAAATCGATAGTTGAATGAACACTATTATGATGACAAGGCAAAAATGTTTCATGAACTCAGATTGGGACAACTCACAATTGATGAATTTGTAACAAAATTCACAAATCTGTTACGATATGTACCTTATATCATAGAGGAGAAGGCAATACAACGGTTTTTTAACTGTCTACCCACGATTTGCAAGGAAAATATAGAGTTTGATAATCAAAGAGTATGGATGAGGTGGCGCACAAGGCCATATTGTGTTACCAACAATTCAAGGGTAATAGTGAGCAAGGAAATAATTTCTTAAACAAATGTGACTCTAGCAGAAAGAAAAAGAACCAGCATAACTCAAGAACTTTAGGAGAAACAACCAAAGAAAGAAGTTCAACAAAATGGGTGAAAATAAAACTGCTCAATCACAAATTGGGTCCAAACAAATGAATGGAAATAACAAAAGAGAGGGGACTGTTAAAATGAAACAACTTTTGAAGTGTTGGGGTTGTGGAGAACCTCATTTATTGAGGGGTTGTCCACATCAGAATATCCATATAGTACAAGTACTGAGGGAGGCAATGAATGTTAATGATGTGGCAAGAAACATCCCCAAAATTAGCGCTGCCTTAGAAGATCGTCAAGCAAAACACTAGTCCACTATGGTCAAAATGGAAGGTATGATTACTGACCAATCTGTTACGGTTTTAATAGATCTAGGTTTATATTTAAGTTATATCAGTCCTCAAATGGTAGAAAAATGTAATTTAAAGTCATAGAAATTTCAGCAGTCTTAGTTAGTCCAGTTAGCCACTAGTACAAAAAGGAAAGTAACTCATAAATTACCCCAAACAACCACAAACCTGAATGGATACCAAACAGAATGAAATTTAAATATTCTACCATTTGGGTATTATGATGTATTGATAGGGATGGACTGGTTGGAAAAACAAAAAGCTATGATGAATTGTTTATACAAAACCTTACACTGCATTCACAAGGAGGGAAAACCTATTAAAATAAAAGGAAAGCCAAAAACCATATCTGTGAGACAAATTTCAACACTTCAGTTAAAGAGAATTGCTAGGAAAGGGTATCAGGTGTATTCTGTTCATATAGAGCAGTTGGGACAAGAAGCAGAGGAAAATATGGTAGAAACATTACCGGTGATAAGACAATTTAAAGATGTGTTTCCGGATGAAATTCCTCATCGCCCCCTAAGAGAGAAATTGATTTTTCAATTGATTTAGTGCCGAGAGCAACTCCAGTTTCTAGAGATCCATATAGAATGAGTACTGCCAAGTTGATGGAGTTGAAAATGCAGCTACAAAAGTTGTTGGACATCCTAGGTACTAGAAATTACTCACAGCCTTTAAGAAAAAACCTGTTTTGGCCTGGAATAAAAAAGGATGTGGAAAATTATTTAGCAAGATGTATTTAATGTCAATAGGTAAAAGTTGAACATCATCATCCATCTGGGTTGCTAAATCCTTTACGCATTTCAGAATGGAAGTGGGAAACCGTTTCCATGGATTTTATTACTATTTTACCAAGAACCAAATATCAACATGACTCTATCATGGTTGTGGTAGATAATTTGACAAAAGCTGCTCATTTTATACCTTTACAGTCTACCTTTGGAACAAATTAAGTAGAAAATGTGTTTATGAAGGAGATTGTGAGATTATATGGTGTTCCTAAAATGATAATTTCAGATAGGGACGTGAAATTTACTGCAGCTTTTTGGAGGAGTTTGTTTGGAGGAATGGGTACTACATTAAATTTTAGTACTGCCTACCATCCCCAAACTGATGGTCAAACCCAAAAAACAAACCAGATTCTAGAGGATATGTTAAGGATGTGTGTTATGCATAGGCCAACCAATTGGGAAGATTATTTAAACTTAGCAAAATTTTCCTACAATAATAGTTACCAAGCTTCCATCAAGATGAGCCCAGTTGAAGCAATTTATGGCAGAAAGTGCCATACCCCCTAAGTTGGATTCAACCTGAAGATAAACTAATACTTGGACCAGAACCTTTACAAGAAATAGAAAAGGTTGTAACATAGATTCAGAAAAATATCAAAACAGCACAGGACAGACAGAAAAGTTATGCAGATAAAAATAGAATTCACAGGGAATTCAATGTAGGTGATCATGCATATCTGAGGATTAAGCCAAAGAAGAGTACTTTGCACACTAAAAGCTATGCAAAATTATCTCCACGATATTGTGGACCTTTTGAAGTGGTGGAAAGAGTGGGACCAGTTGCCTATAAGCTGGACTTGCCCATTCATATTAAGTTTCTGATGTATTTCATGTTTTGGTGTTAAAAAAATATGTACATGATTCTTCTCATGTTATTTATTGGAATGTGATTCAGGTGGAACCAGAAGGGGAATTCCTTCCTGAGATGCTTCAAATCTTGGAGTAGGAAGAAATTGAACTGCGGAATCAGACAGTGGCCAAGGTAAAAGTGTAGTGGAGGCACTTTACACCTAAAGAGGGTACTTGGTAGCGAGAGGCTAATATGATGGAAAAAAATTCATCACTGTTTACACAGTGATTTAGTTAATTATTTTTTCAACATCGAGGACGGTGTTTGTTTTTAGAGGGGGAATATGTAATACGCCAAGTTTCTATGTTTTTAATTTGACAATTGAACAAGTCCAAAGGGGAGAGTGGACTGCAATGGAAAACCATTATGTGGATTATTTTATTTTAAATAAATAAAATGGAAAAATTATGTGTGAAATGACTAGATTAAGAATTGAGATCTGAAACCTGAATCCATGAGGATGTGGATAAGGTGATGAGACTTTCCCACACCTTCTAGAAAATATTTGGAAGGAATAAAACAAGGCACTAAAAAATAGATTTGGAGATAAACATCTAATTTCCCCCGATAAAGAGGAAAGTATTGAGAAGAGGTGGAAAAAGCTAGAAAAGTGGAAAAGACAACTTTAAATTACCTCCATGGAAGAAAGAGAGGGAAATCCTAGGAAAAATAGGAAGAAAGCATCCTGAAATTATTGGACGCAGTAATTGGAAATAGGCTAGGTAAATAACAGATTAAATAAGCTGCTTCAGGATAGACAAAGGTTTGTCTATCACTGGGAGCTAAGGTTTCCGCTCGGGGGCGAGTTACAGAGAGAAAACTATACGGTTGGGTGGAAACTAGTCAGAGAAAATTGGTATGCACACCTAACTAGAATTGTACTGGTTGATATTAATCTTGCATGTATGTTAATTGGCACCCTATTAGGAAATTGTTAAGATAAATGTGAAAATTCTGAAGTTAAACTTGTAGATTTTACTTATTTTAATTTACATTGAGTACAATGATGTAGAATAGGTCCATACATTTCACAAATGTTGTTTCAGTAGTAATACTGAAATATGTATGGTTGTATGGACAAAGTCTAGTTAGCTCCAACTCCCAGAATGTCTAAATCTGGTGACAGATTTAAATCTGGGGTTAGGAATTCCAACCAAGAATCTTTCTATTCTAATTAAGTAATGAAATTTTTATTCTTATTTGACTGAATCTCAAAAAGAAAATATCAGTAAACACAAATTAAGTTCATATATGAGTCATAACATTATACTCAGTGAGAGAAGAGGCATAGATATTATTTCATAAAAGTATGTAGAAGAATTTAGTATACTGAAACAAAACCTTGACTAATTTATGAAATAAAACAGATTTTTTTTCCATAATATTATAGCCTACTATACTCATATATATATATATATATAGATCCATTTCTGTCCTAATCATTTACAATTTATTCAAAGTTGAATATACTAGAAATGGCATACTTGTTAAAATTTATTTCAAGCAGGACCTAGAATTCTGCACTATTCATAGGAATATCTAACATGCTTATGAATATAGTATACTAAATGCACTATGATAAAGTTAAAATAGAGTAAGATATGTATATAAGAAGAGACAAAAAAGAATTTCTAAATTTTGTACTAGAGCACAGGAATAGTAGTAAAGGAAGATATTATCATCTTAGAGATGCATGTAGAATTATATTATTCCGAGGAAATTCTTAAAAAAGATTAAATGTTAAATTATCATGGATACCTACAACAAAAATAAAATAATTCTGTCCGAATTTCTAGAGGAAGCATAAATATTTCAGCTATTCAAACAAATAAAGGAGATATACATATATCCATGTAAAAAAAATATCAAGGTATAATGTATACTATTTCATCTGAAGGTAACTTCTTCAACTACAATAGTAGAGTAAACTTTGAAGAGAAAAAGAGAGTTACAATAATTTGGAAGAGAGGGAAATTATAGAAAAGTCTAAATAGTCCAGTTGTGGGCCTAAACCTAGATATATATAGTAAACAATTGAAAGTAAATATAGATATGTAGGTGATACTATGGTCACTAAAAATTATCAAGGAACGTCTACGATAAAGTTGAAGTGAAGATCAATACAGAAGAGACCTCCAGAAACAACACTACCAACCTGTTCAAAATAAAGGTTCACTGTCAAGAAGGACACGAGTTGCTGAATGAAGCAAGTATGTCAGCAGTTAGAGGAATACATGGAAATTAGGTGCACTTGTAAATAAAAAACAAATCAATTAGAAATTATTTAGAAATATGAGGAAATGATTAATAAATTAAATGAAAAATTGGACTACATAAGTAAAACAAGTTACCTTATCAAGCTCGGCATTCATGAAATTCCCATCTGTATTCACCATAAAAAAAGTAACACTTAAATAGCATACTTAGGTGAATAAAAATTAAATTCGTAGAAAGGTGATGAAGTTTAAGACTCGTAAATGAAAGTTTAGTAGAGTAGTGTACCTGGGGAAAAATGAAGGGGAAAAATGAAACCCTTCAACCAAGGGATGAAATATAACGACATCCTTGAGACTGAGATGGGTGAAATAAAATGTGCTCACAGTTCAGAAAGGAACTAGTCTAATCTGCATGGGAGTTCCTATTACCAAATACAAATGCGGGAAAATCCATTAACCACTAACAAAAACGTGAGGCAAATAGATTCATTTTACCAACGATATAAGTAGTTGAATGAGAGAACCCTGATTAAATAAACGCAAACAATCTGCCACTGTAAAGGGACATCGAGACTGAACTCGAATATATGTCACAGGGTTTCATAAATTTTATTGATTTCAGTAGTAAGAAAAATAACATATGCAAATTTGGGGGAAACTCAACTTCATATTAACCTAAAGAGAAAAATTATAAACCCCGAAAGGCCGCAACCATATCAAATGGGAAGCACCTTTGTAACGTTCGTGGAATAGATCAAAGATCAAGAAAAAAAAACATGTTCCAATACGAAAATTCCAGGAGTGTAAACAATAAAACATGTAACCTCCAGTCATATATCAAATACCAAGGTAAACGAAAAATGCAGGCATCCATATTCACTATCTATTCATAATAATATACGCCATAACAGAGGGATACATAAACAATTAACTGAAAGGGAAAGGATTTTTACTATAAAAAAATTCTCCTACCTACGGGAAGCATTACTTACCTGATGAAATTGCACCAGTTCTAAGGCGTGATGGAATGGTGGTAGAGCGTCCCTATATTCGGCCTTCATGCGGATGAGCTTGAAGAAAAATACAGTGAAAAATCACAACGATAAGTAAAGCAATGAATTAAATGCCATGTAAACACATGGAAGATCGACAGAGATAAACCATAACTAAACCCTAATCAAATATTCAATCCCACCTTCCACGCATCAAGAGATTCAGAAGAAGCGGGAATCAATGGGGAGGGTTTCAAGGTTGAATTTCAATAGCTAGAAATCAAATCCCAATGGGAGATTGAATATCTACGAATTTATTTCAGAGGTAAAATATTGAATGGGACATACTGAAACGATTTACTTAGGAAGTTAATACACACCTTAACCGTTATCATAGAGATGCCACATAATGCCCTCATAACTCGGACAACAAAGGAGGTAGGAATTTACATTAAAATGACGTGGGAGATAAAGTAACCAAGGACAAGTCACCGGTGGCAATTATGGAGTGACAAAAATCTCAAAACCTTGATGTGGAAATTTCATTACTCATGGGCAATAACTCTAATGTATGAAACCAACTACGAAATTAAAAATTAAAACATGTGATGAGAATTTCGATCCAGGGGAAAACTAAACGGATGGTATAAATGACATATAACATGGTATTATATTATATGCATACATAGCATATACGTATAGCAACTGTAAGAGTAATGTTAGGTAAACTCTTTGGAATATGAATGGTAGGTTGGAATATAGGATTTTAATGACTATACTTTGATGAAGTAAATTAATATATTAAATATCTTTAATATTGGTCACACAAAGCCATTAATGAATTTGTTTAGCATTAGACTAATGTCCAAATTCATGGCCAGAGTAGTTTTAACAGTATGAAAAGAAATACTAGAGAGTCAAGAAGAGGAAATTATAATTTTAGTATTGATGACAGAGTCTCGTTGATTTGTGACGAAACAAAAATGACGAAAATATAGAGGTTGTGATAGAATCTCGTTTATTTACAAAAGAAACTTAAAAATGTGAAATTACTAGAATAATATAAAGGCTAGTGAAATATACGGAGTTGGACAACATGAGAAAAAAAAATTTGTGAAGTTAGAGTCATTACACTTCATAAATCCACCTTAAATTGTACATTTATAACCATCAAAATCTAACACTCCCAAAGACATTAAGTTCTTTATAAGATCAAGCACATGCCTCACCTCTTTTAATGTTCAAACAATAACACCATAAATTTTAATCTTGACACTACCAATCCCAACAATTTTACATGTAGCATCATTACCCATGAAAACCACACTGTCATCAATGGATTGGTATGAAGGGAACAAATTCCTATGACGACACATATGATGGGAAGCACCAGAATATAGAAACCAATTATGATGACATTGTGAAATAATAGAAGTGAACAATACATCATCAACAGTACCTGCACTTGTTTCAACTACATTAGCTTCCTTTTCTAATGTCCCTCACTCGATTTTTTTTTCTATATTAATATACCTTGTTCTCTTTAAGTGTTCGTCATAACTCGACGTTATATTATCTCTATTCGTAACTTTGTCACTTACATGTTCCAACTAAATTATGAACTATTCCTATAAGATGCTTGTAAAACTTATAATCATAGTTGTCTCCTAACTAAAATACTCCCTCATGGTTTATTATATAAATCTACCCACATTTTAATCCTACTCTTATCCCACTTATGCCTAATTTAATTTATTGACCCAACACTAATAAGGACAATAACACATCTATAATTTCCTTATAGATGTCATTTCTTTATTATTATTTATAAGGCCTTTTTAATCATATAATAATGAAGCCTCTTCAATTATTAAATATATATATTTCTAATACCATATGATGGTATCACTCTTCACTTTAATATAATTACTCACTGATAATGATATTTCACCATCTTCTTGGTTGGTATAGTCTTATTCCCAATATATTTATCAGGGTAAGTTAATACTGAACCTAATAGTTTACAAAACGATCCCACTGCAATTTGATCTAGCTCATGCTAACTATGGTGAGACCTACTTACGGTTCTGAGAAATAATAATTCGTGTAAGTAATTACATTATCACTCCATTTCGAGATTTGGTTATGTCTACATGGTATTGATCATTATGGATACTATCAATGGTTGAGATTTCGTGTACTAATTTTTTTTCGATATTTCTGCTTATTTCTTCAAAACATACCAGTCATATTAATTGGGCCTAATATGCAGTTATGTGACCACAGGTTGAACTAGAGATAATTAAATACCGCGGTACCAACCCATGTGATTTTTACTCTGAATCCTTCTTTGAGGATTTGGTTTGGATTATCAGGACTTTCTCTCATAACTCAAGATGTACTAATTCAATTTCACAGTATTCAATGCATCGATATGTGGTGAAGCCCTCATCCTCCTCCGCATTGACGGTCGAGATTGCTTGGAGAGTTAGGGTTCTTCTCCAACATAAATAATCTGTAATTTGTTTTCAACGTTATTTTCATTCCAGTTTTCCATTTGAGTTTGTTCACTTTGTCAACTCCCTTCACTTTGGCAGAGAACGACTGAGAAGAACGGCGTAGAGCATAGAAAGAAGGTATGCATTCAACCTAGGTACTATATTCATTACCTTTGAACATGTTTTTATTTTCCATTTGTTAGTTATACCTTTCGCTTATCGTTTTCCTCATTTGGTTTATCGCTGTTGTGATTTGTTTTTTTTTTTTTTCCTATACTCAGAAATTGATTTGAATAGTTAGTTGTAAAGGATTCGGTATTATGCTACCCATGTTATCAAATTTATGGGATTTCATTTTCAATCTCTGGTTAATGGCTCACTCTGCATTTCGACTGATAGTTTCTTTTTTTGGTCTTCATCTTAGTAAATTTGGGATTTCGTCCTTACTCTTAGTTAATGGTGATTGAATGTACATCTCTCGTTTCTACTCTGTGTGTGCTCTTTTCTGCACTTTCTAGAACTGAGAGAGAGATATTTTCACTGCAAACATAGGGACAACAATGTTTATTAATCCGTACTCTGTGGAATAGAATTTGTGATAACTATTTTATTACTCATGTCTCGAATTTTATACTAGTTTAGTTGGGTCGAATACCATCATTTGAGCCATTTACTTTCTTAATGTGGTTGTGTAAAATGTATGTTTTCAGACGATGGCATCCCCAGAGTTTACAGTGTATATCATTTTAAGAGGGTCTGCCCATGTATATCGCTCTAGATAAGAATTTTATAATTCCATAACGATGTTTTTAAGAAGGGTTCCCGTGATTCGAACCTCACTTCACCATACCTCTTAGGGTATGAAAACTTCATTCCACCAATGAAGGATACAACGTAGTCTTAATAGTTCTTAACAACATTTGTTATATGATCTAGTCCACCTAATTTCGTTAATACTCTCTTCCTTGTCTTTGTAGGTATATTATATATATGCATTCAAGACTTGTCAAGGTATTAAGTTTTGTTTCTTTATGGTGGAGTTCCTTTATTTAATTTAAAAGTTTTCTTCCACTATACGATTTTCTAATTCGTTCTTATGTCTTCTTGCAGGCATGAATACACTACCAATTCTTCCTTTTACTTTTTGGTTAAAAAGTAATTGGACTTAGTTACCAGTTCGGCTCTTGTAAATTTTGACCCTGGATTATAGTTTATACAGGTTGGTTTCATCATTCACGATTTTTTTGCTATGCAAATCCCTACATGAGCTTTGCAGAAAATATATACTATTGTCTCTTGGTGACACAAAGTGTCCTCTGTGTCACTGCGATCATATTTAGATTGTTTGTATTCTTTAATATACCTAAAGTATTTCTAGGTTTGTAACCCATGTACTGGACTCTTTTACTTATTCGATTATTTTAATGACAAACTCTTTTCCTGTTCAATACTTAACTTCCTTCTATGGAAAGTTATTTTCCAGTTTAATATATAGTTGCATAAAATTTAGTATACTTTTCTAGTATAATTTACATGCAATATTTTAAGGAAGCTCTTAAATATATCTATGAACTTTCAGTGTAAAACTAATTCAGTCCATATTATATATCTTTGTAATTTTCATAACAGAACTGTGTACTTGTAGTAATTCCAAATATGACCTATTTCAATAGAAATGTGTAGTTTCTGTACTGAATTTAGTTACTGTCTTTGCATACTAATATTTCTTTTGATAACAATTATCTTAATATAGTGTGACTATGTAACATACCCCGATAACCTCGCAAGAAAATGCATGGAGTTAGGAATTCTTTTCAACATTTACTAATGTGTAACCTTATAAATTACTTTATATATTTCCGCATTACCCATTTAAATACCCATCATCATCACTTAGAGAAATATTTAGTAAAAATTATAGTGAGTTACACAACCATTAATTGTCCTTGTTGTAGTATATATTGTCCCACAATCAACACTAGCTGAAAATCAACTAAATGAGAGAGCTGGTAAATAAAGAATCCCTCCTTTAGGAATTGCGTAGTTTCTGCTGGAAGAAACTGGAAATAAGCCATTAGACTCATGTTATAGTATGGCATCAAGAAATCAGATCTATAATCAAGTTCCTTTGTAGAAGTATTGGATTTACTTGAAGCAAGAGCAACAATCCTTCAGAAATAATAGCAGAAACAAATGGAAAAGTCGCAAAAAGACTTGTCAACATTTTATATGAGGAGCTTCAGCTGCTGTAGGTTAATATTCAGATATAAAACTAATATATGGCTTAAATATCGGATCCATACTAGATCTGGAACTACTCAGCCTTCTTAACAAGATCCGCTTGGGGTTTTATCAAAATAATGCATAAATAAGTGTAGATCTAGCTTTTAATACACTGAACTTTTTTATTGAAAATAAATTCAATCATTATAGAATCATTGCCCATATTCAAACAAAAATATTTTAAAAGAATATGGTTACTTATCTCTTTATGCATGCTTGGAATACTCTCTTCCTCTTCCTTGGCTCCATTCTCCATGTATTCTCTCTTTCCCCTCTTCTATTTCCCTCATAGTCTTATAATAAATAGAATTAATAGAATGGAATATATTTTATAAATCATAAAAGTATTACAAATTTTTTCTAAATCATAAAATAATTCCATCTTTTCTAAATCATAAAAGCATTCCAGCTTCTCTAAATCATAAAAGTATTCCAACTTTTTTCGAAATCATAAAAGAATTCCATCTTTTCTAAATCATAAAAGCATTCCAACTTTTCTAACTCACAAAAGCAATCCATAAATCTTTCATGCTTTTATTTTTAAAGCTATATTTTTTTTTTCTTGTGAGAAAAATATCACTTATCCATACTTTTTCCAAATCTATTACTCATTATTTCTAAAACCAAACTATTACTCATTATTTCTAAAACTCATAAAATATACCAACTGTGAAATATAATTTATTTCCATAGAAAAATTTAAATTATTCTAAATAAAATAATTAAGAAATAATTCTTCCAATATTCTTATAATTAAGAATTACAAGAATATTCTTCATGTAATATCAATATAATAATTAATAATATTTAATTATGTAATAACCCTCATTTTATGAGAGTTTTTACGGTGGCCTATGCGAGGGATATTACAAACTCCCCTCCTTAAAGAGAACATCGTCCTCGATGTTCTTTTCTTGTTGGAACATTAGCCTTTAATTTTTATTAGCAATGATTTAGGAAATGTAAAATAATACCTAAATCATAATACTTTCACAAAAACTCAAGGAGCACTTAGCCCTTTAATCATCAAAATGATAAGAAAAACTCTATCAAGTGCACATTGCATTTTATTTAGGAGTTACACTAGTCTTTCTCTCCCACTAGTGTTTTTGCAAATTACTGTCTTTCTCTCCCACAATAATTTCAATCCAATTCAAAGTCATGGTATTTATCTCCAACCATTTCCTTTGCAAATTACTGTCTTTCTCTCCCACAGTAATTTCATTCAAATTCAAACTCATGTCATTAATCTCCAGCCATGTTCCTCTAATATGTCAGGAATTTAAAGTTCAATAAATCATTATTTTATCTAACATGAGTTATTTCAGTCGCCTATATATTTCAATTAATTTCCTCTATGCATGCATATAGATCAGCCATTTATGACATGTTCATTTTCTCATAAAAACACAACCTATTTCATCTAAATTGTTGCTAAGATAATTTAATATATCATGCATGCAAAAATATAGCACATGCAACAACTTTGAGACATGAAATTTACAGTCTATCGTAATATCCAAC
This sequence comes from Pinus albicaulis, assembly GCA_034641835.2. Taxonomy (NCBI): domain Eukaryota; kingdom Viridiplantae; phylum Streptophyta; class Pinopsida; order Pinales; family Pinaceae; genus Pinus; species Pinus albicaulis. Next base: position 859,171,222 of record CM076570.1, read on the forward strand.
ATCTTTAGATAATTTGAAAACTTGTAACATAACATAGACAAAATTTCATCTAACCTTAGTTAATTTTTGGGAATTATTGAGAAACTCGGCATATTCCACCCCACCGTGAACTATCTCCAATAGTTACCCACTGAGCTAAGATTTACTTGCCACTAGAATCAATAACCTCATTGATTCCTTGGTGATTTCTTCCCAGCAGATTTTTAGCAGCGTCCTGCTTTAAGGTCTGCCAACCTTTTTGCCTAGGCCATTTTGTTTTATATTTTTCGAAAAAGATACTCTTCTTTTTCTTTAAAGCATGCCTTTCTCTCCCGCTATGCTTTATTTTACCCCACTTAGTATTTATCTCCAACTAAGTCATTAACATAATCTTTCTCTCCGATTATGTTAATATTTCCTATTTATTATTTTCTCCTAGGGATTTTTAAGAGACTTTTAGGGAAGGTCCAGGTTGAACTTAACCACCAGTAGCTTTTCATAAGCTGGCAAGAAGTCTTCTAAAGCTCTAGAGTTATTTCTTGAATACCCCAACCAAAGTATTCATTAACTCAATAATAAAATAAAATATTACCTCATTACATCAGTCCCTTCATGGCTTCCATAGCCATTGAATCCAATAAAAATTCAATGTATAAAATTAGTCAATATCTACAAATCCACTATAATTTACATAATTTTCCATTTGCATATTATCATTAAGGCAAAGGAAAATTTACGTACACCATGCATCTATACTTGACCCTCAACATGGGTCCCACGATTTGTCAAAGTACATTGACAATAATTCATCACATGTAAGATAGGTTGTATACATTCCAAATTTCGACGTAATAATAATCATGTAGCTTAGAAAAAACACATTAACATATCTTGCATACCATAGCATTATACTTTATTTAAGGTCTCACCTTAGCAACCATTAATATTGTTGAGAACTAACAATCCCATTGAACAATAGGACACAAAATGTGATTTTTTTCTTTCCTTACCATTAGCGTGCAGCCATGTAAGCAACAACCATTGAGGAATTTTGGGAAAATAATTTGAAATCATGTAATCTACAACCGCTGCAGACTTTTATCAAATAGTGTGCAAGCATGCAATCTATAACCCATCTTGGAATTATAAAAACAATTTTCAAGCATGAAATCTATGGTCAATGAGACATTCTACTAAATATTTAGCAAGCATACAATCTAGCGCCATTCAGGGACTAGTTAGCAGTCATGAAATAAATTTCCATAAATATGTTTAAACTATCAGAGAAATAGTAAAACTAGAATTTATAGAATAGCATGAATCATATTCATATCATCAATGGTAACATTTCTGCCAACAACAAAACCAACAATCCCTACAGGAGAGTCTAATCAGGAAAATCGACCAGATTATGGATCCAAGTCTGAACATAGATTTTTCTTGGTATCAATACGAGGGTTACATGATCTCAAGGTATGAATACCCCTTAATTTTAAGATGAATCACATCCAAAACTTCCATGGATGCAATTATTTAAAACAACAAAATTGTGGATCTCAATTACCACTTTTTGTCAAACAAATGGAATGCAAACTTTCCTCTACAACTCTAAATGAAGAAAGAGAACCCAAAATTATGCTACTATGATTTTTTTTCATTGAATTTAAGTTTACTATGTGAGTTCTACTTCACTCATTGCTTATTTTTAACAACTAAAGAGTTTCGTTCAAATATATATATTTTGTTTTCAACATTCCATTGTCCTCTTCAGGGTCAACCCCAACTTCTATATTATTTAGTTATCACACCAAACATACATGTATTAATTATTTATAGGTAGTGCATGATAACTTTAGCCATGTTTTCCCACTTTTTTTTTCTTATGCACCATAATCAATTTTCTCATATTATGCATCCAAAGGTTGGTAATTAATCTGCAATATAAACAGTGAGTGCTCAAGATGGTTCATAGGTACAATAGAAGTTTTATTGTCTTTTATCCACATCCATATTCAAATTTCCCGAGCACAAATTTTAAAGAAACATTATAGCTTTCTATTCTTTCATGTGGTCATTAATCATGCATCATGCATTTCATGTTAATTGTAGTATACTACAAGTTTAATTCAAATCATACATGAGATGATGCTCACTAGCATCATACCTCTACTTTATTTTTTTATAACGATTCCCAAAATGTGTCAATGTTGCAACCTTTTGCTCTGATACCATTTGTAACATACCCCGATAACCTCGCAGGAAAATGCATGGAGTTAGGATTTTTTTTCCAACATTTACGAATGTGTAACCTTATAAATTACTTTATATATTTCCGCATTAACCATTTAAATACCCATCATCATCACTTAGAGAAATATTTAGTAAAAATCATAGTGAGTTACACAACCAGTAATATTCCTTGTTGTAGCATATTAACTTAAATTTCCTGCTATAACTATGCATTGATCCCATGATCATTTTAACTCAATTAGTACATCGCCTAACATCACATCATGGAATAAATTAACATCATGAAAACAACATAATGAACAATCACATCATTTGACACCGATATACCCTAGAAACCCCGTAGGGTGAAAACTAGCAAACGTTTAATTTTATTATTAAACGCTCGTGAGGGTTGTTACCCCTCACTCAATGGTTATAAGGGAGTCCATCCCTTGACCATTTTCATAAAAAATACATAGAAAAATAATCTTGAATGAAACATAACTACCTATAATCTATTACAGTCATCATGATACCATTTACCCACGAATCCTCAATCTCTGTCTTTGTAGTCAGACTGTTTCCTTCAGCGGGTCATCATGCAGTTGGAACTACTAAACCTGCATGGACTAACAACTCTTTATCTTCCACAATGTTAAACATGAAAAATCCTTTTCTCAAGTCATCCTTCTTTCCTGCCATTGCTGTCGTCAGCACACTTGATATCATGATTAGATAAAATATTAATAATCCAATAATCAATGTTTATCTTTGACACTTCAACTCTATTTGTATGCATGTATAAAACATAACCAAGTTGACATGAAATCATCTTCTTTACCATCATTTCACATGCATTAGTAACAAATAAATCACTATCAATCATCATCTTTCTAACAAACACTAACAAAATCTTGCATGCACTTTCATATTATTTCCAAAAGAAAGCTAACATACTATATAATAATATTGTGCATGCAAATGCATAACAAGATTTCAAGATAACTATCCCCACAAGAAATTTCTCTTTTTCCCTACTCTTATGTTTTCTTTTCACAATGGATTAATGCAATAGATGTTATACTTATGCATGTGAATACATGTTCTTTTCCAAAAACATCTTTTCCACCAAGATCTATTCATAATGGTTATTATGTATAACAATTCCAACTCTATTTCAAACAAAGTTAACATACAAGTTATAGTTTTGTGCATGCAATAACATATCTTGTTCTTCCTGCATGTAAAACATATATTTCTTTCCAAAAGAAACTAAATAAATATTTCATGGAAAAATAAACACATTTCTTTTCCAAGGGTCAAATGCATACCACTTATTATTTCATGCATGCAAAGTGACATTTTCCTCTCATCCAAAAGATATAACCATTAACTATGCATAATATTCTCCCAAAATAAAGCTAATACCATAGCTAATCCCTTTAGGTTTGAAAAATACATATTATTTTTCTCAAAAGAGGGCTAACACAATAAATATTATGTGATTTCATCTTCATTTTCTCTAGAAATCTAATACTCAAAACTATATTTTTCCCATGCATACAAGCATATATGTTTCTCTAAATAATCTTACATAATAAAGCATGTGATTACCCTTTTTCCTCTCCAAGAATATAATCCAATAATGCATACAAGGATATATTTTTCTCTTCTATTCATTTTGAAGAGTTTTAACACAATAATTATTTCCTTGCATACAAGTATGTAATGTTCCAAATGGGAAAAAATAGGCTCAGTAGGGAATATCCTAAGATATTCCACTATGTAATCACAACAATATGGAATTACACCAATAGATCTAAACTAGAGATAGACTGGCAGGGCATTTACTAGATGCATCACCTTCACAAGGAAAGGTGAAATCCAGAGGCTTCCTGGCCCGTTCCAGACTCTGTCTATAGAAGAATGGTGAAACACAGCAAGTGTGGGAATGACACAATCCTCTTAGAGTTTTCTGCTCTTAGGAACCTTAGATCTATAGATCTAAACAATGGATCCAAAAGAGAAGTAAAAACCAACCAAGGAAGAAGCGGGAAATTCCACTCTTAGGAAAATCTGCAATAGGCTCAAGGAGGACATTGTATAAGCAATCCAGTGTGAAAATAATGTAGAATAGGGATGGGTTCCCTTATTTTAGGCTGTGTCAGACCTCAAGCAAAGTTTCAGCAAAAATAAATGAGTTTAGAGGTTTTAACAGATCTCCCACAATCAACACTAGCTGAAAATCAGCTAAAGGAGAGAGTTGGTAAATAGAGAAACCGTCCTTTAGAAATTGCGCAGTTTCTACTGGAAGACACTAGAAATCAGCCATTAGACTCATGTTATAGTATGGCATCAAGAAATAAGATCTATAATCAAGTTCCTTTGTAGAAGCATTGGATTTACTTGAAGCAAGAGCAAGAATCCTTCAAAAATAATAGCAGAAACAATTGGAAAAGCTGCAGAAAGACTTGACAACATTTTATATGAGGAGCTTCAGCTGATGTAGGTTAATATTCAGATCTACAACTAATATATGGCTGAAACATCAGATCCATACCAGATCTGGAACTACTCAGCCTTCTAAACAAGATCCCCCTGGGGTTTTATCAAAATAATGCATAAATAAGTGTAGATCTAGCTTTTAATACACTGAAATTTTTATTGCAAATAAATTCAATCATTATAGAATCATGGCCCATATGCAAACAAAAATATTTTCAAAGAATATGGTTACTTATCTCTTGATGCATGCTTGGAATACTCTCTTCCTGTTCCTTGGCTCCATTCTTCATGTATTCTCTCTTTCCCCTCTTATATTTTCCTCATAGTCTTATAATAAATAGAATTAATAGAATGGAATAAATTTTATAAATCATAAAAGTATTCCAATTTTTTTCTAAATCATAAAATAATTCCATCTTTTTTAAATCATAAAAGCACTCTAGCTTTTCTAAATCAAAAAAGTATTCTAGCTTTTTTCTAAATCATAAATGAATTCCATCTTTTCTAAATCATAAAAGCATTCCAGTTTTTCTAACTCACAAAAGCAATCCATGAATCTTTCATGCTTTTTATTTTTAAAGCTATCTTTGTTTCTTCCTTGTGAGAAAAATATCACTTATCCATACTTTTTCCAAATATATTACTCATTATTTCAAAAACCAAACTATTAATCATTATTTCTAAAACTCATAAAATATACCAACTTGGAAGTATAATTTATTTCCATAGAAAAATTTAAATTATTCTAAATAAAATAATTAAGAAATAATTATTCCAATATTCTTATAATTAAGAATTACAAGAATATTCTTCATGTAATATGAATATAATAATTAATAATATTTAATTATTTAATAACCCTCATTTTATGAGAGTTTTTAAGGTGGCTTACGCGAGAGATATTTCAGACTATCAGTATGCATTTTAAATATAGTACCTATGTCTGCTCTTATTCAATTCCTCGAGGATAAAATATATCTAGTTTACATACTTTTTAACAGGTACCTTAGCTTTCCTATATTATACACATATATTTTTGTATGCTTACAAGACAAAAATGTCTTCTCTTTATATTACTACTTCAGATTTCTGTTTCAGTATAAATACATTGTTCCAAGTTATGTCTGTCTCTCTGATGTTTAGTTCTGAAACTCTTTTCTATACTTAATATAGTGATGTATAACTTTACAGTAGATCATAGCTATAGCTATAATGAAACTATTTATTTTAGATCTCTAACTTAATTTTGATTTCAGAGTTTGTTTCTTGATGATCTAAACAGTTTTTTAGTAGAATTATCAATAAACTAAATTAGAGAAAATAAATTCTCTGTGAGATACCTAACCTTAGATTTAAACCCATCATAGGGTTTAAACATTCTGAGAGTTGGTCCTCTACAGAATATGTCTATACAACCATACAAATTTCATCATTTCTACTGTAGCGAAATCTGTTAAATGTATAGGCCCTCCCCATATCACTGTAACTCATAAATTCTCAAATATGTCTTTACCGTATTTAACTTAAGAGTTCACATTAACATAATTGTTTCGTGACTATCCAAAATTCATAACAACATTAAAACTTTAAGTAAAAAACCAATTTCCATTGAATGTGCATACCACATAGGTCTGACTAATTGCCTCCCAACCTTAGAATTCTTTCTCCGTAACTCACCCTTGAGAAAAGATCCTTTTCTCTAGAAATAGACAAGCCTTTGTCTATTCTGAAACAAATTATTTAAGATTTATTTTCCCTTCTTGTTTCCCTTAACTGTGTCTAGTTAATTTAGGATGTTGTATTCCTGTTTGCCTAGGCTTTCCCTCTGTTTCTTCCACAAAGGTACTTTTTAAAGTTAGATTTTTTTGATTTTCCAGCTTTATTCCACCTCTTTCCAATAATTTCATCTTTATTGGGGTAATTATATATTTATCTTCAAATCTAATTTTAGTATCTTACTTCATTCCTTCGAAGGATTTCTAGAAGTTTGGGAAAGTCTTACAACCTTATCCATCCTCATGGATTGGGTTTTCAGATCTCAAATCTCAATCTAGTCATTGCACACATAATTTTCCATTTTATTTTATTAATTTAAAATAATAAAATAAATCCACATAAATGTTTTCCATTGGGGTCCACTTTACCCCTTTGGACTTGTTCAATTGTCAAATTAAAAGCATAGCAAACTGGGGATATTACATATTCCCCCTCTAAAATCAAACACCGTCCTCGGTGTGAACAAAATAAATAGAAAAATCACTGTGTAAACAATGATGGATATTTTTCCATCATATCAGCCTCTCACTCCCAAGTAGCCTCTTCGTGTGCAAAGTGTCTCCACTGCACTTTCACCTTGGCAACTGTCCTGTTCCGATGCTCAATTATTCTTGCGCCAATATTTGAAGTGGCTCTGGAAGGAAGTCCCCTTCTAGTTCCACCTGTATCACATTCCAATCAATAACATGAGTAGGATCATGCACATAATTTTTTAATAATGAAACATGAAATACATCCTGAACCTTAATGTGAATAGGTAAAGCCAACTTATATGCAACTGGTCCAACTCTTTCCAGCACTTCAAACGGTCCACAATAACATGGGGCTAGTTTTGCATAGCTTCTACTATGCAAAGCACTCTTCTTAGGCTTAATCCTTAGATACACATTATCACCCACACTTAATTCTCTATGAATTATCTTTTTGTCTGCATAACTTTTCTGCCTGTCTTGTGCTTTTTTGATGTTTTGCTGAAATTTCTTCACAACTCTCTCCATTTCCTACAATGCTTCCGGTCCAAGTATTAGTTTATCTTTAGATTGACTCCAAATTAGAGGGGTATGGCACTTTCTTCCATAAAGCACTTCAAAAGGGCTCATCTTTATGGAAACTTGATAGCTATTATTGTAGGCAAACTCTGCTAAGTGTAGATAATCTTCCCATTTTGTTGACCTATCCATGATATACATCCTCAATATATCCTCCAAAATATAGTTTTTTCTTTCGGTTTGTCCATTAGTTTGGGGATGGTATGCAGTACTAAAATTTAATTTGGTACCCCATGCCTCCAAACAGACTCCTCCAAAAAGATGCAGTGAACTTTTCATCTCTATCTGAAATGTTCATCTTAGGAACACCATGCAATTTTACAATCTCCTTCATAAATACATTTGCTACTTGGATTGTACCAAAGGTTGAATTTACAAGTATAAAGTGAGCATCTTTAGTCAACGTATCAACTAGCACCATGATAGAGTCATGTTAGTATTTTTTCCTTAGTAAACCAGTAATAAAATCCATGGAAACAGTCTCCCATTTCCATTCTGGGATAGGTAAAGGATTCAACAACCCAACTGGATGTTGATGTTCAACCTTTACTTATTGACACTTTGTACATCTAGCCAAGTACTTTTCCACGTCTTTTTTCATACCAGTCCAATATAGGTTCTTTCTTAAAGCTGAAAGTAATTTTTGGTACCTAGGATGTCTAGCATAGCGTATTTTATGGTATTCATTCAAAATTTCTTTCTTTAAAGAGTCTTCTTCAGGAATGTATAATTTGTCTTTATAACAAATTAAGCCTCTTTGGTTCTATGTATAACCTTTCATTTCTTTTTTCAGCATTTGGGACTGAATTTTTTCATAGTTTTTGTCTTGTCCCACCACCTCTTGTATTAGTCCTTCTATGTCAAAGTTGGCACTACTCCCAACATTACTCACACTTTGCCAAGCACTTCAACTTAATGCATCTGCAATCTTGTTTTACTTACCCTTAATATGTTTGATCTCCATGTAAAACTCACTAAGGAAAGACAACCACCTAGCCTACCTAGCATTTAAATTTGTTTGGGTGAAAAAACACTTTAGGCTGATGTGATCTGTCATCAACATAAAATTTTTCCCTAAAAGTTAATGTCTTGACATCTTGAGAGCGTGTGTTACAACAAATAATTATAGATCATAAATACTATAATTCTGTTCATGTCTCTTGAGTTTTCTAGATTCATAAGCTATAACATAATTTTCTTGTAGGAGCACTCCTCCTAATCTTTCTCCACAAGCATTTGTGCACAATACAATTCCTGATCTGGATGAACAATTTTTAAAATAGGTGATGTTGTAAGTTTAAATTTTAGCTGATCAAAGCTGTTTTGACATTTTTCAGTCCATTCAAACTTAACTCCTTTCCTTTGTAGGGATGAAATAGGGTAAGATAACGCTGAAAATCTCTCGACAAACCTCCTATATTATCTGGAAATTCCCATGAAGGATATTACAGAAGACACATCAGTAGGTACAAGCCACTCTTTTATTACTTTTATCTTTTCTAGGTCTACTGCCGACCCCTTTTCTGAAATTATATGACCAAGATATTTAATTTTATTTTTGAAAAATTCACATTTTCTATACTTAGCATCTAATTTGTTTTCCCTGAGTGTTTATAAAACAATTCTAAGGTGCTCCTTATGCTCAGCTTCATTATTAGAATAAATCATAACGTCATCAATAAATACTAATACGAACTTGTCCAAGTACTTATTTAAGACACTATTCGTTAAGCACATAAAAGTAGCAGGTGCATTAGTCAATCCAAACGGTAGTACCACAAACTCATAGTGTCCATACCTGGTTCTAAATACAGTTTTACTTATATCTTCATCTTTAATTCTAAATTGATGGTAGCCTGTCCTTAAATCAATTTTCAAAAAAACTGTTACTCCTATAACTTGGTGAAAGAGATCATCTATCCTAGGTAACATATATCTATTTTTGATTGTCAGCTTGTTCAGTTGACGATAGTAAATACACATTCTGAAAGTACCGTCTTTCTTTTTCACAACAACATCGGTGCTCCCCATGGGGACACACTCAGTCTAATGTACCCTCTGTCCAACAACTCTTGTAGTTGCATTTTCAAGTCCATCAGTTATGGAGTACTCATTTTGTATGGGGATCTAGAAACTGGTGTTGCTCCTAGTACTAAGTCAATTGAGAAATAAATCTCTCTCCTAGGGGGTAGATGAGAAATTTCATCCGGAAACACATCTTTGAATTCTCTGATAAAAGGTAATGTTTCTAAAGGATTTTCTTCTGCTTGTTGTCCCAATTCTTCCACATGGAAACAGTACACTTGGAAACACTTCCTAGCAATCCTTTTCCATTGAAGAGTTGAAATTTGTCTCACTGATATGGGATTGGGTTTTTCCTTTTACTATAACAGGTTTTCCCTCGCTATTTATGCTGTGTATTGCCTTGTCTAAGCAGTTTAACATGGCTTTCTGCTTCTCTAACTAGTCCATTCCTACGAGTACATCATAAGACCCTAAAGAAAAAATATTTAGATTTAATTCTATTTGGTATCGATTTAGATTTATGGCTATTTGGGGTAACTTATGAGTCACTTTTATTTTTGTACCAGTGGCTAACTGAACTAACCAAGACTACTGAAATTTTTATGACTCTAATTTACATTTTTCTACGATTTGATGATTGATGTAACTTAGAGATGCACCTGGATCTATTAAAACATAGAAATATTGGTCATAAATTATACCTTCTACTTCAATTATAGTGGACTGATGTTCTTCTTGATGATCGTACAGAGTAGCACTGATTTTGTGGATTTTTTTTGCCACGTCATTAATAGTAATTTCTTCTCTCAATACTTGTATAGTCTAAATATTTCTATGTGGAAAATCCCTCAATAAATGAGGTTCTCCATCACCCCAACACTTTAAAGGTTCTCTCATTTTAACAATCCCCTCTCTTTTATTGTTTCCATTCATTTGTTTGGACCCTATTTGTGATTGAGAAGTTTTATTTTCTCCCATTTTTCTTAACTTCTTCCTTTGGTGGTTTCTCCAAAAGTTCTTCAGATATGCTGGTTATGTTTTCTTTCCGCTGGAGTCACCCTTCTCTTTGTTTTGCCAATTCTTTGCTTGCTCACTTTTTCCTCTGAATTGCTGGTAACAAAGCCTTGCTTTGCGCACCACCTCATCCATGGTTTTGGGGTTATAAAACTCTATCTTTTCCTTGTAAATAGTAGGTAGAAAGTTTAGGAAACACTGTACTTTTTCCTTCTCCTCTCTTATGTAGGGTACATAGTGTAACAGATTGGTGAATTTCGTTACAAAATCATCAATTGTAAGTTTTCCCAATCTGAGTTTGTGAAACTCCGTGGCTTTATTGTCATAATAACGTTCATTCAAGTATTGATTTTTGAACTTCACTTGAAAATCCTCCCAAGCAACAATTTTCTCATCAATAACATGGACCATATTTGTTTCTTCCCACCATAAAGTAGCCTTACCTTGAAACTGATAGATAGAGAACCTGGCTCTGAATTTAATTTCATATTTGTAAATGTAAAATTACTTTATCATATTCAAAAGCCACGCTTCAGCATATTCCTCCTTCTCTCCATCATAGGAGGAAGGTTTGATTTTTCGGAATTCTCCCTGCAATTCCTTGTTCCTCCTAGACTTATGTCTAGAGGCATCATCTTCCTCAGAATCTTCTGAATGGTTTACTCTTCCCTTTCTCTTCCTTATGGAATATTAAACTTCTTGACTATTCCAAGATGTCAATTCTCTTATTAATCTATCTTGTTCTTCACTGGCTAAAGATAGACTTTCATTGTGGCTTTTCAGTTTCTCTATTTCTCTTTGCATTCGACGCAACATAGCCATCAATGGAGCATTTGGATGTGGTGTATTTTCTCCAACCCAGATCCATATACATCTCTTGGCTCATGGTTCGTAGCTATATACTTCAGCACTATTTCACTGTACATGAAATTAAACATTAGCGAAACTTAAATTCAATAAAAATTTATATCAATAATTTTTTTCTTGTGTGAGCACATATTTTGCCTAGTGTTTTTACTTGGGCTCTGATACCATTTGCAATGTATTTCACTCGATTTTTTTTTTTTTTATTATTATATATTAATCTACCTTGCTCCCTTTAAGTGTTCATCATAACTCGACGTTATATTATCTCTATTCTTAACTTTTTCACTTACATGTTCCAATACTAAATTACGAACTATTCCTGTAAGATGCCTGTAAAACTTATAATCACAGTTGTCTCCTAATTAAAATACTCCCTCATGTTTTATTATATAAATAGACCCACATTTTAATCCCACCCTTATCTCACTTATGCCTAACTTAATTTATTGACCCAACACTAATAAAGACAATAACACATCTATACTTTCCTTATAGATGTCATTTATTTATTCTTATTTATAAGGCCTTTTTAATCATATAATAATGAAGCCTCTTCAATTATTAAATATATATATTTCTAATACCATACGATGGTATCACTCTTCACTTTAATATCATTACTCACTCATAATGATACTTCAACATCTTCTTGGTTGGTATAGTCTTATTCCCAAGATATTTATCAGCGAAAATTAATACTGAACGTAATAGTTTACGAAACAACCCCACTACAATTTGATCTAACTCACGCTAACTATGGTGTGACCTACTTATGGTTATGAACCATAATAATTCGTGTAATTAATTACGTTATTGCTCCAATTCGAGATTTGGTTATGTCTTCATGTTATTGATAATTATGGATACTGTCAGTGGTTGAGATTTTGTGTACCAATTTTTTTTCGATATTTCTACTCATTTATTCAAAATGTACAAGTCATATTAGTTGGGCCTACTATGCAGCTATGTGACCACAGGTTGAACTGGAGATAATTAAATAGTGTGGTACCAACCCATGAGATTTGTACTTCGAATCTTGCTTTGAGGATTTGGTTTGGATTATCGGGATTTTATCTCATAACTTGAGATGTACTAATTCAATTTCACAGTCTTCAATACATCGATATGTGGTCAAGTCCTCATCCTCCGCCACATGGACGGTCCGTATTACCTAGAGAATTAGGGTTCTTCTCTAACATAAATAATCTATAATTTTTTTGTTCAACGTTATTTTCATTCCGGTTTTCTATTTGAGTTTGTTCACTTTGTCAAGTCCCTTCACTTTGGCTGAGGATGGCAGAGAAGATTTGGTTAGAGCATACAACGAAGGTATTCATTCAACCCTAGTACTCTAATCGTTACCTTTGAACATGTTTTTTTTCCATTTGTTCGCTATACCTTTCGCTTATCAGAATAGTTACCTGTAGAGGATTCATTATTATGTTACCCATGTTATTATATTTATGAGATTTTTTTTCAATCTCTGGTTAATGGCTCACTATGCATTTCGACTAAAAGTTTTTTTTTTGTTTGGTCATCATCTTAGTAAATGTGGGATTACATCCTTACTCTTAGTTAATGGTGATTGAACGTACATCTCTCATTTATACTCTGCGTGTGCTATTTTCTACACTTTCTAGAATTGAGAGAGAGTTATTTCCACTACATACATAGGGACAACAATGTTTATTAATGCATACTTTGTGGAATAAAATTTGTGTTAACTTTTTTATTACTCATGTCTCAAATTTTATACTAGTTTAGTTGGGTCGAATACCATCATTTGAGCCATTTAATTTCTTACTGTGGTTGTGGAAAACACATGTTTGCAAATGATGGCATCGCCAGCGTTATAAGCGTATATCATTTTAAGAGTGTCCACCCTTCGATATCCATCTATATAAGAATTTGATAATTCCGTAACGACGTTTGTAGGAAGGGGTCCCGTGATTCGAACCTCGCTTCACCATACTTCTCAGGGTATGAATACTTCGTTCCACTAGTGAAGGATCCAACGTAGTCTTAATAGTTTTTAACAACATTTGTTATATGATCTAGTCCACCTAATTTTGTTAATCCTCTCTTCATTTTCTTTGCAGGTATAGTATATATATATGCATTCAAGACTTGTCAAGGTATTAATTTTTTTTTGTTTACAGTGGAGTTCCTTTATTTAATTTAAAAGTTTTCTCCCACGATACGATTTTATAATTTGTTCTTATGTACTCTTGCAAGTATGACTACGCTGTCGATTATTCCCTTTAATTTTCAGTTAAAAATGAATTAGACTTCATTACCAGTTCGGCTCTTGTAATTTTTGACCCTGGATTCTGGTTTATATAGGTTGGTTTCTTCATTCAGAATTGTTCTGCTATGCCGATCCTTACATCAACTTTGCAAAAAATATATACTATTGTCTCTTGGTGACATAGAGTGTCCTCTATGTCACTTTGATCAGATTTAGATTATTTATATTCTGTCATATACCTAAATTTTTTTTGGGTTTGTAACCCATGGGCTGGACTCTTTTACTTATTTGATTATTTTAATGAGAAATTGTTTTCATGTTCAATACTTAACTTCCTTTTGTGGAATGTTATTTTCCAATTTAATATATAGTTTCATAAACTTTAGTATACTTTTATTGTATAATTTACATGCAATATCTAAAGGAAGCTCTTGAATATATTTATGAACTTTTAGTGTAAAACTAATTCAGTGCATATTATATAACTTGGTAATTTTCATAACTCTGAGAAAAAATATATTATAAAAATGAAACGATGCTCAAAATATTTCCTTCCAAGTCCTACAAAAAAATTTCATTTAAAAAGTTAGACAAAAAAAATTAAAAAAAAAATCATTATAAAAGATTTACTTCAACCCAAAACACGTACTCTAAAAAAATGTCACTTCAAAAAATGCCTCCAAAAAATTTCCATTGAAAATTAATTCCAACTTCTTAAAAAATGCCACTTTAAAAAATAGTTCAGAAAAGCCTCTAAAAAAATATCACTTTAAAAAAATACTTCCATAAAATGTCCCAAAAATTTCCTTTGAATATTAAGCCTAAAAATAGTCCCTTCGAAATTAAGCTTAAATCCATACCTTAAAAAAAAATGAAAATTAATCCCAAATCCATACTTTCAAAAAAAATGATGCCCAAAAAACATCCAAAAAATGTATCACATACCTCCATGAAAATTAAGCCCAAATCCATACTTTCAAAAAAAATGAAGCCCAAAAAACATCCAAAAAATGTATCACATACCTCCAAGAAACGTCCTGTGAATGTTCCTCCAAGAAAAGTCCTTAAATCGATTTTTTTTTTTTTGTAAAAATGTTCTTTTAATGTATCTCCAAGAAAATTCCTTAAACCCAAAACAATTCTTTGTAAAATCACACCAAGACCTTTGTAAAATCGAACCAAATGTGCAAAAATATGCGAAAATAATGAACGATTTTGCGGCAATTTATATTGCCGCGAAATGTTTTTTTGGAGGGGATCCGTGGTATTTTTTGGCCAATGGAAAGTCAGGTAAAATTTCGTCCAAACTTTTATAAAAAATTCGGCCATACTTTTATGTTGTTAGACTTGACGGGCCGTCGGCGCAAAAAATAATTCAGCCGAACTTTTTTTAAGAGTTCAGCTGAACTAACGCATCAACAATTATGCAGAGCCAAGCTCTGAATACGTATCTGTAACTTTGGACTGATTAAACTCCATGAAAGATTCTGAATTAACTATCGGAACCAAGACAAGCATTTTCAGAATTGAATCTACTTTCAAGAAGGATAACTTTTATTGAATTTCATAAATATTTACTAATTTTAATTAATTTTGTAATAAAACGGGTGTAAACAATTTCTAAAGGCCATTATGATTCAGTGAAATCATAATTATGTATCTTCCAAAATACATTGTAAAAAAAATTGAAAAAATTATGGTGCATTACATTGCTCCGTCGTTTCTAATGGGTAGTTTTTATATTTTTAGTTTATAACTTATATGTTAAAAAATTTCTTGCGTCGCGAAACATATTCAAAATATGTTATTTTTTCATATTGGACCAGTTCAAAAAATTCTAGTAATTATGATATGCATCCGTTGGCTTTGTAAATATGAAGAAACCGAAGTAGACTCTGTCTAGATTGTCGTAACACATTTTGTTTTTCAAAAACACAAATTTTCAAAGAATACAACATTGCGTATTAACAAGACTTCTTATGAATCCTTTGATTGTTATATACACACACTCAAAGAAAAACTAAGTTGATATATCAAATGTGTATAAAAAAATTCCAAAAAATAAGTAATAGAAAGTTAACAAAATTTCTAACAACTTTTATTTTTATCACAAAATGAAATTCTAAATAGAAAATTTGTTTTATCTTGCAGAAAGTTGAAGAACCAAAAAAATGAAAGTTTTTTCTCGAAAAAGGGCAACAAGTGTAACCCAAATTCACATTTTCACCGAATGACAATATAATTTGAGTATACTAGAAGTTTGTATATATTGTTTATAATTCCTACAAGTTATTCTACAAATATGATATGTTTTTTATGTTTTAGAATAATTTTTTTTTATAAATTATTTTACAAATTATTCAGATGAAAATAAATTAATTCTATAATTTACTGCACTACCCAAATTTCTTTTGGAAATGCATCTAGAACTACCTCAACCATAGCAAAATCCCATTTATTGTGTTTACCAAAAAGCCAAAATAGATCATATTACCTAAAAGACATCATATTGCAACGCTGCATCTCGTGGTGTAATAATACAAGTGATAATATGTTGGAGGCTGCTCAGGTTCTAGATCAACTTATTCTAAATGCCGTGCGAAATACATAGTGAAAAATGAAGTTTTGGCTTATTTACATCAATAACATGGCTTGCAATTAAATTCATATACCTAACAAAACTTATAAAATGTTTCGAAGTGAGATTACCTTAAAAAAGGTTCACTCTATGGCAAGACACCAAATTTAGCAGTGGAAGTTCTTCAAAGCAAAGAGTAAGTTGTGACTTTAATCTGTGGGAAACCTTTAAATTCTCTTCAATCTGCAGTAGCCTTCCAATATACCTTTAGGTTTGTAGATTTGCAATTTGATATTTTTGGGCAAAGAAAAAACATGAGAATTGATCATATTAACATGAAAAAAAATAGGATATATAAACAAAGATGTCTTATAGATTCAACAACCCATGATCAACATAAACTATCATAAAATTTCTAGCATCTACTCTCATAGATCATATCCATATATGACTTATGCTATAATTCCATGTTCTAATATGAAAAAATGATTACACCATCAAAAAACAAATTCTAAAGTCATCTCTCAATGAGGCATTCTAAATATAGTTAACTAAGATTTTCAATTCGATATTACAGATTTGAGAGTTTAGTAGGTTGTTGATAAAAGTAAGGAAAATATTAGGGATTCAAGACTCAGTTGTGTAAATTTGCATAATCACATTGCAATCTTGAATTACGCAGGGTTCACAGGGATGTCGTTGTGTGGGTTCGAGAGTTCATTTAGACTTTTTCAATGCACTTTATTTTTTCAATTTGTTATTGTGAGGATAAGAGATATCTTGAACATATGAAAATTAATGTTTCATTTAAATTTTCAATCAACCAAACCTTTGATATATAGCATGAAGGTCCATTCAACATACATTTACTTTAAATAATCCTCCTTGAAGTGGAGGAATGCATAAAATATTTGATGATCTATCACTCTTTAGTGAGGACCCTACAATCCAAGCTACCAAGATTTCCTCATGATAAAGAATTAAAATTATTATTATTTCTGGAAGAGTATTAATACAAAAAGAGCACTTCCTAATGAAAAGAATTAAAATGGTTACTATTCCTTGAAGAGGATTAATACCCAATAAGCACTTCGAAACAAATGGGAAAAATTGTACTATTGCTATTATATGACTTCTTCTGGTAATTGTATTGCGACCGAGATGTTATATGACTTCTGGTGGTGTGACATAATGGAAACTCAATAGTCTTTCTTTTATGCAATATTTTTAAATTGAAATTTAATTATAAATTTATTCAATAGAAACCATATATTTACTTTGATTTACATTTAGTAAAGAATTTTGTACAAAAAATGCATTGAGTTTGTTGATTTGAGAATGGAAAGCATACCCTACAAATAAGCTGAAATTGTAGAAAATAATGTCAAATAAAAAAGAAAAAAAAATAATCAAACATAAAGATTGACATAATATTTTACCTCGTAAAACCCTTATTGTGAGGGAAACATCCACGGGACAATGATAATAGGTATTCTTATTATTCTATGGAGATTTACAACAACCAACTCATAAGGATACAATTCCAACCATTCAACCCACTCTCCATTAGTTTTATGTCTTATCATTGCCTCTATAAGCTTACATGGATAAATAACAACCTCTCATATTTTTTGTAAATATGTCCACAAATTTTAAAGTAGTTTTAACATGTAGGAGTGTTGTTTTAACACCTAGTTTCTCTAACTCAAGATCAAATAATGCAACTAATGCTAAGACAACTCTAACTGAAATAAGCTTAAAAAATGGTGAAAAATTCTCATGGAAACCAATAACTTCATTTTTATAATATCCTTTTGCAACCATTATTTCTTTGTATTTCTTATCATCAAATCCTTTGTTAAATTGGTAAACCCACTTGCAAAGGAAAGCCTTCCTGTCCTTAGGATGTTCCACAATACCCCATATCTTATTTCATTGTAAGGCATCCATTTCCTCTTTCATTGCTACTTTCCATTTATCACTATCAGATACATCCATTACTTCCTGATAATAACTAGGTTCTCCATAATTAGCAATTAAAAGTACAAATGTAGCAAAATCATCATACTTTTTAGGAAAATATATGATCCATGTAGACCTTTAGAAAAAATTTTGCAGTATTTTTTTAGTTTCCTGAGAATTTTTTTACACTCAACTGCTTATGTAAGAGTTTTTCGATGAACATCTTCATGATCCTCCTCCCTTGAAGATGATTGAGTTTCCAATTGAAATCATTAAATCTGTGGTACTTGTGTCTGTTTCATTTCACCATCAATATCTGAGTTTGAGTCATGATTCATGAATATGACATCTCTGTAAATGATGATTTTGTGGCTAGTAGGATCCCACAATCTACATCCCTTAACTCCATCACCATATCCAAGAAAGATTAGTATTTTTTAGTAGGGTCCCACAATCTACATCCCTTAACTCCATCACCATATCCAACAAATATTAGTATTTTTTATTTTGGATCTAATTTAGAAAGTCAATTCTTTGGAATGAGAGCATAGGCATCAAAACCAAAAACTTTAAGATTTGATAATCACAAGGTTGATCTACCCATACATATTCCATAACATTACATTTAATTGTAGTTGATGGTGATTTATTTACTAGATAACTCGTTGTAAGAACTACTTCGGCCCATAATTCTTGGTGCAACTTGGCATTACTAAACATACTCCTTTCTTTCTTTAGAAGATTCCTATTCATGCACTCAACAACACCATTTTTTTGAGGAGTATAAACCATGGTTTTATGTATTTCAATCCAAGCTTCCTTGAAATAATTTTCAAATTCCTTTGGAGAAAACTCAGTTTCATTGTGAGTTTTCAAAAATATAATTGAATCGCGAGTGTTATTTTTAACCCCAAGCTCTATACTTATTAAAATCATCAAACACATTATATTTTATTTTCACTAAATAGATCCACACCTTTCTAGAGTAATCATCTATAAGTGTTACAAAATATGAAGATACTCCAAAATAAACTTAAGGAGATGGCCCCAAGAGATATGAATGGATGTAATCAAGAATATATTTACTAACATATTTTCCTATTTTAAATTTAGGTCTATATTTCTTTCGATAAATAAAATCCTCACATAAATTCAAATTCAGAGATTTCAAGCTTGTAGGTAACTTAAGATCAACCAATACCTTCAACCCTTTCTCGCTCATATGAACCAACCATTGATGCCATAAACGAGCAGAGTAACTTGCACCTTCTGATGTTATTATTTATTTCTATATTTATATCCTTCCTTCAAGCTTATATAGGTTCCCAAACCTTTTAGCCATCATGACTATCAAGGTTTGTTTCATCACCTTCATGTAATACCCCAAGTTTCTATGTTTTTAATTTGACAATTGAACAAGTCCAAAGGGGAGAGTGGACCCCAATGGAAAAATATTATGTGGATTATTTTATTTTAAATAAATAAAATGGAAAAATTATGTGTGCAATGACTATATTGAGAATTGAGATCTGAAACTTAAATCCATGAGGATGTGGATAAGGTGATGAGAATTTCCCACATCTTCCAGAAAACCCTTGGAGGAATAGAACAAGTTACTAAAAATTAGATTTGGAGATAAACATGTAATTTTCCCCAATAAATAGGAAAGTATTGGGAAGAGGTGGAAATATCTGGAAAGGTGGAAAAGTTAAAATACCTCTGTGGAAGAAAGAGAGGGAAATCCTGGGCAAAACGGGAAGAAAGCATCTTGAAATTACTGGACACAGTAATTGGAAATAGGCTAGGGAAAGAAAAGCTTAAATAAGTTGCTTCAGGATAGACAAAGGGTTTTCTATCACTGGGAGCTAAGGTCTCAGCTCGTGGGTGAGTTACGGAGAGAAAACTCTACGGTTGGGTGGAAAATAGTTAGAGAAAATTGGTATGCGCACCTAACTAGAATTGTACTATTTGATATTAATCTTGCATGTGTGTTAACTAGCACCCTATTAGGAAATTATTAAGATAAATGTGAAAATTATGAAGTTAAACTTGTAGATTTTGCTTACTTTAATTTACATTGAGTAAAATGATCTAGAACAGGGCCACAAATTTCACAGATGTTGTTTCAATAGTAATACTAAATTATGTATGGTTGTATGGACAAAGTCTAGTTAGCTCCAACTCCCAGAATGTCTAAATCCGGTGACAGATTTAAATCCAGGGTTAGGAATTCTAATAGAGATTATTTCTATTCTATTTAAGTAATGAAACTGTTATTCATATTTGACTAGAATCTCCAAAAGAAAATATCAGTAAACATAAATTAAGTTCATATATGAGTCATAACATTAGACATAGTTAGAGAAGGGGCACAAATATTATTGCATAAAAGTATGTAGAAGAATTTAGTATACTGAAACAAAACCTTGAGTACTGCCTGAAATAAAGCAAATTATTTTCCGTAATATTATAGCCTACTGTATATATATATATATATATATATATATATATATATATATATAGATCCATTTCAGAGTTGAATATACTAGAAATGACATACTTGTTAAAGTTATTTCAAGGAGGACCTAGAATTTTGCACTATTCATAGGAATATCTAACATAGTTATGAATATGGTATACTAATTGAACTATGAGAAAATTTAAAATAAAAATGGTATTAGAGCATTATCTAAAACACTGGGCAAATTATGTGCTCACACAGAAAATGTACACTGCTATAAAATTTTTTGAATTTAAATTTTTCTAATATTAATTTCATATACAGTGAACAATAATAAAGTATACAACTGCGAACTATGACTGAAGAGGATGAGTTGTATGTAGATCTGGGTGGTGGAGAAAACACACTAGATCCAAATGCTCCGTCGATGGCTATGTTGCATAGAATGCAACAAGAAATGGCGCAGCTTAAAGGCCACAATGAAAGGCTATCCTTAGCCAGTGGGGAGCAAGGTAGACTGATAAGGGAATTGAATTCCCTGAATAGTCTAGAAGGTGAAGATTTCGGAAGGAAGAGAAAGGGAAGAGTCAATTTCTCAAAATATTCTGAGGAAGATGATGCCTCTAGATAACAGTCTAAACGGAAGAAGGAATTACAGGGTGAATTCCGAAAAATTAAACCTCCCTCTTATGATGGAGAGAAAGAGGAAGATGCTGAAGCATAGCCTCTGAATATGATAAAGTACTTTCAAGTTTACAAATATGAAAGTAACTTAAGAGCCAGGTTGGCTATTTATCAGCTGCAAGGTAAGGATGCTTTGTGGTGGGAAGAAACAAAAATGGTTCATGCCATTGATGAGAAAATGGTAAATTGGGAAGATTCTCAAGTTAAGTTTAAAATTCGGTAGTTGAATGAACACTGTTATGATGACAAGGCAAAAGAGTTTCATGAACTCAGATTGGGACAACTCACGATTGTTGAATTTGTAATGAAATTCACAAATATGTTACGATATGTACCTTATATCATAGAGGAGAAGGAAAAGGTACAACGGTTTTTGAACTGTCTACCCACGATTTACAAGGAAAATATAGAGTTTGATAATTCAAAGAGTATGGATGAGGTGGTGCGAAAGGCCAGATTGTGTTACCAACAATTAAAGGGTAATAGTGAGCAAGGAAAGAATTTCTTAAACAAAGGTGACTCTAGCAGAAAGAAAACAAAACCAGCATACCTGAAGAACTTTGGGAGAAACCACCAAAGAAATAAGTTCAACAAAATGGGTGAAAATAAAACTGCTCAATCACAAACTAGGTCCAAACAAATGAGTGGAAATAATAAAAGAGAGGGGACTGTTAAAATGAAAGAACCTTTGAAGTGTTGGGGTTATCGAGAACCTCATTTATTGAGAGGTTGTCCACATCGGAATATCCACAGAGTACAAGTACTGAGGGAGGCAATGAATGTTAATGATGTGGCAAGGAACATCCCCAAAATTAGCGCTGCCTTAGAAGATCGTCAGGCAGAACAATAGTCCACTATGGTCGAAATGGAAGGTATGATTACTGACCAATCTGTTACGGTTTTAATAGATCCAGGTGCATATTTAAGTTATATCAGTCCTCAAATAATAGAATAATGTAATTTAAAGTTAGAGAAATTTCAGCAGTCTTAGTTAGTCCAGCTAGCCACTGGTACAAAAAGGAAAGTAACTCGTAAATTAACCCAAAAAACCACAAACCTGAATGGATACCAAACAGAATGAAATTTAAATATTCTACCATTAGGGTATTATGATGTACTGATAGGGATGGTCTGGTTGGAAAAACAAAAGGCTATGATGAATTGTTTATACAAAACCTTACATTGCATTGACAGGGATGGAAAACCTATTATAATAAAAGGAAAGCCAAAAACCATATCTGTGAGACAAATTTCAACACTTCAGTTAAATAGAATTGCTAGGAAAGGGTATCAGGTGTATTCTATTCATGTAGAGGAGTTGGGACAAGAAGCAGAGGAAAATATGGTAGAAACATTACCGGTGATAAGACAATTTAAAGATGTGTTTCCGAATGAAATTCCTCATCGCCCCCTAAGAGAGAAATTGATTTTTCAACTGATTTAGTGCCGAGAGCAACTCCAGTTTCTAGAGCTCCATATGGAATGAGTACTGCCAAATTGATGGAGTTAAAAATGCAACTACAAGAGTTGTTGGACATCCTAGGTACTAGAAATTACTCACAGCCTTAAGAAAAAACCTGTTTTGGCCTGGAATAAAAAAGGATGTGGAAAATTATTTAGCAAGATGTATTGAATGTCAATAGGTAAAGGTTGAACATCAACATCCATCTGGGTTGCTAAATCCTTTACGCATTTCAAAAAGAAGTGGGAAACCGTTTCCATGGATTTTATTACTAGTTTACCAAGAACCAAATATCAACATGACTCTATCATGGTTGTGGTGGATACTTTGACAAAAGCTACTCATTTTATACCTGTATAGTCTACCTTTGGAACAACTTAAGTAGAAAATTTGTTTATGAGATTACATGGTGTTCCTAAAATGATAATTTCAAATAGGGACGTGAAATTTACTGCAGCTTTTTGGAGGAGGAGTTTGTTTGGAGGCATGGGTACTACGTTAAATTTTAGTACTGCCTACGATCCCCAAATTGATGGTCAAACCGAAAGAAAAAACCAGATTCTAGAGGATATGTTAAGGATGTGTGTTATGCATAGGCCAACCATGTGGGAAGATTATTTAAACTTAGCATAATTTTCTTACAACAATAGTTACCAAGCTTCCATCAAGATGAGCCCATTTGAAGCACTTTATGGCAGAATGTGCCATACCCCCTAAGTTGGATTCAACCTGAAGATAAACTGATACTTGGACCAAAAGCTTTACAAGAAATGGAAAAGGTTGTAACATAGATTGAGAAAAATATCAAAACAGCTTAGGAGAGACAGAAAAGTTATGCAGATAAAAATAGAATTCACAGGGAATTCAATGTAGGTGATCATGTATATCTAAGGATTAAGCCAAATAAGAGTACTTTGCACACTGAAAGCTATGCAAAATTAGCTCCACGATATTGTGGACCTTTTGAAGTGGTAGAAAGAGTGGGACCAATTGCCTATAAGCTAGCCTTTCCCATTCATATTAAGGTTCATGATGTATTTCATATTTCGGTGTGAAAAAAATATGTACATGATTATGCTTACGTTATTGATTGAAATGTGATTCAGGTGGAACCAGAAGGGGAATTCCTTCCCGAGACGCTTCAAATCTTGGAGTAGGAAGCAATTGAACTGCAGAATCATACAGTGGCCAGGGTAAAAGTGTAGTGGAGGCACTTTACACCTAAAGAGGCTACTTGGGAGCGAGAGGCTGATATGATTGAAAAAAATCCATCACTGTTTACATAGTGATTTAGTTAATTATTTTGTCAACACCGAGGACGTTGTTTGTTTTTAGAGGGGGAATATGTAATACCCCAAGTTTATATGTTTTTAATTTGAAAATTGAACAAGTCCAAAGGGGAGAGTGGACCCCAATGGAAAACTATTATGTGGATTATTTAATTTAAAATTAATAAAATGGAAAAATTATGTGTGTAATGACTAGATTGAGAATTGAGATCTGAAACCTGAATCCATGAGGATGTGGATAAGGTGATGAGACTTTCCCACACCTTCCAAAAAATCCTTGGAAGGAATAAAAAAATCCACAAAAAATTAGATTTGGAGATAAACATCTAATTTCCCCCAATAAAGAGGAAAGTATTGGGAAGAGGTGGAAAAAGCTAGAAAAGTGAAAAAGCCAGCTTTAAAGTACCTCTATGGAAGAAACAGAGGGAAAGCCTAGGCAAAACAGGAAGAAAGCGTCCTGAAATTACTGGAAACAGTAATTGGAAATAGTCTAGGGAAAGAAAAGCTTAAATAAGCTGCTTCAGGATAGACAGAGGGTTGTCTATCACTGGGATATAAGGTCTCCTCTCGGGGGTGAGTTATGGAGAGAAAACTCTACGGTTGGGTGGAAACTAGTCAGAGAAAATTGGTATGCACACCTAACTAGAATTGTACTGGTTGATATTAATCTTGCATGTATGTTAACTGGCACCCTATTAGGAAATTGTTAAGATAAATGTGAAAATTCTGAAGTTAGACTTGTAGATTTTACTTATTTTAATTTACATTGAGTACAATGATGTAGAACAGGTCCATACATTTCACAGATGTTGTTTCAGTAGTAATATTGAAATATGTATGGTTGTATGGACAAAGTCTAGTTAGCTCCAACTCCTAGAATGTATAAATCTGGTGACAGATTTAAATCCGGGGTTAGGAATTCCAACCAAGAATCTTTCTATTCTAATTAAGTAATGAAATTTTTATTCTTCTTTGACTAGAATCTCAAAAAGAAAATATCAGTAAACATAAATTAAGTTCATATATGAGTCATAACATTATACTCAGTGAGAGAAGAGGCATAGATATTATTTCATAAAAGTATGTAGAAGAATTTAGTATACTGAAACAAAACCTTGAGTACTTTCTGAAATAAAACAAATTCTTTTCCGTAATATTATAGCCTACTGTACTCATATATATATATATATATATATATATATATATATATCCATTTCTGTCCTAATCATTTACAATTTATTCAAATTTGAATATACTAGAAATGGCATACTTGTTAAAAGTTATTTCAAGTGGGACCTAGAATTCTGCACTATTCATAGGAATATCTAACATGCTTATGAATATAGTATAACAAATGAAATATGATAAAGTTAAAATAGAGTAAGATATGTATATAAGAAGAGACAGAAAAGAATTTATAAATTCTGTACTAGAGCACAGGAATAGTAGTAAAGGAAGATATTATCATCTTAGAGATGCATGTACAATTATATTATTCCCAGGAAATTCTTAAACAAAATTAAATGATGTTAAATTATCATGGCTACCTACAACAGAAATAAAATAATTCTGTCCAAATTTGTAGAGGAAGCATAAATATTTCAGCTATTGAAACAAATAAAGGAGATATACATATATCCATATAAAAAAATATCAAGGTATACTGTATAATATTTCATCTAAAGGTAACTTCTCCAACTACAATAGTAGAGTAAACTTTGAAGAGAAAAGGATAGTTACAATAATTTGGACGAGAGGGAAATTATACAAAAGTCTAAATAGTCAAGTCGTGGGCCTAAACCCAGATATATATATATATATATATATATATATATATATATATATATATATATATATTATAGTAAACAATTGAAAGTAAATATATATACATAGTTGATACTATGGTCACTAAAAATTATCAAGGAACATCTGCGATAAATTTGAAGTGAAGATCAATACAGAAGAGACCTCCAGAAACAACACTACCAACCTGTTCAAAATAAAGGTTCACTGTCAAGAAGGACACGAGTTTCTGAATGAAGCAAGTATGTCAGCAGTGAGAGGAATACATGTAAATTAGGCGCACTTGTAAATAACAACAAATCAATTAGAAATTGTTTAGAAATATGAGGAAATGATAAATAAATTAAATGACAAATTGGACTACATAAGTAAAATGAGTTACCTTATCAAGCTCCGCATTCACGAAATTCCCATCTGTATTCACCATAAAAAAATTAACACTTAAATACCATACTTAGGTGAAAAAAAATTAAATTCGTAGAAAGGTGATGAAGTTTAAGAGTCGTAAATGAAAGTTTAGCAGAGTAGTATACCTGTGGAAAAACGTAGGGAAAAAATGAAACCCTTCAACCAAGGGATGAAATATAACGACATCCTTGAGACCGAGATGGGTGAAAGAAAACGTCCTCACAGTTCAGAAAGGAACTAGTGTAATCTGCGTGGGAGTTCCTATTACCAAATACAAATGCGGGAAAATCCATTAACCACTAAAAAAAATGTGAGGAAAATAGATTCATTTTACCAACGATATAAGCAGTTGAATGAGAGAACCCTGATTAAATAAACGCAAATAATCTGCCACTATAAGGGGACATCGAGACTGAACTCGAATCTATGTCACAGGGTTTCATAAATTTTATCTATTTCAGTAGTAAGAAAAAGAACGTATGCAAATTTGGGGGAAACTCAACTTCATATTAACCTGAAGAGAAAAATTATAAACCACGAAAGGCCGCAACCATATCAAATGGGAAGCACCTTTGTAACGTTCGTAGAATAGATCGAAGATCAAGAAAAAAAACATGTTCCAATACGAAAATTCCAGGAGTGTAAACAATAAAACATGTAACCTCTAGTCATATATCAAATACCAAGGTAAACAAAAAATGCAGGCATCCATACTCACAATCTATTCATAATAATATACGCCATAATAGAGGGATACATAAACAATTAACTGAAGGGAAAGGATTTTTACTGTAAACAAATTCTCCTACCTACGAGAAGCATTACTTACCTGAAGAAATCACACCAGTGCTAAGGCATGATGGAACAGTGGCAGAGCGTCTCTTTATTCGGCCTTGATGCGAAGGAGCTTGAAGAAAAATACAGTGAACAATCCCAACGATAAGTAAAGAAATGAAGTAAATGTCGTGTAAACACATGGAAGGTCGATAGAGATAAACCATAACTAAACCTTAATCAAATATTCAATCCCACCGTCCACACGTCAAGAGATTGAGAAGAAGTGGGAATCAATGGGGAGGGTTTCAAGGTTGAATTTCAACAGCTGGAAATCAAATCCCAATGGGAGATTGAATATCTACAAATTTATTTCAGAGGTACAATATCAAATGGGACATACTGAAACGATTTACTTAGGAAGTTAATACACACCTTCACCCTTATCATAGAGATGCCACATAATGCCCTCATAACTCGGACAACAAAGGAGGTAGGCATTTCCATTAAAATGACATGGGAGATAAAGTAACCGAGGACAAGTCACTGGTGGCAATTATGGAGTGACACAAATCTCAAAACCTTGATGTGTAAATTTCATTACTCATGGGCAATAACTCTAATGTATGAAACCAACTATGAAATTCAAAATTAAAATCTGAGATGAGAATTTCAAACCAGGGGAAAACTAAACGAATGGTATAAATGACATATAACATGGTATTATATTATATGCATACATAGCATATACGTATAGCAAGTGTAAGAGTAATGTTCGGTAAACTCTTTGGAATATGAATGGTAAGTTGGAATATAGGATTTTAATGACTATACTTTGATGAAGTAAACTAATATATTAAATATCTTTAAGATTGGTCACACAAAGCCATTAATGAATTTGTTTAGCATTAGAATAATGTCCAAATTCATGCCCAGAGTACTTTTAACAGTATGAAAAGAAATACTAGAAATTCAAGAAGAGGAAATTATAATTTTAGTATTGATGACAGAGTCTCGTTGATTTGCGACGAAACAAAAAAGACGAAAATATAGAGGTTGTGATAGAATCTCATCGATTTACAACATAAACTTAAAAATGTGAAATTACTAGAATAATATAAAGGCTACTGAAATATATGCAGTTGGACAACATGAGAAAAAAAAAAAATTGTGAGGTGAGAGTCATTACACTTCATAAATCCACCTTAAATTGTACATTTATATCCAACAAAATCTAACACTCCCAAAGACATTAAGTTCTTTATAAGATCAAGCACATGCCTCACCTCTTTTAATGTTCAAACAATAACACCATACATTTTAATCTTGACACTAACAATTCCAACATTTTTACATGTAGCATCATTACCCATGAAAACCACACTGTCATCAATGGATTGGTATGAAGGGAACAAATTCCTATGACGACACATATGATGGGAAGCACTAGAATATAGAAACCAATTACGATGACATTGTGAAATAATAGAAGTGAACAATACATCATCAACAATACCTCCACTTTTTTCAACTAAATTAGCTTCCTTTTGAAATGTCCCTCACTCGATTTTTTTTTCTATATTAATATACCTTGTTCTCTTTAAGTGTTCGTCATAACTCGACGTTATATTATCTCTATTCTTAACTTTGTCACTTACATGTTCCAACTAAATTATGAACTATTCCTATAAGATGCTTTTAAAACTTATAATCATAGTTGTCTCCTAACTAAAATACTCCCTCATGGTTTATTATATAAATCTACCCACATTTTAATCCTATTCTTATCCCACTTATGCCTAACTTAATTTATTGACCCAACACTAATAAGGACAATAACACATCTATAATTTCCTTATAGATGTCATTTCTTTATTCTTATTTATAAGGCCTTTTTAATCATATAATAATGAAGCCTCTTCAATTATTAAATATATATATTTCTAATACCATACAATGGTATCACTCTTCACTTTAATATAATTACTCACTCATAATGATATTTCACCATCTTCTTGGTTGGTATAGTCTTATTCCCAATATATTTATCAGGGTAAGTTAATACTGAACCTAATAGTTTATGAAACAACCCCACTGCAATTTGATCTAACTCACGCTAACTATGGTGTGACCTACTTACGGTTATGAGAAATAATAATTCGTGTAAGTAATTATGTTATTGCTCCAATTTGAGATTTGGTTATGTCTACATGGTATTGATCATTCTGGATAATATCAATGGTTGAGATTTCGTGTACTAATTTTTTTTTTATATTTCTGCTTATTTCTTCAAAACTTACCAGTCATATTAATTTGGCCTACTATGTAGTTATGTGACCATAGGTTGAACTGGAGCTAATTAAATAGTGCGGTACCAACCCATGTGATTTTTACTCTGAATCCTGCTTTGACGATTTGGTTTGGATTATCGGAATTTTCTCTCATAACTCAAGATGTACTAAGTCAATTTCACAATATCCAATACATCTATATGTGGTGAAGCCCTCATCCTCTGCTGCATTGACGATCGAGATTTCCTGGAGAATTAGGGTTCTTCTCCAACATAAATAATCTGTAATTTTTTTTTCAACGTTATTTTCATTCCAGTTTTCCATTTGAGTTTGTTCACTTTGTCAACTCCCTTGGCTGAGGACGACCAAGAAGAACGCCGTAGAGCATACAATGAAGGTATTCATTCAACCTAGGTACTGTATTCATTACCTTTGAACATGTTTTTATTTTCCATTTGTTAGTTATACCTTTCGCTTATTGTTTTCCTCATTTGGTTTATCGTTGTTGTGATTTGTTTTCTTTTTTTTTTCCTATACTCAAAAATTGATTTGAATAGTTAGTTGTAAAGGATTCGGTATTATGTTACCCATGTTATCAAATTTATGAGATTTCATTTTCAATCTCTGGTGAATGGCTCACTCTACATTTCGACTGATAGTTTTTTTTTTTTTTAATCTTCATCTTAGTAAATTTTGGATTGCGTCCTTACTCTTAGTTAATGGTGATTGAATGTACATCTCTCATTTTTTCTCTGTGTGTGCTCTTTTTTGCACTTTCTAGAACTCAGAGAGAGCTATTTCCACCGCAAACATAGGGACAACAATGTTTATTAATGCGTACTCTGTGGAATAGAATTTGTGTTAACTATTTTATTACTCATGTCTCGAATTTTATATTTAGTTGGTTCGAATACCATCATTTGAGCCATTTACTTTCTTACTGTGGTTTTGGAAAACATATGTTTGCAAACGGTGGCATCCCCAGTGTTTCCAGCATATATCGTTTTAAGACGGTCCGCCCCTGGATATCGCTCTAGATAAGAATTTGATAATTCCATAACGATGTTTTTAAGAATGGTTCCCATGATTCAAACCTCACTTCACCATACCTCTTAGGGTATGAAAACTTCATTCCACCAGTGAAGGATCCAATGTAGTCTTAATAGTTTTTAACAACATTTGTTATATGATCTAGTCCACCTACTTTCGTTAATCCTCTCTTCCTTTTCTTTGTAGGTATATTATATATATGCATTCAAGACTTGTAAAGGTATTAAGTTTTGTTTCTTTATAGTGGAGTTCCTTTATTTAATTTAAGAGTTTTCTTCCACTATACGATTTTGTAATTCGTTCTTATGTCTTATTGCCGGTATGAATATGCTGTCGATTCTTCCTTTTACTTTTTGTTTAAAAAGGAATTGAACTTCATTACCAGTTCATCTCTTGTAAATTTTGACCCTGGATTCTAGTTTATACAAGTTGGTTTCATCATTCATGATTTTTTTGCTATGCAAATCCCTACACGAGCTTCGCAGAAAATATATACTATCGTCTCTTGGTGACACAAAGTGTCCTTTGTGTCACTGCGATCAGATTTAGATTGTTTGTATTCTGTAATATACCTAAAGTATTTCTCGGTTTTTAACCCATGTACTGGACTCTTTTACTTATTCGATTATTTTAATGAGAAACTCTTTTCCTATTCAATACTTAACTTCCTTCTATGGAAAGTTATTTTCCAGTTTAATATATAGTTGCATAAACTTTAGTATACTTTTCTAGTATAATTTACATGCAATATTTTAAGGAAGCTCTTGAATATATCTATGAACTTTCAGTGTAAAACTAATTCAATCCATATTATATGTCTTTGTAATTTTCATAACAGAACTGTGTACTTCTAGTAATTCCAAATCTGACCTATTTCAACATAAATGTCTAGTTTCTATACTGAATTTAGTTACTGTCTTTTCATACTAATATTTCTTTTGATAACAATTATCTTGATATAGTGTAACTATGTAACATACCCCGATAACCTCGCAGGAAAATGCATGGAGTTAGGAATTCTTTTCAACATTTACTAATGTGTAACCTTATAAATTACTTTATATATTTCAGCATTAACCATTTAAATACCCATCATCATCACTTAGAGAAATATTTAGTAAAAATTATAGTGAGTTACACAACCGTTAATTGTCCTTGTTATAGCATATTAACTTAAATTTCATGCTATAACTATGCATCAATCCCATGATCATTTTAATTCAATTAGTAGATCACCTAATTGATAATATAAACATCACATCATGAAAGAAATTAAGATCATGAAAACAACACGATAAACAATCACATAGAAAAATAATCTTGAATGAAACATAACTAGCTATAAGCTATTACAGTCATCATGATACCATTTACCCATGAATCCTCAATCTATGTCTTTGTAGTCAGACTGTTTCCTTCAGTGGGTCATCGTGCAGTTGGAACTACTAAACCTGCATGGACTAACAACTCTTTATCTTCCACAATGTTAAACTTGAAAAATAACTTTCTCAAGTCATCCTTCTTTCCTGCCATTGCTGTCATCAGCACACTTGATATCATGATTAGATAAAATATTAATAATCGAATAATCAATGTTTATCTTTGACACTTCAACAATATTTGCATGCATGTATAAAACATAACCAAGTTGACATGAAATCATCTTCTTTGATATCATTTCAAATGCATTAGTAACAAATAAATCACTATCAATCATCATCTTTCTAACAACCGCTAACAAAATCTTGCATGCACTTTCATATTATTTCCAAAAGAAAGCTAACATACTATATAATAATATTGTGCATGCAAATGCATAACAAGATTTCAAGATAACTATCCCAACAAGAAATTTCTCTTTTTGCATACTCTTATGTTTTCTTTTCAAAACAGATTAATGCAATAGATGTTATACTTATGCATTTGAGTACATGTTCTTTTCCAAAAACATATTTTCCACCCAAGATCTATTCATAATGGTTATTATGTATAACAATGCCAACTCTATTTTAAACAAAGTTAACATACAAGTTATAGTTTTGTACATGCAATAACATATCTTGTTCTTCCTGCATGTAAAACATATATTTCTTTCCAAAAGAAACCAAATAAATATTTCATGGAAAAATAAACACATTTCTTTTCCAAGGTTCAAATGCATACCACTTATTATTTCATGCATGCAAAGTGACATTTACCTCTCATCCAAAAGATATAACCAATAACTATGCATAATATTCTCCCAAGATAAAGCTAATACCATAGCTAATCCCTTTATGTTTGCATAATACATATTATTTTGTCCAAAAGAGGGTGAACACAATAAATATTATGTGATTTCATCTTCATTTTCTCTAGAAATCTAATACTCAAAACTATATTTTTCCCATGCATACAAGCATATATGTTTCTCTAAATAATATTACATAATAAAGCATGTGATTACCCTTTTTCCTCTCCAATAATCTAATCCAATAATGCATACAAGGATATATTTTTCGCTTCTATTCATTTTTAAGAGTTTTAACACAATACTGATTTCCTTGCATACAATTATGTAATGTTCCAAATGGGAAAAAATAGGCTCAGTAGGGAATATCTTAAGATATTATACTATGGAATCATAGCAATATGGAATTACACCAATAGATATAAACCATAGATAGACTGGTAGGGCATTTACTGGATGCATCACCTTCACAAGGAAGGATGAAATCCAGAGGCTTCCTGGCCCGTTCCAGACTCTGTCTATAGAAGAATGGTGAAACACAGCAAGTGTGGGAATGACACACTCCTCTTAAATTTTTCTGCTCTTATGAAACTTAGATCTAAAAATCTAAACAATGGATCTAAAAGAGAAGCAAAAACCAACCAAGGAAGAAGCGGGAAATTCCACTCTCAAGAAAATCTGCAATAGGCTCAAAGAGGACACTGTATAAGAAATCCAGTGTGAAAATAATGTAGACCAGGGCTTGGTTCCCTTATTTTAGGCTGTGTGGGACCTCCAAGCATAGTTTCAACAAAAATAAATGAGTTAAGAGGGTTTAAACAGATGTCTCACAATCAACACTAGCAGAAAATCAGCTAAAGGAGAGAGCTGGTAAATAAATAAACCCTCCTTCAGGAATTGTACAGTTTCTGTTGGAAGACACTGGAAATATTCCATTAGACTCATGTTACAATGTGGCATCAAGAAATCATATCTATAATCAATTTCCTTTGTAGAAGTATTGGATTTACTTGAAGCAAGAGCAACAATCCTTCAGAAATAATAACAGAAACAAATGGAAAAGCTGCAGAAAGACTTGTCATCATTTTATAAGAGGAGCTTCAGCTGCTGTAGGTTAATATTCAGATCTAGAACTAATATATGGTTGAAATATCAAATCCATACCAAATCTGGAACTACTCAGCCTTCTTAACAAGATCCCCTTAGGGTTTTATCAAAATAATGCATAAATAAGTGTAGATCTAGCTTTTAATACACTGAATTTTTTTATTGCAAATAAATTCAATCATTATAGAATCATGGCCCATATGGAAACAAAAATATTTTCAAAGAATATGGTTACTTATCTCTTGATGCATGCTTGGAATACTCTCTTCCTCTTCCTTGGCTCCATTCTCCATGTATTCTCTCTTTCCCCTCTTCTATTTCCCTCATAGTCTTATAATAAATAGAATTAATAGAATGGAATATGTTTTATAAATCATAAAAGTATTCCAAATTTTTTCTAAACCATAAAATAATTCCATCTTTTCTAAATCATAAAAGCATTCCAGCTTCTCTAAATCATAAAAGTATTCCATCTTTTTTCTAAATCATAAAAGAATTCCATCTTTTCTAAATCGTAAAAGCATTCCGGCTTTTCTAACTCACAAAAGAAATCCATAAATTTTTCATGCTTTTATTTTTAAAGCTATATTTTTTTTTTGCTTGTGAGCAAAATATCACTTATCCATACTTTTTCCAAATCTATTACTCATTATTTCTAAAACTCATAAAATATACCAACTTGGAAATATAATTTATTTCGATAGAAAAATTTAAATTATTCTAAATAAAATAATTAAGAAATAATTCTTCCAATATTCTTATAATTAAGAATTACAAGAACATTATTCATGTAATATCAATATAATAATTAATAATATTGAATTATTCAAAAACCCTAATTTTATGAGAGTTTTTATGGTGGCTTATGCGAGGGATATTACAAACTCCCCCCCTTAAAGAGAACATCGTCCTCGATGTTCTTTTCTTGTTGGAACATTAGCCTTTAATTTTCATTAGCAATGATTTACGAAATGTAAAATAATACCTAAATCATAATACTTTCACAAAAACTTAAGGAGAAATTAGCCCTTTAATCATCAAAATGATAAGAAAAACTCTATCAAGTGCACGTTGCATTTTATTTAGGAGTTACACTAGTATTTATTTCCCACTAATGTTTTTGGAAATTACTGTCTTTCTCTCCAACAATAATGTCAATCAAATTCAAACTCATGGTATTTATATCCAACCATTTCCTTTGCAAATTACTGTCTTTCTCTCCCATAGTAATTTCATTCAAATTCAACCCACGACATTAATCTCCAGCCATGTTCCTCTAGTATGTCAGAAATTTAAAGTTCAATAACTCATTATTTTATCTAACACGAGTTATTTCAATCGCTTATATATTTTAATTAATTTCCTTATGCATGCATATAGATCAGTCATTTATTACATGCTCATTTTCTCATAAAAAAACAACCTATTTCATCGAAATTGTTGCTAAGATAATTTAATATATCATGCATGCAAAACTATAAAACATGCAACAACTTTGAGACATGAAATTTACAGTCTATTGTAACATCCAACATCTTTAGATAATTTTGAGCATAGACATAATTTCATTTAACCATAGTTAATTTCTGGGAGTTATTTAGGAACCCAGCATATTCCACCCAACCATGAACTATCTCCAATAGCTACCCACCGAGCCAAGATCTACTTGCCACTAGAATCAACAACCTCATTAATTCCTTGGTGATTTCTTCCCAGATTTTTAGCAGCGTCCTGCTTTAAAGTATACCAACCTTTTTTCCTAGGCCTTTTTGTCTTATATTTTTCAAAAAAGACACTCTTCTTTTTCTTCAAAGCATGCCTTTCTCCCCCGCTATTCTTGATTTTACCCCACTTAGTATTTATCTCCAAATAAGTAATTAACATAATTTTTCTCTCCCATTATGTTAATATTTCCTCTTTATTATTTTCTCCTAGGGATTTTTAGGAGACTTTTACGGAAGTTCCATGTTGAACTTAACCACCAATAGCTTTTCATAAGTTGGCAAGAAGTCTTCTAAAAATCTAGAGTTCTTTGTTGAATACCCCAACCAAAGTATTCATTAACTCAATAATAAAATAAAATATTACGTCATTACATCAGTCCCATCATGGCTTCCATAGCCATTGAATCCAATAAAAATTCAATGTCTACAAATCCACTGTAATTTACATAATTTTCCATTTGCATATTATCATTAAGGAAAAGGAAATTTTATGTACACAATGCATCTATACTTGACCCTAAACATGGGTTCCACGATTTGTCAAAGTATATTGACAATAATTCATCACAAGTAATATAGGTGGTATACATTCCAAATTTCCAAGTAATAATAATCATGTAACTTAGAAAAAATACATTAACATATCTTACATACCATAGCATTATACTTTATTTAAGGTCTCGCTTTAGCAACCATAAATATTTTAGAGAACTAACAGTCCTATTGAACACTAGGACACAAAATGTGATTTTTTTTCTTTCCTTACCAT
Source organism: Pinus albicaulis (assembly GCA_034641835.2). Lineage (NCBI taxonomy): Eukaryota > Viridiplantae > Streptophyta > Pinopsida > Pinales > Pinaceae > Pinus > Pinus albicaulis. The sequence goes on from CM076570.1 coordinate 859,207,506, forward strand.
TAGCGTGTAGCCATGTAAGCAAAAACCATTGAGGAATTTTGGGAAAATAATTTGCAACAATCTAATCTACAACCACTGCAGACTTTTATCAAATAGTGTGCAAGTATGCAATCTACGACCAATTCGACATTCTATCAAACAATTTACAAGCATGAAATCTACATCCATCTTGGAATTATAAAAACAATTTTCAAGCATGAAATTTATGGTCAATGAGACATTCTACCAAATTTTTGGCAAGCATACAATCTAGCACCATTTAGGGACTAGTTAGCAGACATGAATTACATTTCCATAAAAAATTTTGAACTATCAAAGAGATAGTTAAACTAGAATTTATAGCATAACATGAATCATATTAATATCATCAATGGCAAAATTTCTACCAATAAGATAACCAAAAATCCCTACAGGAGATTCTAATCAGGAAAGTCGACCAAATTACGGATCCAAGTCTTAACATATATTTTTCTTGGTATCAACAGGAGGGTTACATGATCTCAAGCTATGAAAACCCCTTAATGTTAAGATGAGTCACATCCAAAACTTCCATAGATGCAATTATTTAAAACAACAAAACTATGGATCTCAATTACCACTTTTTGTCGAACACATGGAATGAAAACTTTCCTCTAGAACTCTAAATGAAGAAAGAGTACCCACAATTATGCTACTATGATTTTTTCATTGACTTTAAGTTCACTATGTGAGTTCTACTTCACTCATTTCTTATTTTTAACAACTAAAGAGTTCCATTCAAATATATATATATATATATATATATTGTTTTCAACATTCCATTGTCCTCTTCAGGGTAAACCCCAACTTCTGAATTATATAGTTATTGCACCAACCATATATGCATTCATTATTTATAAGCAGTGCATGGTAACTTTTGTTGTGTAACCAGCTCCAAAAATAGAAGAAAAGAGATATAAACGCCTTAGAAATAAGCCACTTCGAGGGGGCAACCTCCAATACATTACATAAATGAACAAATCTTGGATGATCCAATTTAAAAAACCTCCTTTCTATATATAGGAGTCCATGGGGCCATAATATAATCCTAGTGGACCACAATGTAATCCTAGCCGACCTAACAATAATAATTTAAGGGCACAATAATAATAAAATGGGGGTTACAAGGGTACAATAATAACAATAAGGGGGTTACACTAACAACAATAAGGGACTATACTAGTAGTATAGGGACCTAACATGCCCCTCTCCTTCAAAAAAGTGTTGTCCTCAACACTTGAGTAGCTCTGGGTGCTTCTGTATAAAATTCTCATCCTCCCATGTAGAATCTTCAGTGGGTAAGTTCTTCCACTTGATGAGATACTCTGAAATTGATCGATTCCATAGCTGTCGAGTTCTTGTTTCCGTGACTGCTTCAGGTTCCAATATGATTTTTCCTTCCTCATCAAGTTCTGGCAATATTGTTTGAACTGGAAGATTTTCACCTATAACCTTCTTTAAGCATGAAACATGGAAAATTGGATGTACTCGTGAAGAAGCAGGAAGCTCCAATTTGTATGCCATAGTACCAATCTTTTTCAACACCTTGTAAGGACCATAGTACTTTGGCGATAATTTATTATCCTTCTTAGCTTGCTTGAGGGACATTTGTTTATATGGTTGTAGCCGTAAAAATACCCAATCTCCTACATCAAAACTTCTCTCGCCGCGATGTTGATCTGCCTGTTGTTTCATTCGATTTTGTGCCAAATTCAGGTTATCCTTTAAGAGTTGGAGAACTTCTTGCTGATGCTCGATGTGATCTTCCACCGCTTGAACCTTCGAATTTTCCCTTAAAGATGATGTGATGGATGGTGGATGATATCCATAAAGTGCCATAAATGGGGTCATTTTTGCTGCAGTATGGAAGGAAGTGTTATACCACCATTCAGCAAGAGGTAACCACTCGACCCATTGTGTTTGTTTATCAGATACAAAACAACGAAGATATCCTTCCAAACATTTATTTACTATCTCAGTTTGACCATCAGATTGAGGATGATAAGATGAGCTATGAGCTAATTGAGTACCCAAACAAGAAAATAACTCCGTCCAAAAATTTCCAGTAAAAATGGGATCTCTGTCGCTCATAATAACCCTTGGGCTTCCATGTAGCTTTTGAATTCTGTCCATAAATGTATTAGAAACTTTACTTGCTTTAAATGGATGAGATAATGCACAAAAGTGTGCATACTTGGTAAGTCTATCAACTACCACCATGATGACACTCTTTCCTTCGGACTTAGGTAAACCTGTGATAAAATCCATTGAAATCTCCTCCCAACGTTGGCTTGGAATGGATAAAGGTTGTAGAAGTCTCGGGGTCTTAATTGTTTCCACTTTATTCTGTTGGAAAACCAAACATTCTACCACAAAATTTTGAATATCAGATTTAAGGCCATCCCAAAATAATTCTTCCTTCACTCTGTGGTAAGTTTTTAAAAATCCTGAGTGTCCTCCTAAAGGAGAAGTGTGCAATTCCATAAGAATCTTTCGTTTTAGTTGGGAATTCTTTACAAAGATATAAATACAAAGATATAAGCGATCTTTGTACCATAAGGAATCATTTTTCCAACTAAATGTATCAAATGTACTTAGCATCTTGTGATCTTAAGTATACTTTTTTTCTTATATTCATACTTATAAGAAAAATAGGTATGAATATTTTTCTTATAAGTATTCATACTTATTTTTTTCTTATCTAAAATAAGTATGAATACTTATAAGAAAAATATTCATACTTATTTTTCTTATAAGTATGAATATAAGAAAAAAAGTATACTTATATTCTTTTTTTTTAGGTGGGAAATATTTACAAAGATATAAGCGATCTTTGTACCATAAGGAATCATTTTTCCAACTAAATGTATCAAATGTACTAGCATCTTGATGCAAATTTTGAATGAGTGTCAATACCTCTTTGTCCTTCTTCCATTCATCTCTTGCTTCAGTTATCCAATCTGGTTGGATAATAGAAATGGCACAAAGAAATGCTTCCACCTCTTCATTCTTTCTTAAGAGTGCATCTGCAACAACATTAATCTTTCCTATTTTGTAGATTATTTCAAAGTCATAACCCAACATCTTTGTGACCCATTTTTGCTACTCTTCTGACGATAGTATTTGTTGCAAAAAGTGTTTAAGACTATCATGATCATTTTTTACCTTGAAGTGTCTTCCCATTAGGTAAGTTCGCCATTTCTTTACTGCATGTAGTATTGCTAACATTTCCTTCTCATAAATAGGTTTATGTAAATACTTTCCTTTGATTGCACGACTTTAAAAAGCAATGGGTCTTCCTTCCTGCATTAAAACGACACCAATTCCATTTCTTGAGGCATCACATTCCACAATAAAGGTTTTTGTGAAGTCTGGCATAGCTAAGACCGATGCTAGGTACATTGCCTCTTTAAGACGTTCAAAGGCCTTAGTTGCTTCAGGAGTCCATGAAAATGCATCTTTCTTCAATAATGTTGTTAGAGGTGCTGCTATTCTCCCATAATTCTTAACAAAGTTGCGATAATACCCTGTTAACCGGAGAAATCCTCGCAACTTATTTATGGTTGTGGGGACTTTCCATTCCTTAATGGCTTTAATTTTTTTAGGGTCTACTTTAACACCGTCGTGAGATATAATATGACCCAGATATTCCACCTCTTGTACTCCAAAGAAACATTTGGATGTTTTTGCATATAATTGTTTCTCCTGCAATAGTTTGAGCACCCTATCAACATGCTCAACATGATCCTTCCAAGACCTGCTGTAGATTAGTATATCATCAAAAAATACTAGCACAAATTTTCTAAGGAAGGGTTTGAAAATGGAATTCATCAACCCTTGAAATGTAGAAGGTGCATTGTTAAGGCCAAAAGGCATGACCAAAAATTCATAATGACCCTCATGAGTTCGAAACGTTGTTTTTGGAATATCTTCAGTCTTCATTCTAATTTGATGATATCCTGAATGAAGATCCAACTTGGTAAAATAAATTGCTCCATGTAATTCATCCAATAATTCATCAATCACAGGAATGGTAAATTTGTCTTTAATGGTGAGCTTATTGAGCTCCCTATAATCAGGACACATTCGCCATGATCCATCCTTCTTGTGTACCTATACTATAGGAGCAGAGAAAGAACTTTGACTAGGTTGAATTATACCAGCCTCTAACATTTCTGCAATCATACGTTCAATTTCGCTCTTTTGGAAGTAAGGATATCTATAAGGCCTGATGTTTGGAGGAACACTTCCTGGAATCAAATGAATAGCATGATCATGATCACGAATAGATGGGAATCCTTTGGGAGTTTCAAACACCTTGGAATGATTGTCCAAGACTTGTTGGAGATCTGTAGAAATAGATGATTTTGATGTCGGAACTTCTAGTGAGCATAATTGTGCAATTACGCCTTGTTTTTATTTCTTTAGAAGATTTTTCATGACATTAGAGCTTATTATCCTTCTTGGCTTCCCTTCAATACCCCGTAATTCAACTTCCTTTCCTTCTGAAAAAAAATTCAAGAAAAGTTCTTGAAAATTAAAAGCTACCGTCCCCAAAGATTGTAACCATTGTACTCCTAGTACAACATCAGCACCTCCCATAGGAATGAAAAGAATTGGACTCATCAATACATATTCCCCCATGGTTAGCTTGATATTATGGCATTTTCCAGAGCAATTTATAGTTCCTCCATTTGCAACCATCACTTGACATTCTAGTGCTAGGTATAGGAAACAATTTAATTCCTTAGCTACCTTACAATGAATAAAATTATGGGTGCTACCTGAATCAATCAACACTATTACCTTTTTCTTCTTGATTTTTCCTTCTATCTTGAGAGTTTGAGGAGTGGTAATTCCTGCCAGTGCATTACACGATATGGTCGGATTCATTTCTTCCTCTTTTAGGGTTGGTTCCTGGTGTATATCCTCTTCTTGTTCATTTTCTTCTTCCTCTTCACAATCTATGTAAAATAATTTCTTCTCAGCACACTTATGACCTTTAGTGTATTTTCTATCACAAATGTAGCAAAGCCCTTTTGCTCTTTTTTCTTCCAATTGTTGTGGTGTCAACCTTGTAGGTTGTGGAAATCTAGGCGTAGCAACACTTCCTTCTTTATAGAATTGAGTGGTAGGTTTCCTTGTCGCCATTATTTTACATTCAAATTTTCTTGCCAACCTGAATGCCTTCTCCAATGAATCCGGTTCCAAAACACGAACTTCATGTTGGATGTTATCCTTTAAAGTTCCTATGAAGAGATCGATCTTGTGTTCCTCTGGAATATCAGTTACCCTTATATTCAATTTTTGGAAGTCCTCAATGTGCTACCCCACTAAACCCTTTTGTTTGAGATTTATCAATTGGCTAAAGAAGGTGTTGCTCTTCGTATCCTCATAATGTGCTATCATTTCCTCCGTAAAAATTGACCAAGTGACAATTTTTCTACAGGAGCAAATCCATCGATACCATACAAATGTATTTTGTTCTAAATGTAAAGTTGCAATGCGTACCTTTTGTGTGTTTTGCACATTATGAAGATCAAAATATTGCTCCATCTGTAGTATCCATGTTACAGGATCCTTTCCATCAAACTTCCTCATATCCATTTTTGGAATATGTTGGTTCTTCCCGCCAACATTAGAGTTTATGAAATCATGATTAACATTTATTTTGTTCTCATCATGAGGTTCTTCTACTATCTTTTCACCATTAGGAAACAATTCTTGTATCAAGTTTGTCAAACCTTCGATGTCTGTTTTTAAATCATTCTTCATGTTTTCCATCTTAGCTTCCATGTCATCCATCTTCGCTTCCACACCCTTCTTCAAAACTTCCATTTCATTTTTTGTTGCTCTTTGCGAGAGTGAAATTTGTTGCACTTGCTCTTGTAATTTTGATAGATAATGTTGCAATTCTTCATCTTCATGAGTCATAGTAGAGCCTTCTGAAGGCTTAATGGGTGTTGAATTATTTTTATGGGGCATATTTTAGAACCCAATACTGATATCTATTCTACAATATGCCCTTGGAATCAATTAAAATTGATTCTTCAAACAAGACTTATGCAATTCAGAAAAAAATACACACCTTTTTCTTGCTTTTTAGGAGCTCGATATTGAAATTGGATTATCTCTGTGATTGTAGTACTTCAATATCTGAATTTCGGTATCGATGTAGCCCTCTTAATTATCTTTCGAATTCCACACGTCTGACCAGATTTGGATTCTCCAAGACAAAGTTGTGTCCAATCTGCCACAATGACCTAATTATGGACTGGTTCAGTAGAGAGAACTTGTACGGCTTGCCACGTATCACTGTTTCATCCTTTGTCTCTGAAATTGATAGCGAAGAAACTACACTCCGTTTAATTGCAACCAATTTTTACAGAACTCCAATCTGATTCCCAGAGAGAGAGTTATTGAACTTTTCCCACGATCACCTCTTTGAGATGGAATTCAGGAGCCTGAAAAAGCACTACCTTCCACAGATCATATCTCCAAAAATATTGCGAATCAAGCTCTGAAATTTTTTAAAAACTTTCCTCAGGAATTTAGCTTCACACCATACGAATTTCATATTCTGAACCTTCGCAGAAAAAAATTTATAGTGAAAATACCACGATGACCTATTTAGGAGCCTAAAAAAAGACCTAACTTCCACAGATCATATCTCCGAAAATATTGCGAACCAAGCTATGAAATTTTTAGAAAATATTCCTCAGGATTTCGGCTTCGCACCCTAATAATTTCAACTTTTGAAACTTTGTATAAAAACAGTTATAGTGAAAATTCCATGATAACCTGTTTGGAGCAGCGAAACCCTAGAATCCAAAGCTCTAATACCAAATGTTGTGTAACCAGCTCCAAAAATAGGAGAAAAGAGATATAAGCGCCTTAGAAATAAGCCACTTCGAGGGGGAAATCTCCAATACATTACATAAATGAACAAATCTTGGATGATCCAATTTACAAAACCTCCTTTCAATATATAGGAGTCCATGGGGCCATAATGTAATCCTAGTGGGCCACAATGTAATCCTAGCCGACCTAACAATAATAATTTAAGGGCACAATAATAATAAAATGGGGGTTACAAGGGTACAATAATAACAATAAGGGGGTTACACTAACAACAATAAGGGACTATACTAGTAATATAGGGACCTAACAACTTTAGTCATGTTTTCTCCCTTTTTTTTTTCTTATGCACCATAATAATTTTTTCTAATATTATGCATGCAAACGTTGGTAATTAATCCACACTTAACTGATGAGTGCTCAGGATGGTTCATAGGTACAATAGAGGTTTTATTTTCCTTTATCCAAAACCACATTCAAATGTCATGAGCACAAATTTTAAGGAAACATTTTAACTTTCTACTCTTTCATGCAATCATTAATCGTGCATCATGCATCTCATGTTAATTGTAGTATACTAAAAGTTTAATTAAAATCATACCTGAGATGATGCCCACTAGTATCATACCTCTACTTTTTCGTTTCACAATGATTCCCAAAAGGCACTAGTGTTGCAACCTTTTTCTCTGATACCATTTGTAACATACCCCGACAACCTCGCAGGAAAATGCATGGAGTTAGGATTTTTTTTCAAAATTTACTAATGTGTAACCTTATAAATTACTTTCTATATTTCCGCATTAGCCATTTAAATAGCCATCATCATCACTTAGAGAAATATTTAGTAAAAATTATAGTGAGTTGCACAACCATCCATTGTCCTTGTCGTAGCATATTAACTTAAATTTTCTGCTCTAACTATGCATCGATCCCATGATCATTTTAATTCAATTAGTAGATCACCTAATTGATAATATAAACATCACATCATGAAAGAAATTAACATCATGAAAACGACAGAATGAACAATCACATAAATAGACACCGATATACCCTAGAAACCCCGTAGGGTGAAAACCAACAAACTTTTAATTTTATTATTAAACGCTCGTGAGGGTTGTCACCCCTCACTTAATGGTTATAAGGGAGTCCATCCCTTGACCATTGTCATAAAATTTACATAGAAAAATAATCTTGAATGAAACATAACTAGCTATAAGCTATTACAATCATCATGATACCATTTACCCATGAATCCTCAATCTCTGTCTTTGTAGTCAGACTGTTTCCTTCAGCGGGTCATGGTGCAGTTGGAACTACTAAACCTACATGGACTAACAACTCTTTATCTTCCACAATATTAAACTTGAAAAATAATTTTCTCAATTCATCCTTCTTTCCTGCCATTATTTTCGTTAGCACACATGATATCATGATTAGATAAAATATTAGTAATCCAATAATCAATGTTTTATTTGAAACTTAAACAATATTTGTATGCATGTATAAAACATAACCAAGTTGACATGAAATCATCTTCTTTAACATCATTTTACATGCATTAGTAACAAATAAATCACTATCAATCATCATCTTTCTAACAACCGCTAACAAAATCTTGCATGCACTTTCATATTATTTCCAAAAAAAATCTAACATACTATAAATAATATTGTGCATGCAAATGCATAACAAGATTTCAAGATAACTATCCCAACAAGAAATTTCTCTTTTTGCCTACTCTTATGTTTTCTTTTCAAAACGGATTAATGCATTAGATGCTATACTTATGCATGTGAGTACATGTTCTTTTCCAAAAACATATTTCCACCCAAGATCTATTCATAATGGTTATTATGTATAACAATGCCAACTCTATTTTAAACAAAGTTAACATACAAGTTATATTTTTGTACATGCAATAGCATATCTTGTTCTTCCTGCATGTAAAACATATATTTATTTCCAAAAGAAACCAAATAAATATTTCATGAAAAAATAAACACATTTCTTTTCCAAGGGTCAAACGCATACCACTTATTATTTGATGCATGCAAAGTGACATTTCCCTCTCATCCAAAAGATATAACCAACAACTATGCATAATATTCTCGCAAGATAAAGCTAATACCATAGCTAATCCCTTTAGGTTTGCAAAATACATATTATTTTGTCCGAAAGAGGGCAAACACAATAAATATTATGTGATTTCATCTTTGTTTTCTCTAGAAATCTAATACTCAAAACTATATTTTTACCATGCATACAAGCATATATGTTTCTCTAAATAATCTTACATAATAAAGCATGTGATTACCCTTTTTCCTCTCCAATAATCTAATCCAATAATGCATACAAGGATATATTTTTCTCTTCTATTCATTTTGAAGAGTTTTAACACAATAATTATTTCCTTGCATACAATTATGTAACGTTCCAAATGGGAAAAAATAGGCTCAGTAGGGAATATATTAAGATATTACACTATGGAATCACAACAATATGGAATTACACCAATAGATCTAAACTAGAGATAGAATGGTAGGGAATTTACTAGATGCATCACCTTCATAAGGAAGGGTGAAATCCAGAGGCTTCCTGGTCCGTTCTAGAGTCTGTCTATAGAAGAATGGTGAAACACAACAAGTGTGGGAATGACACAATCCTCTTATATTTTTCTACTCTTAGGAACCTTAGATCTACAGATCTAAACAATGGATCTAAAACAGAAGCAAAAACCAACCAAGGAAGAAGCGGGAATTCCACTCATAGGAAAATATGAAATAGGCGCAAAGAGGACACTGTATAAGCAAGCCAGCGTGAAAATAACGCAGACCAGGGCTGGGTTTCCTTATTTTAGGCTGTGTGGGACCTCCAAGAATAGTTTCAGCAAAATGAAATTAGTTTATATGGTTTAAATAGATCTCCCACAATCAACACGAGCTAAAAATCAGCTAAAGGAGAGAGTTGGTAAATAGAGAAACCATCCTTCAAGAATTGCGCAGTTTCTGCTGGAAGACACTGGAAATGAGCCATTAGACTTGTGTTACAGTATGGCATTAAGAAATTAAATCTATAATCAAGTTACTTTGTAGAAGCATTGGATTTACTTGAAGCATTAGAAAGAATCCTTCAGAAATAATAGCAGAAACAAATGGAAAAGCCGCAGAAACACTTGTCAACATTTTCTATGAGGAGCTTCAGCTGCTGTAGGTTAATATTAAAATCTACAACTAATATATGGCTGAAACATTAGATCCATAGAAGATCTGGAACTACTCAGCCTTCTTAACAAGATCCCCTTGGGGTTTTATCAAAATAATGCATAAATAAGCGTAGATCTAGCTTTTAATACACTGAACATTTTTATTGCAAATAAATTCAATCATTATAGAATCATGGCCCATATGCAAAAAAAGGATTTTCAAATAATATGGTTACTTATCTCTTGATGCATGCTTGGAATACTCTCTTCCTCCTCCTTGGCTCCATTCTCCATTTATTCTCTCTTTCCCTTCTTCTATTTCTCTCATAGTCTTATAATAAATAGAATTAATAGAATGGAATAGATTTTATAAATCATAAAAGTATTCCAACTTTTTTCTAAATCATAAAAGAATTCCATCTTTTCTAAATCATAAAAGCACTCCAGCTTTTATAAATCATACAAGTATTCCAGCTTTTTTCTAAATCATAAAAGAATTCCATCTTTTCTAAATCATAAAAGCATTCCAGCTTTTTTAACTCACAAAAGCAATCCATAAATCTTTCATGCTTTTATTTTTAAAACTATATTTGTTTTTTCCTTGTGAGAAAAATATCACTTATCCATACTTTTTCCAAATATATTACTCATTATTTCAAAAACCAAACTATTACTCATTATTTCTAAAACTCATAAAATATACCAACTTGGAAATATAATTTATTTCCATAGAGAAATTTAAATTATTCTAAATAAAATAATTAAGAAAAAATTCTTCCAATATTCTTATAATTAACAATTACAAGAATATTCTTCATGTAATATCAATATAATAATTAATAATATTTAATTATTTATTAACCCTCATTTTATGACAGTTTTTACGATGGCTTACGCGAGGGATATTACAGACTGTCAGTATCCATTTTAAATATAGTACCTATATCTGCTCTTATCCAATTCCTCGAGGATAAAATATATCTAGTTTACATAATTTTTAACAGCTACCTTAGCTTTCCTATATTATACACAGATATTTTTGTATGCTGACAAGACAAAAATGTCTTAACTTTATATTATTACTTCAGATTTATGTTTCAGTATAAATACATTGTTCCAAGTTATGTCTGTCTCTCTGATGTTTAGTTCTGAAACTCTTTTCTATACTTAATATAGTGATGTATAAATTTATAGTAGATCATAGCTATAGCTATAATGAAACTATTTATTTTACATCTCTAACTTAATTTTGATTTCAGAGTTTGTTTCTTGATGATCTAAACAGTTTGTTAGTAGAATTCTCAATAAACTAAATTAGAGAAAATAAATTCTCTGTGAGGTACCTAACCTTAGATTTAAACCCATCATAGGGTTTAAACATTCTGAGAGTTGGTCCTCTACAGAATATGTCTATAAAACCATACAAATTTCAGCATTTCTACCGTAGCGAAATGTGTTAAATGTATAGGCCCTCCCCATATCACTGTAACTCATGAATTCTCAAATATGTTTTTACCGGATTTAACTTAACAATTCACATTAACATAATTGTTTCCTGACCATCCACAATTCTTAAAAACATTAAAGCTTTAAGTAAAAAATCAATTTCCATTGAATGTGCATACCACTTAGGTCTGACTAATTTCCTCCCAACCTTAGAGTTATTTCTCTGTAACTCACCCTCGAGAAAAGATCCTTTGCTCTAGCAATAGACAACCCTTTGTCTATTCTGAAATAACTTATTTAAGTTTTCTTTCCCCTTCCTGTTTCCCTTAACTGTGTCTAGTTAATTTAGGATGTTGTATTCCTGTTTGCCTAGGCTTTCCCTCTGTTTATTCCACAAAGGTACTTTTTAAAGCTAGTTTTTTCTGATTTTCCAGCTTTATTCCACCTCTTCCCAATAATTTCCTCTTTATTGGGGTAATTATATATTTATCTCCAAATCTAATTTTAGTATCTTACTTCATTCCTTCGAAGGATTTCTAAAAGTTTGGGAAAGTCTTACAACCTTATCCATCCCGAGGGATTGGGTTTTCAGATCTCAAATCTCATTCTAGTCATTGCACACATAATTTTCCATTTTATTTTATTAATTTAAAATAATAAAATAAATCCACATAAATGTTTTCCATTGGGGTCCTCTTTACCCCTTTGGATTTGTTCAATTGTCAAATTAAAAGCATAGCAAACTGGGGATATTACATATTCCCCCTCTAAAATCAAACACCATCCTTGGAGTGAACAAAATAAATAGAAAAATCACTATGTAAACAGTGATGGATATTTTTCCATCATATCAGCCTCTCACTCCCAATTAGCCTCTTCGTGTGCAAAGTGCCTCCACTGCACTTTCACCCTGGCCACTGTCCTATTCCGGTGCTCAATTATTCTTGCGCCAATATTGTGAACAGGTAAAGCCAACTTATATGCAACTGGTCCAACTCTTTCCAACACTTCAAACGGTCCACAATAACGTGGGGCTAGTTTTTCATATCTTCTACAGTGCAAAGCACTCTTCATAGGCTTAATCCTTAGATACACATAATCACCCACACTGAATTCGCTATGAATTATCTTTTTGTTTGCATAACTTTTCTGCCTTTCTTGTGTTGTTTTGACGGTTTGCTTAATTTTCTTCACAACTCTCTCCATTTCCTACAATGCTTCCAGTCCAAGTATTAGTTTATCTTTAGGTTGACTCCAACTTAGAGGGGTATGGCACTTTCTTCCATAAAGCACTTCAAAAGGGCTAATCTTTATGGAAGCTTGATAGCTATTATTACAGACAAACTCTGCTAAGTGTAGATAATATTCCCATTTTGTTGACCTATCCATGACATCCATCTTTAATATATCCTCCAAAATCTAGTTTGTTCTTTCGGTTTGTCCATTAGTTTGGGGATGGTATGCAATACTAAAATTTAATTTGGTACCCCATGCCTCCAAACAAACTCCTCCGAAAAGCTGTAGTGAACTTTGCATCTCTATCTGAAATGATCATCTTAGGAACACCATGCAATTTTACAATCTCCTTCATAAATAAATTTGCTACTTGGGTTGTACCAAAGGTATATTGTACAAGTATAAAGTTAGCATATTTAGACAGCATATCAACTAGAACCATGATAGAGTCATGTTAGTATTTTTTCCTTTGTAAACCAGTAATAAAATCCATGGAAACAGTCTCCCATTTCCATTCTGGGATAGGTAAAGGATTCAGCAACCCAGCTGGATGTTGATGTTCAACCTTTAATTGTTGGCATTGTGTACATCTAGCCAAGTATTTTTCCACATCTTTTTTCATACTGGGCCAATATAGGTTTTTTCTTAAAGTTGAAAGTAATTTTTGGTATCTAGGATGTCTAGCATAGGGTATTTTATGGTATTCATTCAAAATTTCTTTCTTTAAAGAGTCTTCTTCAGGAATGCATAATCTGTCTTTATAACAAATTAATCCTCTTTGGTTCTATGTATACTCTTTCATTTCTTTTTTCAGCATTTGGGACTGAAGTTTTTCATATTTTTTGTCTTGTCCCACCACCTCTTGTATTATTCCTTCTATGTCAAAGTTGGCACTACTCCCAACATTACTCACACTTTGCCAAGCACTTCTACTTAATGCATCTGCAATCTTGTTTTAATTACCCTTAATATGTTTGATTTCCATGTAAAATTCACTAAGGAAAGACAACCACCTAGCCTACCTAGCATTTAGATATATTTGGGTGAAAAAATACTTTAGGCTAATGTGATCTGTCATCAACACAAACTTTTTCCATAAAAGGTAATTTCTCGACATCTTGAGAGCGTGTATTAAAACAAATATATATAGATCATAAATACTATAATTCTGTTCATGTTTCTTGAGTTTTCTAGATTCATAAGCTATAATAGAATTTTCTTGTAGGAGCACTCCTCCTAATACTTCTCCCCAAGAATTTGTGCACACTACAATTCATGATCTGGATGAATTTTTTTTTAAATAGGTGATGTTGTAAGTTTCAATTTTAGCTGATCAAATCTGTTTTGACATTTTTCAGTCCATTCAAACTTAACTCCTTTCCTTTGTAGGGATGAAATAGGGTAAGATAAGGCTGAAAATCTCTCGACAAACCTCCTATAGTATCTTGCAATTCCCATGAAGGATCTTACAAAAGACACATCAGTAGGTACAAGCCACTCTTTTATTACTTTTATCTTTTCTGGGTCTACTACCAACCCCTTTTCTGAAATTATATGACCAAGATATTTAGTTTTATTTTTGAAAAATTCGCATTTGCTATACTTAGCATCTAATTTGTTTTCCCTGAGTGTTTGTAAAAAAATTCTAAGGTGTTCCTTATGCTTAGCTTCATTATTATAATAAATCATAACTTCATCAATAAATACTAATACGAACTTGTCTAAGTACTTATTTAAGACACTATTCATTAAGCACATAAAAGTAACAGGTGCATTAGTCAATCCAAACGGTAGGACCACAAACTCATAGTGACCATACTTGGTTCTAAATGCAGTTTTACTTATATCTTCATCTTTAATTCTTAATTGATGGTAGCCTGTCCTTAAATCAATTTTCGAAAACACTGTTGCTCCTCTAACTTGGTCAAAGAGATCATCTATCCTAGGTAACATATATATGTTTTTGATTGTCAGCTTGTTCAATTAACGATAGTCAATACACATTATGAAAGTACCGTATTTCTTTTTCACAACAACATCGGTGCTCCCCATGGGGACACACTCGGTCTAATGTACCCTCTGTCCAGCAACTCTTGTAGTTGCATTTTCAACTCCATCAGTTATGAAGTACCTATTCTGTATGGGGATCTAGAAACTGGTGTTGCTCCTAGCACTATGTCAATTGAGAAATCAATCTCTCTCCTAGGGGGCAGATGAGGAATTTCATCCGAAAACACATCTTTGAATTCTCTGATAACAGGTAATGTTTCTAAAGGATTTTCTTCTGCTTGTTGTCCCAATTCTTCTACATGGAAAGAATACACTTGGCAACCCTTCCTAGCAATCCTTTTCCATTGAAGAGTTGAAATTCGTCTCACTGATATGGGCTTGGGTTTACCTTTTACTATAACAGGTTTTCCCTCACTATATATGCTATGTATTGTCTTGTCTAAGCAGTTTAACATGGCTTTATGCTTCTCTAACTAGTCCATTCCTGCGAGTACATCATAAGACCCTAAATAAAAAATATGTAGATTTAATTCTGTTTGGTATCCATTTAGATTTATGGCTGTTTGAGGTAGCTTATGAGTCACTTTTATTTTTGTACCAATGGCTAACTGAACTTACCAAGACTAATGAAATTTTTCTGACTTTAAGTTACATTTTTCTACCATTTGAGGATTGATGTAACTTAGATATGCACCTAGATCTATTAAAACAAAGATATATTGGTCATAAATTATACCTTCTACTTCAATTATGGTGGACTGATGTTCTGCTTGATGATCTTACAGAGTAGCACTGATTTTGGGGATGTTTCTTGCCACATCATTAACAGTCGTTTCTTCTCTCAATATTTGTATAGTCTGAATATTTATGTGTGGAAAATCCCTCAATAAATGAGGTTCTCCATAACCCCAACACTTTAAAGGTTCTCTCATTTTAATAGTCCCCTCTCTTTTATTATTTCCATTCATCTTTTTGGACCCTATTTGTGATTGAGAAGTTTTATTCTCCCATTTTTCTTAACTTCTTCCTTTGGTGGTTTCTCCCAAAGTTCTTCAGATATGCTGGTTTTGTTTTCTTTCCGCTGGAGTCACGCTTCTCTTTGTTTTCCCAATTCTTTGCTTGCTCACTTTTGCCTTTGAATTGCTGGTAACATAGCCTTGCTTTGCGCACCACCTCATCCATGGTTTTGGGGTTATCAAACTCTATCTTTTCCTTGTAAATAGTAGGTAGACAGTTTAGGAAACACTGTACTTTTTCCTTCTCCTCTCTTATATAGGGTACATAGCATAACATATTGGTGAATTTCATTACAAAATCATCAATTGCAAGCTGTCCTAATCTGAGCTTGTGAAACTCCTAGGCTTTATCGTCATAATAACGTTCATTCAAGTATCAATTTTTTAACTTCACTTGAAAATCCTCCCAAGTAACAGTTTTCTCATCAATAACATGGACCATATTTGTTTCTTCCCATCATAAAGTAGCCTTACCTTGAAACTGATAGATAGACAACCTGGCTCTCAAGTTACTTTCATATTTTTAAACCTAAAAGTACTTTATCATATTCAGAAGCCACACTTCAACATATTCCTCCCTCTCTCCATCATAGGAGGAAGGTTTGATTTTTGGGAATTCTCCTTGCAATTCCTTGTTCCTCCTAGACTGCTGTCTAGAGGCATCATCTTCCTCAGAATCTTCTGAATGGTTTACTCTTCCCTTTCTCTTCCTTATGGAATATTCACCTTCTTGACTATTCCATGATGTCAATTCTCTTATTAATCTATCTTGTTCTTCACTGGCTAAAGATAGACTTTCATTCTGGCTTTTCAGTTTCTCCATTTCTCTTTGCATTCGATGCAACATAGCCATCAATGGAGCATTTGGATTTGATGTATTTTCTCCACCACCTAGATCCATATACATCTCTTCGCTCATGGTTCAAATCTATATACTTCAGCACTATTTCACTGTACATGAAATTAAACATTAGCGAAACTTAAATTCAATAAAAATTTATATCAATAAATTTTTTTTTGTGTCAGCACATATTTTTCCTAGTGTTTTTACTTGGGCTCTGATACCATTTGCAATGTCTCTCACTTGATTTTTTTTTATTTTTTATTTTTTATTTTTATTTTTTATTTTTATTTATTTATTTATTTATTTATTTTTTTTTTTTCTGTATTAATCTACGTTGCTCTCTTTAAGTGTTCATCATAACTGGACATTATATTATCTCTATTCTTAACTTTTTCACTTACATGTTCCAATACTAAATTATGAACTATTCCTGTAAGATGCTTGTAAAACTTATAATCACAGTTGTCTCCTAACTAAGATACTCCATCATGGTTTATTATATAAATCTACCCACATTTTAATCCCACCCTTCTCCCACTTATGCCTAACTTAATTTATTGACCCAACACTAATAAATACAATAACACATATATACTTTCCTTATAGATGTCATTTCTTTATTCTTATTTATAAGGCCTTTTTAATCATATTATGATGAAGCCTCTTCAATTATTAAATATATATATTTCTAATACCATACGATGGTATCACTCTTCATTTTAATATCATTACTCACTCATAATGATACTTCAACATCTTCTTGGTTGGCATAGTCACATTCCCAAGATATTTATCAGGGAAAGTTAATACTGAACGTAATAGTTTACGAAACGACCCCACTACAATTTGATCTAACTCACACTAACTATGGTGTGACCTACTTATGGTTATGAACCATAATAATTCATGTAATTAATTACGTTATTGCTCCAATTCGAGATTTGGTTATGTCTTCATGTTATTGATAATTATGGATACTGTCAGTGGTTGGGACTTTGTGTACCAATTTATTTTTTCAATATTTCTGCTGATTTCTTCAAAATGTAGAAGTCATATTAATTGGGCCTACTATGTAGCTATGTGACCATAGGTTGAACTGGAGATAATTAAATAGCGTGGTACCAACCCATGTGATTTGTACTTCGAATCTTGCTTGGAGGATTTGGTTTGGATTATCGGGATTTTATCTCATAACTTGAGATGTACTAATTCAATTTCACAGTATTCAATACATAGATCTGTGGTCAAGCCCTCATCCTCCGCCACATGGATGGTCCCGATTACCTGGAGAATTAGGGTTCTTCTCCAACATAAATAATCTATAATTTTTTTTTTCAACGTTATTTTTATTCCAATTTTCTATTTAAAGTTTGTTCACTTTCTCAAGTCCCTTCACTTTGGTTAAGGATGGTAGAGAAGAATGTCTTAGAGCATACAAAAAATGTATTCATTCAACCCTAGTACTCTATTCATTACCTTTAAGCATGTTTTTTTTTCCATTTTTTAGCTATACCTTTCGCTTATCATTTTCTTCATTTAGTTTATCGCTGCTGTGATTTTTTTTTTTTTCACCTATACTCAGAAATTGACTTGAATAGTTACCTATAGAGGATTGAGTATTATGTTACCCATGTTATTATATTTATGAGAATTTTTTTCAATCTCTGGTTAATGGCTCACTATGCATTTCGACTAATAGATTTTTTTTTGTTTGGTCATCATCTTAGTAAATGTGGGATTGCATCCTTACTCTTAGTTAATGGTGTTTGAACGTACATCTCTCATTTCTACTCTGCGTGTGCTCTTTTCTACGCTTTCTAGAACTGAGAGAGAGTTAATTCCACTACATACATAAGGACAACAATGTTTATTAATGCATACTTTGTGGAATAAAATTTGTGTTAACTATTTTATTACTCATGTCTTGAATTTTATACTAGTTTAGTTGTGTCGAATACCATCATTTGAGCCATTTACTTTCTTACTGTGGTTGTGGAAAACACATGTTTTCAAATGATGGCATCCCCAGCGTTATAAGCGTATATAATTTTAAAAGGGTCCGCCCTTAGATATCCATCTATATAAGAATTTGATAATTCCATAACGACGTTTGTAGGAAGGGGTCTCGTGATTTGAACCTCGCTTCACCATACCTCTCAGGGTATGAAGACTTTGTTCCACTAGTGAAGGATCCAACGTAGTCTTAATAGTTTTTAACAACATGTTTTATATGATCTAGTCCACCTACTTTTCTTAGTCCTCTCTTCATTTTCTTTGCAGGTATGGTATATATATGCATTCAAGACTTTTCAAGGTATTAATTTTTGTTTGTTTATAGTGGAGTTCCTTTATTTAATTTAAAAGTTTTCTCCCACGATACGATTTTATAATTTGCTCTTATGTCTTCTTGCAGGTATGAATACGTTGTCAATTATTCCTTTTACTTTTCGGTTAAAGATGAATTAGACTTCGTTACCAGTTCGGCTCTTGTAATTTTTGACCCTGGATTCTCGTTTATATAGGTTGGTTTCTTCATTCACAATTTTTCTTCTATGCCGATCCTTACATAAGCTTTGCATAAAATCTATACTGTTGTCTCTTGGTGACATAGAGTGTCCTCTGTGTCACTCTGATCATATTTAGATTATTTATATTCTATCATATATCTAAAAAAAATTTGGGTTTGTAACCCATGGACTGGACTCTCTTACTTATTTGATTATTTTAATGAGAAGATCTTTTCATGTTCAATACTTGACTTCCTTCTGTGGAATGTTATTTTCCATTTTTAATATATAGTTTCATAAACTTTAGTATACTTTTCTTGTATAATTTACATGCAATATTTAAAGGAAGCTCTTGAATATATTTATGAACTTTTAGTGTAAAACTAATTCAGTTCATATTATATATCTTGGTAATTTTCATAACAGAACTATGTACTTATAGTAATTCTAAATCTGACCTATTTAAATAGAAATGTCTAGTTTCTATACTAAATTTAGTCATTGTCTTTGCATACTAATATTTCTTTTTATAACAATTATCTTAATAAAGTGTGACTATTAGTATGCATTTTAAATATAGTACCTATGTCTACTTTTATCCAATTCCTCAAGGATAAAATATATATATATTTTATATACTTTGTAATAACTACCTTAGCTTTCCTATATTATAAACAGATATTTTTGTATGCTTACAAGACAAAAATGTCTTCTCTTTGTATTACTACTTCATATTTCTGTTTCAGTATAAATACAGTGTTCCAAGTTATGTCTGTCTCTCTGATGTTTAGTTCTGAAACTCTCTTCTATACTTAATACAGTGATGTATAACTTTACAGCAGATCATAGCTATAGCTGTAATGAAACTATTTATTTTAGATCTATAACTTAATTTTGATTTCAGAGTTTGTTTCTTGATGATCTAAACAATTTGTTAGTATAACTCTTAATCAACTAAATTAGAGAAAATAAATTCTCTGTGAGGTACCTAACCTCAGATTTAAACCCATCACAGGGTTTAGACATTCTGAGAGGTGGTCCTCTAGAGAATAAGTTTATACAAACATACATATTTCAACATTTCTGCCGTAGCAAAATCTATTAAATGTATTGGCCCTCCCCATATCACTATAACTCATAAATTCTCAAATATGTCTTTACCGAATTTAACTTAACAGTTCACATTAACACAATTGTTTCGTGACTATCCACAATTCATCACAACATTAAAAATTTAAGTAAAAAACCATTTTCCATTGAATGTGCATACCACTTAGGTCTGACTAATTTCCTGCCAACCTTAGAGTTCTTTCTCCGCAACTCACCCCTGAGTAGAGATCCTTTGCTCTAGCAATAGACAACCCTTTATCTATCCTAAAAAAACTTATTTAAACTTGCCTTCCCCAACTTGTTTCCGTTAACTGTGTCCAGTTAATTCAGGATGTTGTATTCCTGTTTGCCTAGGCTTTCCCTCTGTTTCTTCCACAAAGGTACTTTTTAAAGCTAGATTTTCCACTTTTCTAGCTTTATTCCACCTCTTCCCAATAGTTTCCTCTTTATTGGGGTAATTAGATATTTATCTCCAAATCTAATTTTAGTATTTTACTTTATTCCTTCCAAGGATTTCTGGAAGTTTGGAAAAGTCTTACAACCTTATCCATCCTCATGGATTGGGTTTTCAGATCTCAAATCTCAATCTAGTCATTGCACACATAATTTTCCATTTTATTTTATTAATTTAAAATAATAAATAAATCCACATAAATGTTTTCCATTGGGGTCAACTTTACGCCTTTGGACTTGTTCAATTTTAAAATTAAAAGCATAGCAAAATGGGGATATTACACCTTTGCAGAGCCCTTTTTGGTAGTTTTTTCCTTTATTTTCTATAAATCCTTCTTAAGATGCCCTGATTTGTTACAATACGAACACTTCAACTTAATCTTATTACCTCTTGACTTGGATCTTGATGTGTCTTTCAAATTTTGATCTTTTTCTTTTGATCGAACTCTTGCCACCATTGCTTCTGATGTTGAGGCTTCAGAACTAGATTTCCGTCAAGTTTCCTTAGACATTAATTTCCCACAACACCATCAAAGTGAATGGTATCAGTAGAACTAAAACTCATAGATGTTACAAAATGATCCGAAGGCTTTGTAAAAAAACACAATAGTGTAATTGATTTGTCTTCCCCTTTACGATTTACATCTATACTAAACAATTAACATAAAAGAGTATTGAAAGAATTTAAATTTTTAGAGATATTTCTATCTTTCTTCATCCATAAATTGTATAACTGTTTCTTCAAGTAGATGTTGTTCATTAAGGACTTGACCATATAAAGGCTTTCTAACTTGGTCCATAATATTGTAGTTGTTTTCTCTCAAATGATGTTAAAAAACACATAATATTCCAATTACATATGGATAACAGTGAGGGCTCTTGCATCCATGTCCTCGCAATATTCATCATCCATGTCCATGGTTTCTTTTCCTTTCCCAACAATGCGCTTTCCATTCCTTGTTGCATGATCATATCTCACATCTTAACCTTCCATAGTTCAAAGCTATTACTCACATTGAACTTTTTTATTTCAAACTTCGCACTCTGAATCTTCGCTATTAACACAAATTTTTCTCAAAAGCTTTGATACCACTCGAGTTGAGAAGTGAAATAATGATATGAAAATAAATTGAAATTGTATAAAATAATAGAAAATAAACAATATATCAGAATAATCAAACAAAAATATTAACACAATGTTTTACATGGTAAATCCCTCCATGTGAGGGAAACATTAAGGGGTGAGTGATAATCAGTATTATTATTATTCAAGGAATATTTACAACAACAAACTCGCAAACTGTTCAACCCACTTTTTATTCATTTTATGTTTTCTTATTTCCTCTATAGGCTTACAAGGATAACTAGTAACGTGACAAAATTTTTATAAATTTGTACACATGTTTTAAAACAATTACATAAGAAACTTTTTACATAAAACAAAAAATTTCATTTTATATGTTTTTTTCAATACTTATATTAGGAAAAACAAACCAAACCAAACGAACCAATTTTGGCTATTATCCCAAGAATGTATGGAAATAGTTGGCAGCTTCTAACAAAGTTCAATTGTAATCCAAAAATGGAGAAAATATTTAAAAAAAAATTGAGTAATCCTAATCTAAGCACCTCCTAGGAATTTGAATGACTGGTTTTTGACTCTGTGGCTTGCCCCTCAAAGTAACCCAAGAATCTATAATCAGATTTTATCCAGGGGCACAACTTAATTTATATTGAACTATCTATAAAATGAAAAAATTATTAATTTACGTTGCTTTACTTGGAGTAGCCATATATTTTGGCCCCATAGACATCCACGTTCAAGGTTGAGTCTCTTTTGTTACCATTTTCATCATGTGATTTCTCTAATTTTCTAGTGTCAGAAAGTAAGCTTGACATTTCTTTTTATTGTATGTTTTGGGGGGGAAACACTTCTATGGCCAAGAATGGTAACAATGAACATAAACACCTAAAGACGGCTACACTTCTTATAGAGCATGGACACCATGGTTATATCCCTCTTAATTATTGATGATCCAAAATCTATGTTAACATCTATGCCACTTTGGACACCATGGTTATATCCCTCTTAATTATTGATGATCCAAAATCTATGTTAACATCTATGCCACTTTTATGTGATGAGACTAGATTTAATTTTGTTTGATATTAATTATTTTTTGAATTAAAAAATATAAATGTTACTTAATGTAATTGATATTATAATATCGATATCATATTGAAATGTATAGTACAAACATAATAGACTTTTATTTGCATTGCTACATCTATCTTAACATGGTGATAACAACATCTATCTATATGTCATTAATGCAACAATAACAACATATATACAGAAATAGCCTTCGACCCATTTTTGTTTTTTGTAAAAACAAAATCATTTCAAGAACTTATCAGATTACCACAATAATATGATCAAGAGGATGACCATAGATAACGTAACGATTTCAAATTTGTACATCACACCAAGAAAAACTACCAAGTCACATAATGAGAATCAATTAATTCTGAGAAAGTCTAATCTAGAACCGGTGATAATATAGGTCATGAAAGAAAATTAAGAAGTCGCGTACTGAGAATATAATTTCTCTGTGAGGAAAAAATAAACCAGAATAGTATGGAAGATGACAACTGTCATTAAGTAACCGGTGGTTATCAAATAAATATTTTATAGCGATCATAAAGACATGTTAGGGATAAGTCAAACGACAAAAAACAAAAACACTGCATTAAAACTTGTTATTCGCCTCAAGTTTCTTCAAGAAACAACCTTAACATCCAAATGAAAATATCCTAGACTCTAAATATTTTCTTTTCCATAAATAATTTTACTATGTGTCTCAACATAAACATGTTTAATGCTCCTTTTTCTATCCAAAGCCTTAGGTATAAGGCTAATGTCATTACATTACCTTACCAAAAAGTCAAACAACTTTATTTAAGGTAGAAGATTCCTTTATTTGAGGTAAATTCAAGAAACTTAAAAGTAAATGAAAATGAGACAACTACAATTTCTGAAAGGTATATACAAAAACAGTTCTATGAAAGCCATCCTAACTAAATATGCAGGTATAAATACACGTGATAATATTGATAGCATGAGACTAGACATCTAAGATGTAACCAGAAAGGTTCCATTCTTTTTTCCTTCCAGTATATAGTTGGAAACATTTTTCGATGTCTCTACATGGTTATGGTTGTACAGGCCAATCACACTCGAAATATTCAAGGTCTCTGTGAGTCTTTATACCACCTAAAATGCATATCTTTGATAAATATTTCAAATACAGATATAAATATATGGATATGGTGTGCACTCTTGATTCTTTGATAAATATTTCAAATACAAATATAAATATATGGATATGGTGTGTACTCTTCATTCTCGATTCACGTCAGAGCGACACAAAGTTATGTCAATTCTCCTTTTGCCCATTGCTATTATGTTTTATAGACTACAAAATGATGATGATTAGAGAACTAATCAACCCGCTTATTGAGAAATGATGGTGTTAATTACATTTACCAAACGCTTCATCACTAGGAAAATTGCATA
The DNA here is from genome assembly GCA_034641835.2 of Pinus albicaulis. NCBI lineage: Eukaryota > Viridiplantae > Streptophyta > Pinopsida > Pinales > Pinaceae > Pinus > Pinus albicaulis. Next base: position 859,231,786 of record CM076570.1, read on the forward strand.
CCCGAAACCTATTTTGTACTCTTTATCACAACATGTCTTAGAGTCATTGATTTTCGTTGGGAGGCATGTCATTCAGTGATGAACGTTAGAATTTATGCCAAATCTATATCCAAGTAGATGCCAAGTTGTCAATAACGCCTAGGCGGCCGACCCTAGAGCTTCATCAGGTACTGGTCGCTAGAAAACTAAAGTGAAAATAAATGTGTATTAATGACGTTTTGAGAAAATTGTTGACCGTCAAAAATACGTTTTCTAGAGTTGCAATCACTTCCGGAAAGACAGGTTGTGAGAAATTATGAATGTCAAATACAGGAAAAATGCCCAGGAAAAATGCCCATAAAATTCCATCCCTGGTGGGTGGATACGTTCGATCATACCGTTGGACGAAATGACACCCTTCTCTATCACTTAATTTATACGGATATATGGAAGAGTGGAATGTGTGCATCTTTCACATAGTCTATACAACTGCGTGGAAGAGTGGAATGAGTGCACATAGTTTCTGTATGTCTGTATTTGATGGTTGTTATCTTCGACGTGATAATTTTGTCAAGAAGGATATTTTTCTTGGGAGTATAGATTTTCCTTTTACCCAAAAAAAGGCAAGTGTTGGAGTGTTTGAATCATTTTTATAGTGTGGAAATGGATTCAACAACATAAAAAACTTATGCGCGACCAAAATATTGAAAATGTAATTTAAATATCCTAAATACTTCATCAGATTTTGCCAAAAACAAGTTCGTTATTTTATGTCCAAAAATGTACCCTGATTACACTATTCATATTCAAAGTTGTTCAAGGAAGTCAATTGAAAATATAGGGCTTGGAATTTTACGTTCTACAATATTTTTGTTCATTTTGAACTTATTTAAGGGTGATGGAAATACTGAAACATGAAAAGTGAGTAGGGAAAAAAATTAAAACAGTAAAAATATAAGTGACCAATTTAGATAACTTATTTAGTTATAACACGTATTTCTTGTTACCATTCCTTAGTGGATTGACTTAAAATAAGATTTTTATGCAAAATTTCAGTCCCCACTTTGATTATGAATTTTTCCTTATCACTCCATTCATTGAATGTTAAATCCAACCATGATAAAAACACTAAAATCTGGAAATCACATTTATTTCTGAAAATATAAATTTGGAGATTTTAGTAATGCTAGAAAATGCACAACAAAATTCATAACAGCGAGACACAGAAAATAACACAACGATTTTTGGTTAACGTGACTCTGGAAAAACTCCCTACAACTCTTGGGAAAAACCAATTTGAGAGATCTTCTTTATTTCTGAAAATATTTTACAAAGAAAATGAAATACACAGGAAATATTCCAGTGTTTAGAAAGTATAAAGTTACCGCGATTTCCGTGCATAAAATCCACCTCGAAAACTGTGCCACAGAAAATATGTTCACACAGAAAAATCACAACAATAAATGTTGTATGGCATGCCTCGATAAATGTGCCCATAATTCTATTTACAGTCTGTATGGACCTATATAGACTGTACGGAAAATTACAATAGTATTTCTCCTCGAAAAGCGTGCATAGCTCTGCCTCGATTTTCATGCCTTCAACCTGCTGCCTTTTCCCTCAAAATTTATGTCGTCCCTCATTGGAATGCGTGCCAAATAGCCTATGTACGGATCTGTTGTAAATGCTCTCCTTGGGATGTGTGCCAAATATTTTCTTCTCTCCTTCACCTCCTTCCTGCTCAAAAATTTCTCCTTTGCTCTTTCTTGCTTTCTCTCAAATGCTCATGAAAGAATAAATCTGATCTGTTCTTCTTCTTCTATCTTTTTACCCTAAACTAAGTGACTTTTAGGTGATCCCTAGATCCAATGGCTGATATAGATTTAGATCAAGGGTTGAAAATAAATGCACATTATTTTCACTTTTTCTATTTAATCACTCACCCACTTAAATAAAGACCCACTTAGCCTTTTATTTCCATAGTCACTTTTTCACTTTCTAATTCTTCGTTGTCTTTAATAAAGTCACTTTTAAATTAGAACGTAACTTTATCACTTATAAAGTCACTTCAATATTAGACTAACTTTACCACTTATAAAGTCACTTTTAGGAGAAGACGCACAATATAGTGGACACTTTTACCTAGGAAAAAGATCAAACCCATGGGGAACCACTTGTCCTCTGGTACCCAAAATTTAACACTCTCTCTTACTGAGGAAAGTGTTCCTCACCACTCCCATCTTGTCTCCGAAGTAGACATCTTTGCCCCGTGGTAAGGCTTAGGTGAAGATGTATGCTACCTGTTCATTTGTGGAGATGTACTCAAGCTTAATTTTTCCCTTTTGGACATACTCTCGAATGAAGTGATACTTGATCCCAGTATTTTTTTACCTGTCATGAAAAACTGGATTCTCCGTGAGTTTTATTCAACTTTGATTATTGCAATGAGTCAGAGAAGGTCTCAATGCCTGACCAAATAGACCAAACATCATCTTGCGAAGTTATATGGCCTCACATCTAGCAAAACTAGTAGCCATATACTCTGCCTCAGCTAAGCTCAATGCAACTGACTATTGTTTCCAGCTGAACCACGACAAAAATTCTGAACCAAAGACAAAAAACCACCCTGAATATCTCTTCCTATCTGAAGCACGTCCTACCCAATCTGAATCTGTGTACACTGCAAGTCCCACTTGATCACCCTATCTATAGTCCATACCATAACCCACAGTACCCTACAAGCAACGAAAAATGTGTTTTGCAGCCACCCAGTTTACTCTCCTCAGCTCACACATGAACTGACTCATAGTGTTAACTGCAAAACATATATCTCGTTGAGTGTTGACGAAATCCATCAATGATCCAATCAACTGCCTGTATAGTATAGGATCCACCAACTTGGAATTGGAAGCATGAAGCTTCTTCCAGTTAGTGATCATAGATGTAGACATAGGTTTGCAGTCCTCCACGTGGAATATTCTATGTATATCCACGGTGTATTTCCCCTGTCCCAGGAATATATGACCCTTCTCCTAACACACCTCCAATCCTAGAAAATAATGCATCAAGATGATATCTTTCATCTCCAGATATGAAGCAAGATCTCTCTTGAAGCCCTCAATGAGTCTCTTTGCTCCAATGATGACCGAGTCATCAAAATACAACACCAAAATGAGAGGCTTCTCACCTACCACAATGAAGTGTAGGTTTCAATCAACCTCACTCTTAGTGAAACCCAATTGCTGCAAGTAAGTATCAATCCTAAAATACCAAGCTCTTGGAGCTTACTTCAGGCCATAGAGTTCCCTTTTCAATCTGCATACATGGGTCTCCCACCCATGCACCTCAAAGACCTGCAACTGCTCAATATAAACTCCCTCCTGAATGAAGCCATTGAAAGGGGCGGTCTTCACATCCATTTGGTGGATCTTCCAACCCATCTTTGTTGCAATCGATACAATAAAGCGAATATATGTATACTGAGCTACGGGAGCGAAGGTGTAATCATAGTCAACTCCCTCTAGCTATGAGAACCCTTTCACCGCAACCCAAGCCTTGAACTTCTCTATTCTTCCATCTGCAGCATGCTTTATCTTGTATAGCCATCTGGAAGTAACAACTGATTTACCTTCATGCCTAGACACTACCTCCCAAACATCATTCTTCATAATAGAAGAATACTCCTCCATTATGGCCTCTCTCTACACCTACTGGCTGGCTGCCTCCTCATAAATAGAAGGCTTAGTGTAAAAAATGCTTGTAACCAATGCCATGTTACTACAGAACCGCTCAAGTGGTCTACTCTCTTTGACCTGTCTCTTTGGACCAGCAAGTTATGTTGCCTCGCACAGGGTGTCTTGAAGCCACTTGGGATTCCTCTTCTCTGAACCTGCTTCTTCCACCAGAGTGAAATAATCCTCATCATCACCAGAAGCCTAAACTCCTAAAGCTCTGCCAACTGACCCCATACCTGTACATGAGCCTGTAGAACCTGATGTACCATGCGAGCTCTCCATTAGTGGACTATACTATGAACTATTCTGCGGACTGCCATGTAAGCTACCCAAAGATCCACTCACCTGAATATGAGTTCCACTGCTCACTAATGGACCTAAAATTGTAATAGACGTACTTCCTAATCCCTCACCTCCTGTACCCTGTGCACTTGATCCCTATGACTGATTCAATTGCTACTGAGTCCTTGGTGACTCTATATAATGTAACTCCTGTGACGTCCTAAAAACTCTCTCCTCCTCGAAATTTACATCCCTCATTACAACAACTTTCCTCTTCGAAGGAATTTAAATCTGGTAAGCTTTCAAGGTCTCGCTATAACCCACAAAGATTCCCTTGTCTACATTAGGATCTAGCTTGGTCCTTCTCTCCTTGGGGACATAAGAATATGTAAGGCACCCAAAGATATGAAAGTGCCCAACATCAGGCTTCTTCCTTGTGAAAGACTCCTCGGGAGTCACATTCCCCAAGGCATGATGTGGACTCCTCCTCTGTATATAAACAACAGTGTTGCAGGCCTATGCCCAAAAAAATAAAGGTAACCCCTGATCGTGAAGTGTGGCTTGGGCAACCCCTACAATATATATGTTATTCCTCTCTCACACCCATTATGTTGGGGGTTGTAAGGAATAGTGAACTCCCTCTTAATGCGTGCCTCGGCACAAAAATACACAAACTCTCCAAGATTATACTCACCTCCATTGTCCGACCCGAGTACTTTGATCTTCCTGCCTGTCCGGTTTTCCACAAGAGCTTTAGAATCTAGAAACCAAATGAATACCTCACTCTTGGTCTTAAGGAGATAGATCCAGGTCTTCATGGAGTGGTCATCAATGAATAATACATAATACCCAAATCCACTCAAGGACACATGAGACATCCAACCACTCACATTAGAATGAATCAAGTCAAGAATCCCTGTCGTCCTACTATCATTGCTGGGAAAAGGATATTTTGCAAACTTCCCCATAGCACATCCTTTGCATACATCCAGGTGATTATAACTGAAATATGGCACACCAATGGTGATATCCCGTAATGTTCTCAAGGCCTGATGATACATGTGCCTCATCTTGCGATGCCAAATCTCACACAACTTTGAGCTGCTAGATTTGTTGTCGTTCTTGTCCCTAGTACTACTACTCAATTCCATCAGGGGCTGCAATGATAACTTGTACACCTTATCATGGTGCACTGCAATCAATCTAGCTAAATCAGTTGGAGTTCCCCTAGGATATATGAGTACCTGTCCATTCCTTAACAACACCTCATACCATTTGTCCTCAAGTGCTAAGATGGATATCAAGTTCTTCTTCATTCCATGCACATATAGAACATATGCCACTTTCAAGGGAGGTTTGGGTTCCCTATAAAATTTTAATGTTCCGACACCGACTTCTCTAACAATGTTTTGATCACCAAGTACTACCTCCATATCAGTATCACTCTCTGATAGCTCTTATAAGTACTCCCTGACTCCTTTCATATAGCGAGAAGCACCACTCTCAACATAAAAAACACAAGAAGATGCTCTGCTAATATAGGTGGGTGTACACTCCCTCTGAACATATGTGGTAGATGATACTGCACTGAAGGAATCATAAGCTATGAATCCAAACTCTCGATCAAATCTCCCTAAGAAGCCCTCTATCTCTGTAGAAGATGCCATGGTTTTCTCTTTCCGTTTCTTATTTTTATTCCTTGGACACATAAGAACATAGTGTCATATATTTTGACAATTCCAACATTTGAATTTGGAATATTCCTTTTATTTTCTCTGTTTCTTTCCTTTACCTTTTCCTTTGCCTCCACTGGTGGAAGATCCCTTGTTTTATTTACCTTTCTTGCCTCTTTCCAACAATGTTGCATTTTCATCCTCCTCCCCCTGTTTGGCTACCCCCATATGGTTCTTCCTAATCTCATTCTGACTGAAATCATCCCACAACCTTTCCCATCTGAGAAGCTTCTCCCATGTGACAATACCATCTACAAAACTTTCCTAAGTCTTGGGAAGACCATGCAAAGCTATCCTCACCAACTCAGTGGGTGCAATGGTCTCTCCTACAGATTCCAACTCATCTCTGACCGAAGTGATCTTGGTGAGGTATGTTGTAGCACTGTCAGTCTTATCCATTCTTATGGCCTTTAATTTCACCTTTAGGACAATCTTATAGTTTTCATTTGAGCTTCGGTAAATCCCGATCAAGGTATTCAACATTTCATGTGCATAAGCCATTCGTCTCACATGAGGAATGCCATGATATTTGACTCTTTCAAAAATTAGTATTTTGTCCTTAGCATTCTTTTTGGTGAACTCTGCTAATTGTGCTAGATCAACGGGAACTACTGCTAGGTGCTGGGTGGTATGTAACATAATGACCCAGACCTTTGCTTCCTCAAAGATACTTTGGATTCTTTCCCTCCATGCACTATAGTTACTATGACCATGTAACCTGTCTTCAAACCTAAATCCCAAAGACATCATTCACTATCCTATAAAACTGAAATTTCAAATATGGGTAAAGGTTTTCTATTCTCTACGTAAAAATAAGACTATTGTAATTTACACATTGTTGCCCCAAATAACAATTTCCGACCAACTTGTCTCAAATACCATGTAAAATATCAGTCCCCACTTTGATTATCAGTTTTCCCTTATCACTCCATTCATTTAATGTTAAATCCAAACATGAAAAAAACACTAAAATATGGAAATGACATTTATTTTTGAAAATACAAATTTGGAGATTTTACTACTGCTGGAAAATGCACAGAAAAATCGTAACAACCACACACAGAAAACAACATAGTGATTTTTGGTCAATGTGATCCTAGAAAAACCCCCTACAACTCTTGGGGAAAACCAGTTTGAGACCTCTTCTTTATTTCTGAAAATATTTTATAGAGAAAATGAAATACACAGGAAATATTCCAGTATTTAAAAAATACAGACTTATCTCGATTTCTGTGCATAAACTCCACCTCGAAAACCGTGCCACATAAAATATTTTCACATAGGAAAATTATAGCAATAAATGTTGTAGGGCTTGCCTCGAGAAATGTGCCTAGAATGCTGCGTATGACCTGTACAAACCTGTACGGACTGTATGGAAAATTACAATAGTATTTCTCCTTGAAAATCATGCGCAGCTCTGCCTCGATTTTCATGCCTTCAGTCTACTGCCTTTTTCCCTCGAAATATATGTCGTCCCTCCTTGGAATCCATGCCAAATAGATGTTGTACAGATCTATTGTAAATTCCATCCTTGGGATGCATCCAAAAGATTTACTTCTCTCCTTCACCTCCTCCTTGCTCAGAAATTTCTCCTTTTCTCTCTCTTGCTTTCTCTCAAATTCTCATGAAAGAATAAATGCGATATTTTCTTCTTCTTCTCTCCTTTTACCCTAACCTAAGTTACTTTTGAGTGATCCCTAGATCCAATAACTGAGATAGCTTTATATCAAGGGTTGAAAATAAATGCACATTATTTTCTTTTTCTATTTAATCACTCACCCACTTAAATAAACACCCACTTAGCCTTTTATTTCCATAGTCACTTTTTCACTTTGTAATTCATCATTAACTTTAACAAAGTCACTTTTAAATTATAACATAAATTTATCACTTATAAAGTCACTTTTAGGAGAATAAGTACAATAGAGTGGACACTTTTCCCTAGGAAAAATATCAAATCCACGGGGAACCACTTGTCCTCTGGTACTCAAAATTTAAGATCTTATAAACAAAAAAGAAAAATATTGAACACAATGTGCATAAATTTCATATACAATTTTATGATGTTATAGAAATCTTATGATGTTATAGAGCTAAATGAGTGATTTATTGTGTTTAAATGCTTTTTTTCTAAATATAATTGCTTGCAAGCTACCTCATCTTCATAAATATATATAAAACAAAACAAAAGAAAATAACCATCATAAAATTTCCACTTGATGAGAAAAATAAATTTGAAGGTCCACTTCACAATCTTGTCTAATGAAATTAATAATGAGGTGCAAAAATAGACCAATCAAAGCATTTAAAATGCATTGTTTTTATTTAGTTTAGCTCAAATGCATTGTACTTTTGTCATCTTCCTATTTTCCTTTAAATTTTGGTTGAAATAATGTTCAAAATTTGAGTTTTAATACTCAGATTATTTAATTTTTAGCATTTAACTATAATTTAAATTTTATTAAAATCTATTTACATTGTTTTCAAAAAATAATTAAATTAAATATAAAAAATAATTTAAATATTAATAAATTTTATATACATTATTTTTGAAAAAATGATTAAATTAAATAACAAAAATAGGTAAATTAAATACCCCATATTTTATGAGTATTCATTTACTTATATTTTAAATATTGATAAAATTTATTTACACTATTTTAAAATCTAGATAATGTAAAAAAAAAAATTGATTCGTTAATTTTAAAAGACGAACATAGATTCATGTTAACCCCTAATATAGTGCCAATAGGGATCAAATCACTTGAAGTGAAAATCTCTTTTGAGTGAAAAAGTTGATGAATGGTTTGCACTTGAAGAGCGCTAGATAAATCTAGAGTTAAAATGGATCTACACTGGTTTCCCCAACATTTAAAAATATTGACATACTTATTTAATAAAAATTATAGTTATCTCATGTTCTATTTCTATAATTCTATAATGTGATACCATCTATTTAAATTTAAAGTGTAAAGAAGAAATGCTAATTTTCTTTGAAACTCTATGCACTACTTAGATGAATCGATAAACCAAGGAAACTAAAAACTAAAACCAAATTTACTTTCACCACGATACAATGTTTCTTAATAATCAATAAACAACATAAAATCACCAAAGATAAAAACACATGCACACAAAATTGGCACACTTGTTTTACCGAGGATACCCAAAACCTGCTTTCTTTATTGTGGTATTTTGTTGATTGTTCTTTGAGAAATTAGATCTATTAAAATTCATGTTGCTACTGCAACCAACAATATATCTCTAAGAAAATTCTAGGCTTCTCCTCACCATTCTCAGCTCTACAACTATTCTCTACTGAAGGCATTCTTGAATTTACCTGAGAATTCTATTCCCTTATCCACAATCCTTGAGCACTTAGGCTCCTAAATCCTTGTGCACTTACTCCTAAATTATTGTGCATAATGTAATATCCCTCCATTGCTAGTCTAATATTCTAATTAGACTATTTACATTGGATAAAAGGGTGGGAAATCCATGAAAAATATTGGAACAATTTCATAAATGAATATTTAATAATAAATAAATGAGATGTATATACTTGGGAATGAGACACCTATAAATGATATGCTTGCCATTATTTCATGATAATTATTCTAGATGAAATTCTAGATAATATTAATGGATGGGAGAGATATATCCATTAAGTGGCTTAGGTGGACAAAGATGCTAAGCTTGGATAAGCATAAAAGTGTCACGGGAGAGAAAGGCTGGCTTTTATTATGGGAAAAGCTCAGGAAAATGGATAAAAAGGTCTGAAAAAGCGAGATGCCACTAAAAGAAACTTTTTCATGAAAAAATTAATTAAATACCTATTAAAAATATCAATAATGGTTGTTGAACCCTCGATAATAACTTCTCAGCTCAGGGGTGAACTGATGACCTATAAATGGTATAATTCTAGAGATTTTCTATAGCTGAAGTGGTTCTTCTAAGTTGATCCACGGTCATAAATTTGGTTACTGAATAACTGTATTTTATAAACTTGTTGTAGCGTTATTTGATGAGAAAATTTTACCGTTTGGTTATAATAGTGAATATTTTTTTATTTGGCTATAAATATTAGTGTGATGAATAATTCTCTATTCAGGCAATATTCTGTAAAGTTTTGATAATTTTTAAGTAGGGTTGTGTTCATATTAAGCCTTGTTTTAATAAACATAATTATTTAACAGCTATTTTCCTTATAGTTTAATTACTAATTACTTGGAAAAGTGATTGTACTATATTATGATACAATGATTGTACTAGATTATGTTAAATAGAGTATAAATATTTGATGTACACAAGCTATGTCTTTAATGGGTGGTAGCAACATAATGAGGATCTTGGTAGGTAGGGAGTGGAGGTCCTACATTTGGACTCGCTAAAGCTCATGAGAATCTTAACACATAAAAATAATTCAATTCGTGCCACTATGTTATGCTAATATATACCTCTGTGTCATGTTGGGGTTATTCATGATTTAATAATTGGTAAATTATTATCAACCATTAGGTGGCCTAATGGTGAGGTTAGTCCAATCTATGTACAAGAAACCATAACAGTGATTACAATGTTAACATGGTACTTATTTGTCTGATTAAATTAACACTAAATATTGGAGGATCAATATCCAAAGGTATGATGCACATAAACACTTCTATCGAGATTTAGAAGTCTGGTAATATCTAGAAATAATTCTAGGAAGACTATGCCATTCTAGGTATAATTTCCCAGGTAAGGAAAGAGAGACAAACGACATAAAACATAATTGTGTTGAAATATAAGGGGAGATATCCAGATTATTAAGCTTCAAGTCCTATTCATTTTATATGAGCATTAGGGTATTATATAAAAAAAGTACACAAATTGAACTTTAGTTAGCTCTGGTGATTATATGACATCGGCCTAACGAATACGATTAACTGGAAATAGGCGTGGTATCAAAAAATCATTGTGCCCATCATAAGAAATAAATTGTCTCTAATTACTAAAAATACCATTACAAAACTTATGAACTGGAGTAAATATAGATATAAAAAATGAAAATTTTAGTTCTCAACCCTTACATGCATAAAATGAGAACATGATCTAAGAAATTAAGATATAATGATGCGCTATGAATATAAAGTGGCGGTAAAGGCACAACAAGGAAATACATCAACAGGAAGATTAAGTGTCTACTAAATTTCAAAAATTAAAACGACAGTATAAGCTTATGCTAGATTATAATAGAAACATAGTATTAATTAATTATAATAGAAACATAGTATTGATTAATCAATGAAAAGATAAATTACGGTTAAAAACTCCACGAATAGATAATTTGTAAATTATATAATATCCAATTGAGAAAGATCTAATGGAGGAACCGAGATATTCACTCGGAGTTGAAACCAATACAGGTGTGATCCCTGGAATAGTAAAGGACCTTTAAATATATTGATGAGATTCTAATCAACAGTCATCCGAATCGTAATATAAAAACTAACTGTGGTTTCCAATAAAATTGACTCTCGAAATTTTTCCTTCATGGATGTAGGAGCAAACAACCTATTTGTAGTAGCATATCTCATGGTTAATCGCAGGGTCTCAACACGGGTTGGACGAAGGCGTGTAAATTACATGTTATCTATTAATCCATACCTGTGGATAATATAGAATAATAGAGGGACAAGTTAATATTTAAAAAAATTTCAGGATGGTGGGAAAGATTGTAAGACTCATCAAGCTTACGTATGAATGATTACCGGAAATATAATAAATAACAAAAAGGAAAAATATTCCAGAAGAGGAAGATACCTGGGTTGGCGATCAGTAGATAGTTTATCCTTATTATACCTTGAATAAACATTTAGAGAGTAGGAAAGAAGAAGGTAAATAGAAAACTATCATTAATCCATGATAAGAGTAAAATTTAGATGTAATAGTATAAGAATTACAGTATCTAAATGGTACCTAGAAAAATCGAACTCGAAATTTGAAATAAATAAAATTAGAGTGAACTGGGACCCATGGTCAGATGGTGAACCAGAAATTCTCCTTCAACGAAGAAAAGAGGAACACAATGGAATCTCTAAATAAAATGGAGTTGTTTCATTACATTAGGAGTATAGTAGAATTCTTTTGCATGGGAAATATGCATAAGTTATGTAATTATTTATTGGAATGTCGAAACATGGAATTTTGGTGTGGTTGCCTCGCAACGATGCTTGTTAAACTGCATCCATTTCGAAATTATGACTGCATAAGAGGAATTATCGGGGATAATTACCAATAATAGAAATACAAAAATAAAATGTATGTTGTAGAGTATACCTACTGAACGAAGACCCTGCGTTGATCCAGTATGTCAAATAGCTCTCACAGGTGGTCGTTGTCATAATTTCACCCAAGGATTAGCAAATAAAGACAAGAAGAAAAGAGATAAACCCAAAATTGAAGAAAGGTTACAGGGCGACCATGAAAGAAATCAAAATTAAATGAGATAAATTGTCTTACCAAAATAAAATGAAGCATTGTGGGGTTTTAAAATGGGAGGTCAAAGGCATGCAAGAGAAAGCTTCAAGGAGCCCCAAGCCTATGCCTACACACCACCTTGCTCCAGTTGACACCAATATATGCAACACACAGATGGAAAGACTCAGGTTAGCATATTGAGAAGACACATTTCCTTATAAATGAACACTTGCCTACATCTAAAGGAACCTAGGTTTGAATAAGGGAATTAAGGTTTCGGGAGAGAAATACATAAAGTACAACCATCTGATCTTCTCGGATGATCTAAGCCATTTAACATAACCCAACGCCAACACTTAACCCCCCCTACACGTGACCTTCATGTATGAGGTCTAGGCACGACGAGTTAGGGGAATGTCCTTAATGTAGTAAAACATATCGGGAACAATCTGGAACCAATGTAACTATTAGTAGATAATAAAACAATAAATTGCACATAGATTAGGCATAAACCAAAGTATTACATATAATCCATGGGATAATGCATATTATACAGCTTGGAAGGGAGTGATAATATTAGGCATGCGACTCTCTTTTTATATCTTCGTGAAATTAACCTATAATTATAGGACTAGTTGTGATAGTAACCTTATAAAATACAATAAGGTTATCCAAAATATTTGCAATTAAAGAGAAGGCGATGAGAATAAGATATAGAAGCTAAATATATTCACCAAGGGGGTTAATCTTTTAAATAGGTTATTAAATTACAATCAATCAGTTTGGTTAATGTACGAGCTATGCTATTAGAGTTTTTTTAGTCAAAGTTTGAAGCCATGCATATGTATTCCTATGTATAGATGTAAGTATAGGAATAGACGTTCATGGTTATATATATATATATATATATATATATATATATATATATATATATAATTACCTCTGAATGGAGATTCATGACAAGTGGTATCATAGCCTTAGGCTCAAATCTCGGACCTAAAGGGGCACAAGGTAAGTATGTTATGCTATGATAGTACATAAATGGATTAGTACAAAAAAAAATTGTGGGAAGCTAAGGTATTACCGCATGTTAGAAAATAGGTTCCTGAGTGGTTATATGTATTATGTCATTCATTTTTAATGAAAATAAGTATTCTTAAAGGAGAAAAGTAAGGTAATGATTATTAAAATAGCCACACTTACGTGTAAATTAAACTATTCATAAGTTGCATCCTATATATATTCTAAGGAATGAAACAATTAATTACTCTATAAAATTAACTAAAAGGATGTCCGACATTAATAACAAAATGGAAATTTCAATCTAGATAGTGATCTATTAAATGTTCAACAAAATAGGTTTATGGAATGTTGTTTCTGAGAATAATTTCTTATTAACAGTCAGAAATGTCACCGGGGAATAGGTGTCACCGGGGAATAGGTGACAGGAGAAAGCAATATAAAACAATTGTATTGATATAGTTAGATTGTACCAGTGGGGGGGAAGTAATAGTGGAAATTAACAACGTTTAAATGCTACAACATTTTTTCATTGGGGAATGTTGAGAATAACAATCAAAATAGGTGATATATTGGACATGATGAAGATGTAGTCCTATCAAGCTTTAAAAAAAAGAAAAAAAAATTGCATTTAAAGATGCTACCCATAATGAGATAGTTCTAATAATAAAAGATATTATGGAAATAAATAAAGAAAAAAAATTGTTCGAAATTGTACAAGAATATTGACCTCCTCCCTGCCAATTCAATGTTGCATGTCAGTATTAGGAAAAAAAAAACAACTAGGATTCAATGGATATTATGGGCCCAATCAATTGGATTTTACCCCAATAGATTGAAGAGGACCTATAGATGGAATATTTTGGAGAATGGTAGAGCTAAATTCGAAATTATATGAAGTTAATTACAATAAAAAGAGATACAAGTTGGACTTAAGTGATAGCGAAATCAAACACGTGCCAAATTATATAAGTAGTTGGGAGTGTGGCCCATACCAATCTTGATATAATGATATAAACTATAAAGGTGGTAACCACTATTATTTCCGACCAAACTAAAGTTTGTCTAATATGAGGGTACAATCTAATTTTATGTGAGTAAGTGTAATTTGTTCAATGGTTGAAACAACATTGTTGTTGTGCTAAGGCTAAGGGAGTTGTGTGTCACTATTCTAGTTATCTATATCTATATATATCAATAAATTGCTAAATTTTAAATGACTAAAAGTGTATGCATCATACCAAGTTATTAAGTCCTATAGTCTCGAGTGGTGTTAAGATAATTAGTTTGGGATAAGTAAGTTAAGGGATTTAATGCTGAAAAGGGAAAAAAATCACTCAAATCAGTGACGTTTTACAGAAAATCTGCACTTTAAACATAAAAGTGTGCCAAACACACTTCTGCAAGAGGAACAAGGTTGAAATATTGCTTGAATGCATAATAAATTCTATCAAATATATGAACTATCATTAATTAAGGATAGAGGAGGGTAAGGATACTAGTATTTAATACCAATAAACTAGGGTAGTATAATAAGTGGTTAATGGAAATAGTCACCCTATACAATCATGATCGAGGGTAACACATAAAGTTCACTATAGTTTCTCAAAGTGGAATAAATTAAGAAGATAAAAACTTGTAGATAACCAAGCTTTTTTATGGAGAAACTAAGAAAAGTATTAAAATGTTAGGAATGAATAAGTGTATAGTGTGTCTATAAAATATATATCATTGTAACAAACATAGATATAGATAAGAAATAATCTAAATGTTTTTATACATAAACAAAGAAATCAAAGTTAAGAACCCACAATTATATGAAAAAGAGTAGTGGCATCAAAACCATGTTCCCTATAACTATGGTTAAATATAAAGTAATGTAAACCTACTAACATCAATTAAGATACCTTACCATCAATATATTCACGAGATACTCAAATTATAAAATGATATGTAAGAATTAAATGGATTATACAAGAATAGCTATATATAATTCCCTCCAATTTGAGTAAGGCAACATATTTTCAGTGATTCAATAAAAAATCTCTAAGTTCACACAAACAGTTGAAGGTGACATCAACAATATGCTTTATGGTAAGCATATAAAAAATTAAAATTTTAGAATAAGATAATCAAGATGAGGGGTGTAGTATCTCCATTAGTAAAACAAGGAACCATTACTTAACTAAATAGCCATTATTCTATAGTGACAAGATATTCAAACCTACGGGATACGTGATTATTGCTAGTATCCTCTTTCAATATATATGTATGGAAAAGAAAAATATTAGAAAAGAATAGACAATCACATAGGTGAAGGATCTGCTAAGAATGTGATATATATGCATGACATGATGGAATATCACTATAAATTTCAATAATTCCATTTAAGTGTTTGAGAAAACTATTAAAATGATGTAGTTAAGGCATGTTGGTCAAGTGCAATATGATGGAGGGTGAATTCCAAGTGTTGAGCAACCTTGGTGAGTGGAAGATGATTATGTAGAGTAAATTGATTAGATGTTATTTTTTTATATAAGGGAGAGACAACCTATGCTTTATCACCCAAAATAGAATCGAAGAATTCATTAGAAATTTTATGAATGTTTTCAAGATCGGATATAGTAAATTTCTTTATAAAAAAACAAAAAAAATTGGAATGGTGCAAACATATCCAGACAGGAAAATGGTATTGTTATACTAGATATCTACGCACATAGATGTGTTAAAACCAACAATGCACATATAAATGTAAAGGGAGAAGATTTTTCGATTATAAACAATATTAATTTGTTGATAATAATCATCAAAAGAGACACGACCTTGTTCATATTGAAAAACCAAATGGGGTGAACCTAAAGAAAATAGTGGAAAATATATACTGGGAAAACGAGTGTTGAAATATTGTGCAGAATTAATAATCATATAACCATCACTAGAGTAACAAAGATAGTGGATTGTCCTGCATTCATGTATGCATGACATATGTATTATCGATATAATGATATCAAAATAATGGCATCAAATTGAATGCTTCAAATTTTACAGTGATTGTTATTACCCTTTGTAAAGGATATACAAGGAATTGAGCAACTATTTATTCCAAATTTTACTAAAAAAAATTCAATATATTACAATTAAAAATAAGAAAATTCCATGACATTGGCATATTTATGAATAAATGTATCAAATTATAATATCTAAAATATTGTTATAATAATATAATAACGTATTGGCCATTTTAATGGGCATGTGGGTCTATTGTAGCAATGTTTTAATGTTGCTGAACATATTGGATGCACTTTGACATTATGTTTAATGCAGGTGAAAATTAAGCATCACATATTCAACATGTATATCAATGTGGTGATTGCAAAATTATAACTGCTTCAAAGATGTTTCATCAATGGAGATGTAAAAATTTTTGATTGAAAGCGAGAAAGACAGGAAGTACTTTCTTAGAAAAATATGAAACTTCTTCGACAAAGAGAAACATTTAGAAAAATGCTCAACCATACAAAATGAACAAAATGGGAACTGTAACTTATTTTTAGTAATATTAAAAAAAATAACGTTTTCATTACACAAGATATAAGCACATGATATTTCTCCTAATTGAGTGGAAAATGGCACACGTAAATTCGAAGGAGACCTTCTGGTAGAATCCATTGTATCTTAAAACAGAAAATGATCTAGCTTCAGAATCAAACTATTTCTCAGGATGAAGTGCAAGGAATGTCTTTACCGCTGCAGAGGATACATGGGATCGAGAAGATATAATAATAAAATTTATTTAGTATTGTTTGTGGTAAAGGGCGGTGTTAATAAACGGAGAGGAGAATGTAATATTCCTCCATGGTTACACTAAGTTATCTTGGATAAAATAGTGGAAAAACCATGAAAATATTGAAATAATTATCTAAATGAATATTTATTAATAAATAAATGAGATGTGTGTACTTGGGAATGAGACACCTAGAAATGAGATGCTTTCCTTTTTTTCATGATAAGAATTATAAATGAAATTATAGAAAATCTTAATGGATGGGAGAGAAAGATCCATCAAGTTGTTGAGTTGGAGAAAGATGCTAATATTGGATAAAGATAAAAGCGTCGCGGGATAAAAAGGAGGGATTTTATGGGAAAAGCCTAGTTAAGTGGATAAAAAGTCCACAAAAGCAAGATGCCTATAAATGAAAATTTATCATGAAAGAAGGTATTAAATAACTATGAAATAAACAATAGTGGTTTCTGAAACCTTGACAAGAACTTCTCAACTCGAGGGTGAACTAGAAGAAGAAATTCTAGGTTGGGTGGACATAGGTGTGGAATTCCTAAGTACTTTTATTGATAATTCGATTTAATTTAATTGTCATTTTATTATTTTATTAAGAAATAATGACGTGTAAATGGTGCCATTGTAGAGATTATTTATAACTCAAGTGGTTCTTCCAAGTTGATCGAGTGGATTATAGTCAGAAATTTGGTTACTGAATAAATGTATTTTCTAAACTTGTTGCGTTATTTGATGAGAAAATTTTACCATTTGGTTACAATAGTGAATATTTTATTATTTGGCTATAACTCTGAGTGTGTTAAATATTTCATTGTTGGGGCGATATTATGAAATGTTATGATAATTTTGAATTAGGTTTGTGTTGAGATTAAGCCTTATTTTTATAAAAGTAATTATTTAATAGTTATTTTCCCTATAGTTTAATTACCAATTACTTGGAAAAGAAATTGTACTAAATTATGATACATCGATTGTACTATATTATGTTATAAAAAGGTATAAATATTTGATGTACATAATCTATGGATTTAACGGGTGGTAGAAATAGAATGAGGATATCAGTAGATAGGGAGTGGAAGTCCTACATTCGGACTTGCTGAACCTCATGAGAAGCTTAGCAGAAAAAAAAAAAATTCAAGTCATGACACTATTCTATGCTAATATATAGCTCTATGTCGAGTTAGGTTTAGTCATTTTATAATAATTGAGAAATTTTTATCAGGCATCGGGTGGCCTAAAGGTGAGGTTGGTCCAATCTATGTACAAGAAACCATAACAGTGATTACAGTGCTAATATAGTACATATTTCAATGATTAAATTAACACTAAATATTGGATGATCAATATCCAAAGGGATGATGCACAAAAAAAACTTCTATCGGGATTTATAAATCTAGCAATAACTATAAATAATCATAGGAATACTATACCATTCTAGTTATGATGTCCCAGAAAGGAAAGAGAGACAAACAACATTGAACATAATTATGTTGAAATATAAGGAGAGATATCCAAATCATGAAGCTTGAATTAATATTATTTTTATATGAGCATTAGGATATTATATAAAACAAGCACAAAACTTGAAGTTAAGTTATCTCTCGTGATTATATTACATCAAACTAACGAATATGATTAACTGGAAATAAGCATGGTAACATAAACTCATTGTGCGCATCATAAGAAATAACGCTTATCTAATTACTACAAATACCATTATGAAACTTATGAATTCGAGTAAATATAGATATACATAATTACATTTTTATTTCTCAGACCTTACATGCATAAAAGGAGAAAAGGATCTAAAGAATTAAGATATAAAAATGTGCTATGAATATACAGCGGATGTAAAGGTACAATAAGGAAATACATCAACATTATCCTAAATTTAAACAATTAAAACAACAATATAATCTTATCCTCAATTATAATCAAAACAGAGTATTAATTACACAACAAAAAGATAAATTACAGTTAAACACTCCATGAATGGATAATTTGTAAACTGTACAGTATCCAATTCAGAAAGATCTAATGGAGAAACCGAGATATTCACTCAGAGTTGAAACCAATACAAATTTGGTCCCTGGAATAGTAAATGACCTTTAAATACAATGGCAAGCTTCCAAACAACAAACATCCTAATCGTAATATAAAAATTAACTGTGCTTTCCAACATAATTCACCTCAAAAAGTTTCCTTCATGGATGAAGGAGTAGACAACCGACCTGTAGCATCATATCGCATGGCTAATCCTGAGGTCTCAACACAGGTTGGACGAAGACATGTAAGTTACAAGTTATCCATTACTCCATCCCTATGAATAGTATATAATAATAGAGGGAAAAGTTAATATTTCGAAAATTCTCGGGATAGTGAGAAAGATTTTAAGACTCATCAAGCTTATGTATGAATGATTACAAGAAAGATAATAAATAAAGAAAAATGCAAAAAATACCAAAAGACGAAGATACCTAGATTGGGTATGAGTAGATAGTTTCTCATTGTGATACCCTGAATAGATATCTAGAGATTAGTAAACAATTAGATAACCGAAAAACTATCATTAATCCATGGTAAGAGTAAACTTGAAATGAAAGAGTAGAAAACTTATAGTATCTAAATAATACCTGGAAAGAGTGAACCGAGAATCCGTAATAAAAAAATCGAAGCGAATTGGGGATCCATTGTTAGATGGTGAACCATAAATTCTCCTTCAACGAAGAAAAGAGGAACATAATGGAATCTCTAAATGAATTGGAGTTGCTTCTTCACATTCGTAGTATAGTAGAACGAATTTTCATGGGAAATATGTAGAATTACATGAGTATATCTTGGAATGTCGAAACAGGGAAATTTGGTGTAGTTACCTCGCAACGATGCATGCTAAACTGCAGCCATTCCCAAATTATTACTATATCAAATGATTTAGCAAGGATAGTTACGAATGATAAAAATGTAGCAACGAAATATATGCTGGAGAGTATACCTATTGAACAAAATTTCTGCACCGACCTAGTATGTCGAATAGTTCTCACTGGTGGTCGCCGTCATAACTATACCCAAGGATTAAGAAATAAAAACAAGACCAAAAGATAAAAAACATAAATTGTAGAAAGATTACAGGGTGACCATGAAAGAACTCAAAACGAAATGAGATAAATTGTCTTACCATAATAAAATTAATAAGTGTGGGGTTTTAAATGGGATGTTGAAGGCATGCAAGAGAAAGCCTCAAACGACCCCAACCTTGTGCCTACACATAACCATACTCTAGTTGACACCAATATATGCAACATGGGGATGGAAAGACTCGGGTTAGAATCCTGAGATGACACATTTCCTTATGGATGAACACTTTCCTTAGCATGAAGAAACCTAGGTTCGATTCCTCTTCCACGACGCAAAACCACAAAAAGGGAGCCACGACACATCACAAATCAAAATAAAGTTGAATACTAAGGGAATTGGGGTTTTTGGAGAGAAATACATAAAGGAAGACCATCAGATATCCTCAGATGATTTAAGCCATTGAACAAAACCCAACGCTAACACCTAACCCTCACTACACGTGACCGTCATGTATGGGTTTGAGGCACTACAAGTTAGGGGCACATCCTTTCTGTAGTAAAACATGTGTGGAATAGGTAATAACAATAAATGGTGCATATATGAACCATAAATCAAAGCATTACATATAAACCATGGGATAATGCATATAAAACACCTTGTAAGTGAGTGATAATATTAGGCATGTGACCCTTGTTTTATATATTTGTGAAATTAACATATAATGATAGGAATGATTGTGTGAGTAACATTATAACATATAGTAAGGTTATCCAAAATATTTACAATTAAAGATAAGGTGATAGGAATAAGATACAGAAAGTAAATATATTCACCAAGGGGGTTACGCTTGTAAATAGGTTATTAAATTACAATCAGAGGTTTAGTTGATGTGTGAGGTGTGAGGTTTAATAAGTCAAATGTTGAAGGCATGCCTATTTATTAATATGTATAAATGTAAGTATAATAATACAAGTTTATATATATATATATATATATATATATATATATATATATATATATCTCGATTCGTGACACACAATTTCTCCTCAACCAATGTGTATTCCACAATAAATAATGATATATGAATTTATGCCTTTGTCCTCTCTTTTTATATAGTATTTGAATCATGAAAGGAGGCATAGTTCGATTAACAGTTCAGTTGAGTTTCCTTCAGTTGTGATTGTGAGTTAGCTCATAACTCAACTCATTCTCTCCCTAATCAAAACCAAAGTATTAACTTGTTCTAACTCAACTTATCACTAACACCTCATATTGTAGTGTAAGAAAAGAAGACTCCAACTGAGTGAGGTGACAACTCTATGCATGCAAACATGATGACCATTTTAGTAAATAGGAAATAAAATCATCATAACTGAATTATATCTCATGAACTCGCATCCATGTTAGACAAAGAAAAATCCGTGGTCTTCCTTTTCTAAGGCACAAGTCAGAAGACCTTCTATCACTACATTGTCAACAAGAAAATTCCTAATATAGCCTTGAGTGTAAGCTCAATTATTCGAGATCCTATTGCCAAATCACCTTGTCATTGAGAGGTCGCATGGTCAAGTTTTCTAGATGCCATGAAGGTTAGAATGTGACTAGTTTGGATAGTGAGACATGATCCCTTGAGTGAATCTACTCATATTTTTCTCCGAAAAAAGAGGAAAGAAAAAAAATAAAAATAAATAAGCTACCTCATAATATGAATCAAATTAAAAAATAGATTTGCTTACGTGAAAAGCTACCTAATACTTTAGATTGATAGGTAGCACAATTGTATACTATTATCATATTGACAACTAGCATATTTCAAAATATAATTCCCTTTGACAAAAAGAAAGTGGCCAATAACATCCTGAATTAAGTTAAAAATTTATTATTTTAATTCTATCATGGATCTTACATCCTTTACATACGACTTTAATATATCTCGACCATCTTTATCATGTATATTTAGTTCCCATTGTAACTCTCATTATTTTTCAATTAGTGTATTTTTATGGTCTCAACATAGAAGAAGAGAGTCGGTTCGGCTATGTTAAAAAAACATTCTTCTTCTTTCTTTCTCCTTTTCTTTTTCTTTTTCTTTTTATTTTTTTTTATGTTAGGTAGATGAAAGGTTTTTTGGTTGTTGATTCTTTCTCCTTTTCTTTTTCTTTTTCTTTTTATTTTTTTTTATGTTAGGTAGATGAAAGGTTTTTTGGTTGTTGAAAAATAATTTGTTTAAGGTTTTCAACAATTGAACAAATTTGTTTCAATAGAATGGGATTGAAGGAAGGAGTACAACTAAAGGAATCATTGTACACATTTCAACCCAGCTGCCTTGGTTTATGTAGTACAGAGGCAACTCATTCCGGCTTTGGTGAAAAATGCTAGAATTATTCCTCATCCAAAAACTATGTAATGATTTGTATGGACAGCTAGCATCATTGTATGCTATTATTATCATTTCATTTAGCCTCGTGACTAAAATAAAAACCTGAGATTTAAAACTTGAAATTGATAATTGCTAGATGAAACCTAAAATCTAGTAATTAAAACCTAAACTCTAAACCTAGTGAACACGCGCATTAACAAAATTGAATACCTTTTAAAATATAATCTACGTACTTGATAAAAGAATGGGAATACCTAGTATATTTTTTCATACTTTTTTATTAAATGGATACAATGGAAACAAAAATGAACCAAACATATAGTGATTGCATATACATGTTTTTTTGGTTAAAAATTTAATTGGGGAGACCTATTCAATTTTGGATATAATATATATATAGCGTTAAGTGATAATATCTTTCTCATACATGTTAAATTTTAGAAACATTTACGCCGTGTAAATGTTTCTAAAAACAAAAACCTATATTTATGTGGATAGGCGTAACCCCCTGTCGGAAGGAGCATGTTTTGTGATTAGGTTAATTAATTTTTTTGATCTGATGGTCAGGATTGGAAGATGCCAGTATATTCTGGTCGTCGCCACTAAATCGATGGATGAAATCTACCCCACTAACTTTCTTGCATATCTAAATCAGGTGTTTAAACCGTACTTAAATTAATTTTTTACAAATCTAGATTAAAAATTTACTGTGCCTTGCTGACTGCCACCTATCAAATTAAGAAATCCTCCCATCCCATAACCACCACGTTGATGCGCCGCACGATGGTCATTACAAGACTGTTTGTCTCTTCGTAGACATGTGGCGATGGAATTGGATATGGGGAATTTAAGAGTCTCCACCTATAAAACGCCCGCCGCCTATTATAAACCATTCGTCGTCAATTGTTGAATGTGGCCACGTAATAAGTAATAAACGATTATGCTTTACCAAGGTTTTTAACAGTCGCCATTATCCTCACCCGGTGCCACGCGTAACAAATTCTGCACAACGATGGCACACGCGGGAAGTCTCAGTTATAGGAAGATGAACCAAAGCGTTATTGTGCATTAGGTTAAGGATCATTGGCAGAGTGGAGCGTTATCGTGCGTTAGGTTAAGGATTTTTTTCGGAGATTGCTTGTATTAAGTGCTCATGAATGGAAAAGAACTGTGATGGACGAGTTTCTATGCGCAGATCCCTTGGATTCGGTGCTGCACAGCTTCAACAAATGGGCCAAGAAGGCTGAGAATTTGGCCTCAAATGTTTGGACCAACTGTAAGTATAAAGTTAGCAGCTTCTCTTTGGTTCTTGTGTGCTTGCCGGCGTTTTCAATTGACGGATTCTGTTTAAATGCAGTGAAAACTGGGCACAGCGTACCGGATGCGGCGTGGGAGACGCCGAGCTTGGGTGCCAAGGCCCTAACAGAAGGTGTCTTCGAAGCTTTATTCCGGCAGGCCTTTTCTATCTCTCCAGAGGAGAAATTACGAAAAACATAAGCCTGTTATATGTCGACTTCCACCGGCCCTGTTGCTGGAACTCTGTACATTTCGACCATGAAGATCGCCTTCTGCAGCGATCGCCCCTTGTCTTTCATCTCTCCCTCCGGAGAGATGTCATGGAATTACCACTAGGTGAGTGGTAGCTACATTCTTGAATCCTATAATAGTAATTCTTGGTTTCTTGAAATTGAATCGTAATTTTTGATTTCTTGAAATTGAATAATAATGGTAATGAAAATGAATGCAGGTTGTAATTTCTTTCTCGAATCTGAAGGCTTTGAATCTGTCAACCAACAAACAGAAATCGGCTAAAAAATATATTCAGATCGTGACGGTTGACTGTCACGAGTTTTGGTTCACGGGATTCGTTAACTATGAGAAAGCGGTGTGCAACCTGCAGGAATCGATTCATCAGATTCAATCTGCTAAGCTTCCAATTCATATGCATCATCACAGCTTCCCATGCATATTAATTTTAATGGAGGCATAAAACTATATTCCACATCTGCCACGTCTTTAATATCAATCTCATCGTGTTTCATTCGATTCCATAAACACATTTGGTAATTAGTTTAAATTAAATTTGAAATTGAAATATATTTTTCTTATATTATTTTACATTAGAGTATATTTTTATAAAAATTTCTTTTATAATAATCATATTAAATGAAACCAAAATTTTAAAAATAGAATATATTTTATTAATCATAAAAAAATAATAATAACAATTTTATATTATTTATTATATTTATATTCATAATTTTTCATTTATTTATTGTCTGCAGCACTCGTTTGTTTTCTATACTCACTTTCTTCATGTTTTAGCAGCAACGCTGGCAGTGGACTTCAGACGCGGAAGATGGTAGTTACGTAGTGGCTCTAGCCATGCAAGTTTCACACATAGATCATGCGTTGAAGTTGACTTTTAATAGCAGTCATTTTTTTATATATTATTTATGTTATGAAAATAAATTATTGTAAAATTTATATAATTCCACACCGAATGTTAATTTCTTGAGTTTTGATACCATTCATTTTTTTATATATTGTTTATCTCATGAAAATAAATTATTGTAAAATTTAATAAATTTTTGAATTTTAATTTTAAAATTGAAATATAATCTTAGTACCCTATATTCGAAATGAAAAATAATTTCAAATTTTCTTAATATTTATTTAATTTCTATTCATCCATATATAAATGAAATTTTCATTTATTTATGGTTTGCGGTACTCATTTATTTTTTATAGTCACTTATGTTTCACAGTCACGCTTGGTAGTTGATTTTAGGAGTGGAAGACGATAGTTATGTAGTGGCTCGCGTGATAAATTTCACGATGGTTAAGACTTCAAATCTACGCCAAATTCATGGTTTTAAGATACCACCACTGCCATGTGTTGATCAATGAGTGCAATCACGTTCGAATGCAATGAAACCATTTACCGTCATGAAGCTGCGCGAAACTACTGGTTTGGTTTTTGAAACTCCTTTCACAGTTTCGTCCTCCGATTCTGCTTCAACTCGTGGTTCTGAACTTCGCCTTTGATTCGGAATTCCTCTTGGGCACTTAATGTAATGCTCAATTCATTGAGTCACAATTCCACTCGCTTACCTTTCAAACTATGCATTCACTCAAGGTTCCACTAACACTTCTTTCAATTTAACTGAACATTGGAACGAAAACTTCGGTTTAAATAACAACAAATTTTCTTACTATTTATAGAAATAATTAAAAATCGTATGCACTTTTTTATAAATATTATTTACAAACAGAAACTACTTTTATAAACTGTATTTACTTATTGCATAGTTCCTATTTTTTTGTTGTTTTTGTTCAAGTGGTTTAATTTATAAACTTTAACCATTTTATAATTTTTCTTCATCTTTGATTGGTTTAATCTATAAACTTTAACTATTTTATGTTTTATTTTTTTAAATTGTTGCATTTTGTATTTAAGAATATATCTTAAATAATGAAAAATTCATAATCTTTTAATCAATTAATTAAATTTTTTATTTATTAAATAGTTCATAAGAACATATAGTCATATACCATAAATAGAAGTTTTGAAAAATAAATAGTTTTTTGGAAACAATTAATTTCATAAGTTTATATATAATAAAAAATATTCTCATGTTAATTTTAAAAAAATTGAAATTATCATTCCTAAATAGACTACAACTATCAACATAAATACATCACTACAGCTATACACATAAATACATTTCTGATATATACTAAGTAAAAAGTTGCAGTAAATCTCTTAAATATTATCAATAATGTTTTTCAATAAAAAGAAAAACAGAAAAACATTATTAATAATATTTAAGAGATTTACTGCAACTTTCTTGATGGCAATTTTGAAGTAATTGATCATAAGAGATCATCCTGAAGGGCTTGGCATCAATAGCAGAGGATTGCTTGTCACAACGAGTAGAGGATTGCATTATCTAGGATTGTGAATTGAATTATACTTGGTAGAGGTTGTATTGTTAGGCTTTTGGTAGTTCAACTTGACCTTTGATTATTAGAAGTTGGTCAAATTATTCAATTACTATTTAAATGTTTGATTATATTCTTAATGTATAGTATATATAATGTTTGGAATTTCATTTAAGTTTTCTAAATTAATAATTTATAAAGTTTATTTAGTTATAAGGTAGAGATTTTTATTTTATTTTATTTTATTATGACGTTGTATTTAAGTAATAAAATTGAAAGTTTAAATTCTTATGCATTGAACAAAATAAAAAAAATTGAAAATTGAAAATTTATTTATAGATTTATATAGTTATGGTAATATGTATAATATGTATGATAAATTACAAAAAATATTTTATGGCGTTTATTATATTTTAAAGTTAGTGTAACTACATAAATTAAGTGGGTTATAAAATATAGGCATCAATTGTAATACAAATAAAAAGGATTAATTTATAATATGTACCATATTTTTTATAATATATAACTTGAATAGATATACATTCTGAATGGTACTAGTGGTTAAGAACATGTTTTTCCTTGTAAGAGGTCACAGGTTCAAAATGTTTCCTCAACCTTCAAGCCCCTTCGTACCATTCAGAGTTCGCTTAGATCGGTTAAGGACCCGGTTTTCCCTAAGGATAGTAAAGGTGTTTACTTGATTCCGTGCTCTTGTGGGATGCCTTACAATGGGGAAATTGGTCGATCCATTAATCAAAGAATTCAGGAACATATCGCTGACCTTAGACATTATAGATCTCGGTCCTCTTCCTTGGAAGAGCATGCCGAAAAGACAAATCATCATATATGTGTTGAGAATGCTGAGGTTATTGCGAGGATTGACCATTTCCACCACTGCAAGTTAAGGGAAGCCTTGGAAATTGAAAAGAGGCCAGTCAACCTTAACAGGGATGATGGATGGAATGTTAGTAGATGTTGGATTCCTGCCCTTCACTCGATGTTGGATAATCGATCAATGTCATCCACGATCAAATGTCACATTCTGACAAACATTGTCTCACTATGAATATCACCCATGGCCAACCATGGTCATAGTTGGTCGAACGTCGCATTGTGACAACAATTGTCTCAATATTTAAATCAAATCCCTTGGTTTCACCAATTCCTTTGGTTTATAATATTAAACCCTTGGGGTTATTAGTTCTTTTGGTTTATAATATGAATAATCAATCAATGTCATCCATGATCAAATGTCACATTGTCACAACAATGGTCTCAATGTTTAAATCAATTCCCTTGGGTTCACTAATTCCTTTGGTTTAGAATATTAAACCCTTGGGTTTATTAGTTCTTTTGGTTTATAATATGAATAATCGATCAACGTCATCCATCATCAAATTTTCTGAATATGAAATCAGCCATGGCCAACCATGGCCATACTTGGTCCAATGTCGCATTGTGACAACAATTGTCTTAATGTTTAAATGAATTCCCTTGGGTTCACCAATTCCTTTGGTTTATAATTTGTTGGGTAATGGTTTTCCCTTGGGTTCACCAATTCCTTTGGTTTATAATATTAAACCCTTGGGTTTATTAGTTCTTTTAGTTTATAATATAAATAATCGATCAATGTCATCCATGATCAAATGTCACATTCTGACAAACATTGTCTCAATATGAAAATCACCCATGGCCAACCATGGTCATAGTTGGTCGAACGTCGCATTGTGACAACAATTGTCTCAATGTTTAAATCAATTCCTTTGGTTTATAATTTGTTGGGTAATGGTTTTCCCTTGGGTTCACTAATTCCTTTGGTTTATAATATTAAACCCTTAGGTTTTATTAATCTCTATTGTTTTTAATATTTCCCTTAGCTTTATTGATCCCTTAGGTTTTTAATATTTGTTGGGTAATGGTTTTCCTTTGGGTTCACCAATTCTTTTGGTTTATAATATTAAACCCTTGGGTTTATTAGTTCTTTTGGTTTATAATATGATTAATCGATCAATGTCATCCACGATCAAATGTCACATTCTGACAAACATTGTCTCAATATGAATATCACACATGGCCAACCATGGTCATAGTTGGTCGAACGTAGCATTGTGACAACAATTGTCTCAATATTTAAATCAGTTCCCTTGGGTTCACCAATTCCTTTGGTTTATAATATTAAACCCTTGGGGTTATTAGTTCTTTTGGTTTATAATATGAATAATCGATCAATGTCATCCATGATCAAATGTCGCATTGTGAGAACAATTGTCTCAATGTTTAAATTAATCCCCTTGGGTTCACCAATTCCTTTGGTTTATAATATTAAACCCTTGGGTTTATTAGTTCTTTTGGTCTATAATATGAATAATCGATCAATGTCATACTTGGCCCAACGTCGCATTGCGCCCATGGCCAACCATGGTCATACTTGGCCCAACGTCGCATCGCGCCAACAATTGTCTCAATGTTTAAATCAATTCCCTTGGGTTCACCAATTCCTTTGGTTTATAATTTTTTGGGTAAGGATTTTCCCTTGGGTTCACCACTTGCTTTGGTTTATAATATTAAACCCTTGGGTTTATATTTAATATATTAATATTCTTATTAATATATATTATATATTATAAGAATATATTAATATTCTTATTAATATATAATATATATTAATATATATTATATATTAATAAGAATATTAATATATTCTTATTAATATATAATATATATTAATAAGAATATTAATATATTAAATATAAACCCAAGGGTTTAATATTATAAACCAAAAATAAAATAATTGAACTAAGGAAAAAATCACTACTAAAAATAAACAAAATTAATTGAACAAGGAATTTAAACATTGAGACATTCAGAATTTGAAAGCGCAATCATGACGTTAGTATATTCATGGTTTGACCCAACTTGTCGCATTGCGTGTAATTTTCTTAATGTTTAAATCAATTCCCATGGGTTTATTAGTTTTTTTGGTTTATAATATGAATAATCGATCAATGTCATCCATGATCAAATGTCACATTTTGACAAACATTGTATCAATATGAAAATCACCCATGGCCAACCGTGGTCATACTTGGCCCAACGTCCCGGTTAAACATAATTCTACCGATCTTTCAAATCAATTCGCGGGTTCACCAATTCCTTTGGTTTGCAATTTTTGGTAATAATTTTTCCACGATTCACATTACTTCCTTTTGTTCCTGTCTTAAACCCTTGGGTTTATTAGTTTTTTTGGTTTATAATATGAATAGTCGATCAATGCCATCCATGATGAAATGTCACATTCTGACAAACATTGTATCAATATGAAAATCACCTTGGCCAACCATGGTCATACTTGGCCCAACGTCGCATTGCGACAACAATTGTCTCAATGTTTAAATCAATTCCATTGGGTTCACCAATTCCTTTGGTTTATAATTTTTTGGGTAATGATTTTCCCTTGGGTTCACCACTTGCTTTGGTTTATAATATTAAACCCTTGGGTTTATTAGGTTTTTTAGTTTATAATATGAATAATCGATCAATGTCATCCATGATCAAATGACACATTATGAGAAACATTGTCTCAAT
Source organism: Pinus albicaulis (assembly GCA_034641835.2). NCBI lineage: Eukaryota > Viridiplantae > Streptophyta > Pinopsida > Pinales > Pinaceae > Pinus > Pinus albicaulis. The sequence goes on from CM076570.1 coordinate 859,261,777, forward strand.
ATGAAAATCACCCATGGCCAACCATGGTCATAGTTGGTCCAACGTCGCATTGTGACAACAATTGTCTCAATGTTTAAATCAATTCCCTTGGGTTCACCAATTCCTTTTGGTTTATAATTTTTTGGGTAATGATTTTCCCTTGGGTTCACCACTTGCTTTGGTTTATAATATTAAACCCTTGGGTTTATTAGTTTTTTTGGTTTATAATATGAATAATTGATCAATGTCATCCATGATCAAATGTCATATTGAGAAACATTGAGAAACATTGTCTCAATATGAAAATCACCCATGGCCAACCATGGTCATACTTGGCCCAACGTCGCATTGCGCCAACAATTGTCTCAATGTTTAAATCAATTCCCTTGGGTTCACCAATTCCTTTGGTTTATAATTTTTTGGGTAAGGATTTTGCCTTGGGTTCACCACTTCCTTTGGTTTATAGTATTAAACCCTTGGGTTTATTAGTTTTTTTGGTTTATAATATGAATAATCGATCAATGTCATCCATGATCAAATGTCACATTCTGACAAACATTGTATCAATATGAAAATCACCCATGGCCAACCATGGTCATACTTGGCCCAACGTCGCATTGCGCCAACAATTCTCTCAATGTTTAAATCAATTCCCTTGGGTTCACCAATTCCTTTGGTTTATAATTTTTTGGGTAAGGATTTTTTCTTGGGTTCACCACTTGCTTTGGTTTATAATATTAAACCCTTGGGTTTATTAGTTTTTTCGGTTTATAATATGAATAATCGATTAATGTCATCCTTGATCAAATGTCACATTCTGACAAACATTGTATCAATACGAAAATCACCCACGGCCAACCATGGTCATACTTGGCCCAACGTCCCATTGCGACAACAATTGTCTCAATGTTTAAATCAATTCCCTTGGGTTCATCAATTCCTTTGGTTTATAATTTTTTGGGTAAGGATTTTCCCTTGGGTTCACCACTTCCTTTGGTTTATAATATTAAACCCTTGGGTTTATTAGTTTTTTTGGTTTATAATATGAATAATCGATCAATGTCATCCATGATCAAATGTCACATTCTGACAAACATTGTATCAATGAAAATCACCCCATAGCCAACCATGGTCATACTTAGCCAGCATCATTAAATAAGAACTATCTCTAATGGTACAACTCAATCCTTGGTTCACCGATTCCTTTGGTTTATAATTTTTTAGGTAAGGATTTTCCCTTGGGTTCACCACTTATTTTGGTTTATAATATTAAACCCTTGGGTTTTATTAGTTTTTAGGTTTATAATATGAATAATGATTAATAATAGTCCTTGATCAAATGTCATTAGAGCAAACATTGTATCAATATGAAAATCACCCATGGCCAACCATGGTCATATGACCCAGCGTCCATAACCCGACAATTGTCTCAATGTTTAAATCAATTCCCTTGGGTTCATCGATTCCTTTGGTTTATAATTTTTGATGAGATTTTCCTTGGTTCCATCTACCTTTAGTTTATATTAAACCCTTGGGTTTATTAGTTTTTTTAGTTTAAATATGAATAATCGATCAATGTCATCCATGATCAAATGTCACACTCTCACAAACATTGTATCAATGTGAAAATCACCCATGGCCAACCATGGTCATACTTGGCCCAACGTCGCATTGCGACAACAATTGTCTCAATGTTTAAATCAATTCCATTGGGTTCACCAATTCCTTTGGTTTATAGTTTTTTGGGTAATGATTTTCCCTTGGGTTCACCACTTGCTTTGGTTTATAATATTAAACTCTTGGGTTTATTAGTTTTTTTGGTTTATAATATGAATAATCGATTAGTAATAGTCCTTGATCAAATGTCGTTCACGAACAACATTGTATCAATAATCACCATAGTAACCATGGTCTATATTTTCATCGCGTGCGACAACAATTGTCTCAATGTTTAAATCAATTCCCTTGGGTTCACCAATTCCTTTGGTTTATAATTTTTTGGGTAAGGATTTTCCCTTGGGTTCACCACTTGCTTTGGTTTATAATATTAAACCCTTGGGTTTATTATTTTTTTTGGATTATAATATGAATAATCCATCAATGTCATCCATGATCAAATGTCACATTCTGACAAATATTTCCTCAATATGAAAATCACCCATAGCCAACCATAGTCATACTTGGCCCAACGTCGCATTGCGACAACAATTGTCTCAATGTTTAAATCAATTCCCTTGGGTTCACCAATTCCTTTGGTTCTTTATTTTAGGTAGGATTACCCTTGGGTTTACTTACTTTAGTTTTATCATATTAAACCCTTGGGTTTATTAGTTTTTTTAGTTTATTAATAATATAACCATCTATGATATTAATATATAAATAAATATTAAAATATTAAATATTATTTTTATTATTTTTATATTAATATATATTATATATATTTCAAGTTAATTTATAGTAAGTATATAGTTAATATTATTAATATATTAATAAATATTTTTGTATATATTAATAATATTATAATATTACTATTATTCATTATAAATAAATATTCAAATATTTATTAATAATGATTATTTGTAATATTATAATATTATTAATATATATTATTAATGATATATATTAATAATATTTTAATATTTTAATATTTATTTAGTAATATTAATAATATTATAATATTACTAAAAATCATTATAAATAAATATTCAAATATTTATTAATAATGATTTTTAGTAATATTATAATATTACTACTAATATTTATTAATAAATATTAGATTATAATATTACTAATAATCATTATAAATAAATATTCTAATATTTATATTATTCTAATAATAATAATATAACCAACTATGATAGAATATATATTATTAATATATTATTAGTTCTTTTGCTTTATTAATAATATAACCATCTATGATATATTAATTTATTATATATTATTAATATTTTTTTTATATTAATATATATTATATGTATTTCAAGTTAATTTATAGTATGTATATAGTTAATATTTTTAATATATTAATAAATATTTTTAATATATATTATTTATATTTTTATAATATTATTAATATATATAAAATATTTTTGTGATTTTAATCATAATTAATATATTTAATATATTAATATTCTTATTAATATATAATATATATTTTTCAAGTGAATATAATAAATTTATTATATATAATATTTATTTATTATTATTAGTTCTTTTGTTTTATTAATAATATAACCATCTATGATATATTAATTTATTATATATTATTAATATCTTTTTTATATTAATATATATTATATATATTTCAAGTTAATTTATAGTATGTATATAGTTAATATTTTTAATATATTAATAAATATTTTTAATATATATTATTGATATTTTTATAATATTATTAATATATATATAATATTTTTGTGATTTTAATCATAATTAATATATTTAATATATTAATATTCTTATTAATATATAATATATATTATTAATAATATATATTTTTCAAGTTAATATAATAAATTTATTATATATAATATTTATTTATTGATATATAAATTAATGTGATGGGTAGTGGATATAGGCCTATCGGCGTATTTCAACCACATTGGTAAATGTGGTTGTAAATCTATTTTATATACGCCTATCGGCGTATTTCAACCACATTAGTTTTTACTAATGTGGTTGTGCTAGTCTATATAATGATCAAGAAATAGTTTTTACAACTAAATGTACTTTAATATTGTATATATGATTAAAATATAATTCATATGATTATAAGATATTTTGATATTTATTGTATATTTTTATTATTGATTTGTTTTTTTAAATATATATATTTTTGAGATAACACTATTGAATCATAAATTTGCTTTTCTTTTTAAAATTTTAATAATTCAAAATTAGTGTTATATTAATATTAATGAGACAAAAATTAAAATTACACGATATCTAATACTATTATTATTAAATCATTTGTATATATAAATTTAATAAAATCAATAAAATCATATTTAAAATAACATTTTTTAAAATTATTATTTATAAAATTTAATATAATTTATAGTAATATTTTTCCAACAACAAAATATCATCTTGAAACTCCAATAAAGATATATTATCATAAAATGCATGTACAAAGTTGTTGAAACACATCATTCACTCCACAAATTCATGGCATAAATTGAAGATTTTCATGTTTAAGATGAGTATCTTGAGTGTTTAGTACATTCTATTTTTGCATTTATTTAGGTTAAATTATAAGGGCTATTTTTAGCCCATTGTGATAGGGTTAGAAGAATAGATGATTACTAGAATAGATCCTAGACATCACCATGATTTCTTGCTAATTATTAGATATATTCCTAATGTTATAATGATAGTCAAAGCATCTGATTTTTTATTTTTTTTAATTTGAATTTTATTTTTTTCATTGGATATATATATATATATATATATGGATTTCTATTTGTTGATTTAAGTGTAACAAATAGATTTTATATGTTAGAGATATTAAAGGTCATGAGAGATGTTGCGATTTATAGGTATAGCAATGTAAAATTGTTTATTTTGTAAAAAAAAAATATAACTCTAAAAGGTAGGGGTTATTTTTATTAAAATTATTTATTGAAAAATTTGGATTGATAAACAAAAATCTTGGAAGCTTTTTATCAATATGGAGTGAGGGTAGAAGTATTCCTTCATAATTTAATAAAGTAACTACTAGAACATACATTGATTACATAAACACCCACAAATATTTAAAAATAAAAATAGGGCTAGCTACTTGGCTAAGATTGGTTTGTGGTTACCTTTGCATTGGCCAATAGACTGGAAAATATTGGTTGCAATATTTTCCAGTCTATTGGCCCATTAATGTTGTTAAGAGTACCAATAACCATACCATGTCCATGCCATCCATGCCCATGCCATACTTAGTTGTCCTCTTCACCTTTAATCTCGAGCTGCCAAAAAATTCTGCAGCCATTAACTCTAGCATTAACTCTCAGCAATCTGCCTTAACTCTCGGCATCTCTCGGTCTCAAGTGCACCATTAGCCCTCCATCCGACGTAGTTAAATTTCACAGGCTTTTGCCAGGTTAAGAAGGATGCTACGATCACTTCCAGGCCAAAGGGATATGTTAACTTGCAAATCCACACTAAGGAGCCTGAATGGGTCCACCTGCAAATGCCCGCGAAGCTGTGACACAGAAATGCCATGACAATGAATGTCAGAATCAATATTTGGATAAATTCGGCCATCAATCAGGTTAAGAACGATGCCTCTGGCAAGCACTTAAATTTCGAAGGATGTTAATTTTTTACAGAGAAATTCCCGGACAGCAGCCATTAACCCGGAAATCTCATGGGCAGCAGTTAAATTTCAAAGGATGTCTATTTACCTCATAATTTCTGGATGTAATATGTAATGTCTCCCAGTTCACAATTTTTTTTTTTCATATATATATATATATATTACTTTTATGAAATGGTAATTTTCTTATTAACTTCCGCCTTCGAAATTTTTAATAAACTTCTCAATCTTAATGAATATAATGTTCTCTTCTAATACTCCATATAATCATATGGTTATTTTTTTTTTTCCCATATAGATCTTCCACCTTATCATTATTATTAAGAGGCAACCTATTTGTTTATATATATATATATATATATATATATATATATATATATATAGGGTTATATATATATATATATAATAGGGTTATATATATATATATATATATATATATATATATATATATATATCGCATATTTATAACGTGAGTATTGTATAGAACCATATGGTATTATTTAGTTTTTCCCTTATAACCATCGTACTTATAATTTGTAATGGTCTTCATGGCTTTCTCACGTTACCTCTTTGCCTTATAACACCATATATATATATATTAAGTTTTGGTTTCAATAATGAACTATGAAAATTTACCCCCCTTAACTTCCTTTCGACGTGTGAGAAGATCGCATATGGATCGCTTTGGGCTTCGTGAACTGACTACATTGATTCTTGGTATCTTCGTATTGTATGATTTTGACGTTTTGTTAGGGTTTCCGCCCACAATTCTTACGGTTCTGTGTTATTGTTGTTCTTTCAAAATCCTTTAGTACATGTTTACATCTTTCTCATTTATGGCCATAAATCTCTATTATTAATTCTCGTCTGCCTCCACTTTCTTGAACTCCCAGCCATGAGTCATCGATCTGTTGTATAGCATTCTGATGCATGCCACCTGAAGGGTCGAGATGCTTGAGGGTTTCGTCCCAACTCATGGTACTTAAGGTTCACTTTCTCATGCGAATTATACATTTGATTCTCTGCAGAGTAGTGTTTAGCTCTGGTTCTATCTTCCTGGTTTTTTCCTACATCAACCATGCAAACTTCTACGAGTTCTTCCACAATGCAGATGTTCACTGCGTCTCTCTCTCTCGGTAAGACTTACCTCTGCTATTTATTCCATCATTATAAAGCGTGTATAGTCTTGGAAGGCCGAGCTCTGGTTTCCTTCAGTTTTTTTATATATTTTCTTCGTTTTGGATGTAAGTTGGTTTTATGTTGTTGGTTCGCATACCCTGATAGGGTAATGGAGTTATTAAAATTTGCATTCGGCCACATATGCATTATTGCAGAGTTCATTTCGAACCTCTTGTGGATACTTCATGGAATTTATTTGAATCGTTCATTTTTTCACATCTTAAGTTCTGAGGGCATAGGAGAATGTCATTTTCTCCATTCATATGATCTTTAACTTGTTCCTCATTGACGTGGTTAAGGAAAGCATTTGGATTCTTCCTGAATCGACCTTCCCATCATAATGGATAGGTGAGGTTTTGCAATTCAGCTTCATGAAGGAATTCTACGCACGGCCATTCTCAGTGGTAATTCCTCTCGGGTTTGAATTTTTATGAATACATTTTTCTCATAATCACGATCCATAGCACTTTTACATCTATTTGTGTCATTTTCTTTTTACCAGGAACTTTATCTATTCAGCGTTTGTATCAGTACCACTCAGGTAACTGTCCCTCATTCCTCACAAATATATCCCATCGTCGCCCTTGTAAATTTTTTTGTAACACACAGTTGAAAATTTTGTCATATTGACTTGCACAGGTATCGTCACATTTTGCCTCTGTTCACGAACTCATTTATACGAAGATTCGGCTTTTTCAGGTAGGTGGTCTGATTTAATATTTTCTTTGGTATATCAGGACCCCCTTCACTCGGACTTCCTTGGAAGTCTCGCGAGGGTTTCTGAGTTTACTCCTCATATTCAGATCTCGCCTTTGCATTAATTGAAAATAGCGAATTTTCCATAGCATTGTTTTGATGGCTGATCTGCTCATTTTTACGAGGACTTGTGGACTTTATTACTGCGTTAAACATATATTTTATTTCATATTGTTATTTGTTTTGATGTACAAATCCGGTTCAGATTTTATTTATAATGGGGAAGAGTTTCTCACTGGTTTCTATACCAGGAGTATTCATCTCTAATGGCTATTTTTATAAGAAGTTGAACTGTGGTTATGTACCTCACTGTAATTTCAAAAATGGGTTCATTGTCTACATAGGTTTTCTCTATATGCTAGATGTTTATTTTATATGATTACACAGTTCCTTCTCTTTGATTATCAATAGTTCTTCCCAGGAGCTGAGTACATAATTTCATAGGCTGATAAAAATAACTCTTCTCTCTTTTCTTTTTTTTTCCTTATATACTATTAATCTTAAGTTAATATCTTGGCAGCTTGTAACAATTTTTATTTACAGCAATTGATTTATCTTTCACCTGTACATGTATCAGAGACTGCTTTCAATTTACATAAACTACTTTTTGACTCATGTTTTTCCCTTCCTATGTAATCTATACACTATTCATGCACTGTCCAAAATACAACACAAGTATTTAAAATACATCTATAGGGATAAAATCCTATGTGCACTTAATGTGGGTCCTCACATCTGTTCAGACATATGCATACTTTATTGGAATTCTGGAAAGGGTTATTATCCCTAAGTACATAGGTGTACATAAGGTTTTTCCCTTATATTTTTTGGCAAAATCTTTCATATTATTCTGCCATAAGTTAATGTTCAGCATAGACTAGGATAGAATGAGTATCTGTTTTAGAACTTCTAATTTTTTTATACACTATACATATATAAAATTTCACCGGTTAAGGTTTCATTTTATTTTTTTGTCCTATATCACAGGGTTTTAGTCTAATAACTGATAGTCTCTGAATGGAATTTACTTTCTAAACTTCAAAGTACTTAAGATGCATGTTCATATCAGCCATAATGGAGCATTTTTCAATTATCTTACTTCAAGTCTTCTTTCCACATTGCAGATATAAAATATATCTATTAACAATTAGTTTTAATTTGCAGACTTTGATTAAATACATATATTTACATGCAGATTTCTAAAGGAACTTTAACTTTTTTAACACTGTGCAGTCTGCTTTCTTGGCATGTTCATATCAACTATAAATTTTATTTACATTATCATTCCTATTTAAGTAATTCCTGTTTGATGTGGTCAATTATACTTTCACCTGTATAATTTTATGTCTATGACACATAACCTTATTAGATTATATCATTACCTACATGAAATAGGTTTAAAGGATGTCTAGTTTCAATTATATTTGTTACATGTAAGGGTATCCTTCTTTCTTTTCATATATGCAACAGTAATTTTATCAATCCAAAAGAAGATTAAAGTTAGACAACTAAATCCTCTTTGGGGTAAGATGTATCCTCAAATTTAAACCAACATTGGTTTAGAGACTCTGTTGGATTCTCCCCACAGATTTTATTCTTACAACTATACAGAGTAGAGAGGATTAATTTCTTCTACACAATTCTGTTAAATGTAGGGAATAACAACTTCAAAATTTTAATCTAACATAACATCTATAACCATTAACCATATTGCCCAATAAAAATTACTCTAATCATTCATAAAGCTTATGAACATACCACTTCTACAATTGACCAACCTCTCAACCTTAGAGTTATTATGTCCTCCAGAACTCACCCCCGAGCTGAGATCATCTCCTAGAATAGACCCACCCCAATCTGTTCTAGAGTAGCTTATTTAAGCCTATGCTCCCCAAAGCCTGTTTCTAACTCTGCGTCCAGAATTACAGGATTCTTTTATTCCTGTTTGCCTAGGCTTCCCTTATTTAGGGACTTTTAAAGCTGCTTTCTGCTTTTCTAGCTTTTTACCTCTTCCCAACTACTCTCCACCTCATTGGGGAAATCTATAATTTTCCTCAAAAATCTGAATTAGAAATAAATTATTTCAAGAATTTTTGAAAGATTTTTGGGGAAAGTTTTAGCCTCTTTCCATACCTCATGGATTTGGCAAGTGATCTCAAAATTCTCATTTGGTCAATATGCACAAAAATATTTTATTTATTTTTCATAATTAAATAATTAATTACATCCACACAATAACTATCCATTGGGGTCCACTCACCTTTGGATTGAAGTTCAAATTTCTAACTTGAAAAACATAAAACTAGGGGTGTCACATATTCCCCCTCTAAAAACAAACACCGTCCTCGGTGTTAACAACTAACTACTAGAGTTCATTTTGAGAATAGATATGGATATTTTTCCATCATCTCAGCTTCTCTTTCCCATGTAACTTCTTCAGCAGTAAAGTTCTTCCATTGCACCTTTACTCTTGCTACTTTTCGGTTTCTCAACTCAATTTCTTCCCGCTCCAATATTTGAAGCGGCTCGGGAAGGAACTTCCCTTCTGGTTCCACCTATATCACATTCCAATCAACAATGTGAGAAGCGTCATGTACATATCTTTTTAATAAAGAAACATGAAACACATCATGAACTTTAACATGGGGCGGTAGGGCCAGTTTGTAAGCCACTAGTCCCACCCTTTCTAACACCTCAAAAGGCCCACAATATCTAGGAGCCAATTTTGCACAACCACCAGCATAAAGTGTGCTCTTTTTGGGTTTAATACGCAGGTACACATGATCACCCACTCTGAACTCTCGATGCACCCTCTTCTTATCAACATATTTTTTCTGTTGATCTTGTGCTATCTTGATATTTCTTTGTATTTGTTTGACAATCCTTTCCATTTCTTGTAAATTATCTGGCCCCAATACTAGTTTATCTTTAGGTTGGCTCAAAATTAAAGGGGTATGACACTTCCTTCCATAGAGTGCTTCAAATGGACTCATTTTTATGGAAGATTGATAGTTTTTGTTGTAAGAAAATTCAGCTAAATGCAAGTAGTCTTCCCATTTTGATGGCCTTTCCATCACATACATTCTCAACATATCCTCCAAAATCTGATTTGTTCTCTCTGTTTGTCCGTCTGTCTGAGGGTGAGAAGTAGTACTAAAATTCGGTTTAGTACCCATGCCCCAAAACATACCTTTCCAAAAGGCTGTTGTGAACTTAGCGTCTCTATCTGAAACAATCATCTTTGGGACCCCGTGTAGCCTTACTATTTCTTTTAGGAACACACCTACTACTTAGGCTATCCCAAAAGTAGATTTTACAGGTATGAAGTGTGCAGCCTTTGTTAAAGTGTCTACCACTACCATCACTGAGTCATGTTGGTACTTTGTTCAGGGTAACCTGGTTATGAAATCTATAGAAACAATGTTCCATTTCCATTCTGCAATTGGCAAGGGATTTAAAAGACCAGCTGGATGTTGATGCTCAACTTTAACTAGTTGACATTCCATCCATCTAGCTAAATATTCTACTACATCTTTTTTCATTCTCGGCCAAAAAAATTTCTTTTTCAAAGCTGTTTGCATTTTCTGATATCCAAGATGTCCTGAAAATGGCTAATTATGATATTCATCTAGGATCTCTTTTTTCAAGGACTCTAAATTGTGGATATACAATCTAGTTTTATAGCAGATCATCCCTTTCTAGTTTTGGGTGTACTCAACCATTTCTTTTTTCTACATTTTTGATTGCAGATTTTCATAATTGGGATCTTGATCTGCTATCTTTTTCATCATCTCTTCTAAGTCAAAGCTAGCACTACTCCCAATGTTGCTTATGTTTTGGCAAGCATTTCTGCTTAGTGCATCAACAATTTTGTTTTCCTTCCCTTTGATATGTTTTATGTCCATATCAAATTCACTTAGAAAAGACAGCCATCTGGCTTGTCGAGCATTCAAATCTGTTTGAGAAAAGAAATACTTGAGACTAATATGATCAGTCATCAATGTAAATTTTTTTCCAACAAGATAGTGTGGCCACATCTTCAAGGCATGAATTACATCAGCTAATTCCAGATCATATACATTGTAATTCTGTTCATTTTTCTTAAGTTTTCTAGATTCGTATGCAATAACAAAATTTTCTTGCAGCAAAACTCCTCCCAATCCTTCTCTACATGCATCAGTACACACAACAAACTCTTTGTCAGGATCTGCAATCTTCAGTATAGGGGCTGTAGTGAGTTTTAATTTTAGTTGTTCAAAACTGTTTTGGCATTTTTTAGTCCACTCAAATTTGGTGCCTTTTCTCTGTAGTGAAGTTATGGGATATGCTATTGTAGAAAATCTTTCCACAAATCTTCGATAATAACTTGCAATTCCCATAAATGATCTCACTGCTGAAACATCAGTTGGCACCAACCATTCTCTAATAGCCTTTATTTTCTCATGGTCAACAGCGAGTCCTTGTTCAAAAATAATATGCCCCAAGTACTGAATCTTGTCTTTCTAAAATTCACATTTACTGAATTTGGCATATAACTGGTTTTATTTCAACGTTTGCAAAACTATCCTTAAGTGTTATTTGTGATATTACTCACTTTTTGAATAAACTATAATATCGTCTATAAACACTAGTATGAATTTATCCAAGTACTTGTTCAAAACATTGTTCATTAAGCACATAAATGTGGCAGGGGCATTTGTCAACCCAAAAGGTAGGACTACAAATTCGTAGTGACCATACCTGGTTAGAAAAGTTGTTTTACTAATGTCTTCCTCCTTAATTTTGAGTTGGTGATAACCAGTCCTCAGATCAATCTTAGAAAATACCGAAGCCCCTCTTACCTGATCAAAAAGGTCATCAATTCTAGGAAATGGATATCTATTTTTAATTGTCAACTTATTCAGCTGACGATAGTCAATGCACATTCTAAGGGTTCCATCCTTCTTTTTCACGAACAGCACCGGTGCTCCCCAAGGAGACACACTCGGTCTGATATAACCTTTATCCAACAATTCTTACAATTGCATTTTCAACTCCATGAGTTCAGGGGGGCTCATATGATAAGGGGCTCTGGAAACAGGTGTTGCTCCTGGCACCAAATTGATGGAAAAATCAATCTCTCTTTTGGGGGGAAGATGAGGAATATCATCTGGAAAAACTTCCTTAAACTCTCTTACCACTGGAAGAGTGTCCAGCAGGTTTTCTTCAGGTTGCTGTCCTAATTCTTCAACATGTACAACATATACTTGATACCCTTTCCTAGTTGTTCCTTTTATTGTAGAGCTGATATTTGTCTTACAGAAATTGGTTTTGGTTTTCCTTTGAGTATAAAGGGTCTCCCTCCCTCATCTATGCAGTGTGGAGTTTTATCCCAACAGTTCATCATAGCCTTTCTCTTTTCTAACCAGTGCATTCCTATTAGCAAGTCATATGAGCCTAAGGGAAGAATGTTTAAGTTTACTTCTATCTAAAAATCATTTAATTTAATTGTTGTTTGAGGTAACTTATGAGTTACTTTTCTCTTGGTGCCAGTGGCTAACTGGACCAACCAAGACTGCTGAAATTTTTCAGTCTTGAGATTGAATTTCTCTACAACTTGTGGACTAATATAACTCAAAGAAGCACCCGGATCAATCAAAACTGTAATAGATTGGTCAACAATCTTACTTTCGATCTCGACCATAGTAGCCTGGTGTTCTTCTTGTCGGTTCTCCAAGGCTACACTGATAATGGGCATATTCCTTGCTATATCATTCACTGTCGTAGCTTCTCGATCCCTCATAATCATCTGAATGTTTCGGTGTGGACAGTCCCTCAACATATGAGGTTCTCCGCAGCCCCAACATTTCAAAGGCTCCCGCATTTTAACTGTTCCTTCATTTTTATTATCTCCATCTATTTTTTTTGAACCAACTTGGGACTGAGCAGTTTGACTTTCCTTTCGTTTGTTAAATTTCTTCTGCTGATGATCCCTACCAAAATTATTCAAGTAAGATAGTTTCTATTTCTTTCCTTTGAATTCACCCTTGTTTACCCAGCTTTTCCCATGCTCACCCTTTCCTTTAACTTGTTGGTAGCATAATCTAGCTTTCCTCACCTCTTCATCCATTTTTTTTGGGTTATCGAAATCTATTTTCTCCTTGTACACCACAGGCAAACAGTTCAAAAACCTTTGTACCTTTTCCTTCTCTTCATGAATATAAGCAACATACCTTAACATATTTGTAAAATTGGTGACAAACTCATCTATGGTGAGCTGTCCCAATCTGAGTTCATGGAATTCCTTCGCTTTATCATCATAATAACGTTCGTTCAAATAGCGGTTTTTAAACTTGACTTGGAAATCTTCGCAAGTCACTGTTTTTTCATCAATGGCATGGACCATTTTTGTCTCCTCCCACCACAAGGTAGCCTTACCTTGCAACTGGTAGACAGCTAACCTGGCCTTCAGATTGCTCTCGTATTCATAGACCTGGAAATACTTAATCATATTCAATAACCATGCCTCAGCATCTTCCTCCTTCTCCCCATCATAGGAGGGAGGCTTAATTTTCTAGAATTCCCCCTGTAATTCTTTTCTTTGTTTAGACTGGTGTCTAGTAGTGTCATCTTCCTCAGAATCATCAGAGAACTTGCCCTTTTTCCTCTTTCCGGAACCTTCACCTTCTTGGCTATTCTGCGAAGTCAGTTCTCTTATGGGCTTTTCCTGCTCCTCACTAGCTAATGACAACCTATCATTCTGGCTTCTTAACTCAGCTATATCCTGTTGCAACCCATGCAGCATAGCCATCAAAGGAGCATTGAGATCTGGCATGTTATCTTCATCACGCAGATCAACATAAATTTCATCTCCTTCAACCATTGACTTTTCAGTTCCAGTACCACTATACACTAAACAAAACAACATCAGTAAAATTTTTTTTTTCTTTTTTTTTTCAAGAAGAAATAATTTATACAGTGAGCACAACAACAAACCATTTTTGTTGACATGAGCTCTGATACCATTTGTAATGTCTCCCAATTCACAATGTTTTTTTTTTCATATATATATATATATATATATTACTTTTACCAAATGGTAATTTTGTTATTAACTTCCGCCTTTGACATTTTTAATAAACTTCTCAATCTTAATGAATATAATGCTCTCGTCTAATACTCCATATAATCATATGGTTCTTATTTTTTTTTCCAATATAGATCTTCCACCTTATCATTATTATTAAGAGGAAACCTATTTGTTTATATATATATATATATATATATATATCTCATATTTATAACGTGAGTATTGTATAGAACCATATGCTATTATTTCATTTTTCCCTTATAACCATCGTACTTATAATTTGTAATGATCCTCATGGCTATATCACATTACCTCTTTGTCTTATAACACCATATATATATTAAGTTTTGGTTTCAATAATGAACTATGAAAATTTTCCCCCCTTAACTTCCTTTTGGCGTGTGAGAAGATCGCATATGGATCGCTTTGGCCTTCGTGAACTAACTACATTGATTTGTGGTATCTTCATATTGTATGATTTTGATGTTTTGTTAGGGTTCCCGCCCACAATTCTTACGGTTCTATGCTATTTTTTTTCTTTCAAAATCCTTTAGTACATGTTTACGTCTTTCTCATTTATGGCCATAAATCTCTGTTATTAATTCTCGTTTGCCTCCACTTGACGTTTCTTGAACTCTCGGCCATGAGTCATCGATCCGTTGTATAGCATTCCGATGCATGCCACATGTAGGGTCGAGATGCTTGAGGGTTTCGTCCCAACTCATGGTACTTAAGCTTCACTTTCTCATGCGAAGTATTCATTTGATTCTCTGCAGAGCGGTGTTTAGCTCTGGTTCTATCTTCCTGGTTTGTTCCTACGTCAACCATGCAAACTTCTACGAGTTCTTCCACAACACAGATGTTCACTACGTCTCTCTCTCTCGGTAAGACTTACCTCTGCTATTTATTCCATCGTTATAAAGCATGTATAGTCTTGGAAGGCCGAGCTCTGGTTTCCTTCAATTTTTTTAATGAATTTTCTTCATTCTGGATGTAAGTTGGTTTTATGTTGTTGGTTCACATACCGTGATAGGGTAATGGCCTTATTAAATTTTTCATTTGGCCACATATGCATTATTTCAGAGTTCATTTCGAACCTCTTGTGGATAATTCATGGAATTTATTTGAATCGTTCATTTTTTCACATCTTAAGTTCTGAGGGTGTAATAGAATGTCATTTTGTCCATTGATATGATCTTTAACTTGTTCCTCGTTGACATGGTTAAGGAAAGTATTTCGATTCTTCCTTAATCGACCTTCCCATCGTAATGGATAGGTCAGGTTTTGCAATTCGGCTTCATGAAGGACTTCTACGCACGACCATTCTCACAGGTAATTCCTCTCAGGTTTGAATTTTTATGAATACGTTTTTCTCATAATCACGATCCATAGCACTTTTACATCTATTCGTGTCATTTTTTTTTGACCAGGACCTTTATCTATTCAGCGTTCGTATCAGTACCACTCAGGTAACTGTCCCTCATTCCTCACAATTATATCCAGTCGTTGTCCTTGTAATTTTTTTTGTAACACACAGTTGAAAATTTTGTCATATTGACTTGCACAGGTGTTGTCACATTTTGCCTCTGTTCACGAACTCATTTATACGACGATTCAACTTTTTCAGGTAGGTGGTCTGATTTAATATTTTCTCTGGTATATCAGGACCCCCTTCACTCAGACTTCCTTGGAAGTCTCACGAGGGTTTCAACTTTTACTCCTCATATTTAGATCTCGCCTCTTCATTAATTGAAATTAGCAAATTTTCCATAGCATTGTTTTTATGAATAATGTGCTCGTTTTTACGAGGACTTGTGAACTTTATTACTCTGTTAAACATATATTTTATTTCATATTGTTATTTGTTTTGACGTACAAATCCGGTTCAGATTTTATTTATAATGGGGAAGAGTTTCTCACTCGTTTCTATACCAGGAGTATTCATCTCTAATGGCTATTTTTATAAGAAGTTGAACTGTGGTTATGTACCACACTGTAATTCTAGAAATGGGTTCATTGTCTACACAGGTTTTCTCTATATGCTAGATGTTTATTTTATATGATTACACAGTTCCTTCTCTTCGATTATCAATAGTTCTTCCCAGGAGCTGAGTACTTAGTTTCATAGGCTGATAGAAATAACTCCTCTCTTTTCTTTTTTTTCCATATATACTATTAATCTTAAGTTAATATCTTGGCAGCTTGTAACAATTTTTATTTACAGCAATTGATTTATCTTTCACCTGTACATGTATTAGAGACTACTTTCAATTTACATAAACTACTTTTTGACTCATGTTTTTCCCTTCCTATGTAATCTATCCATTGTTCACACACTGTCCAAAATACAACATAAGTATTTAAAATACATCTATATGGATAAAATCCTATGTGCACTTAATGTGGGTCCTCACATCTGTTCAGGCATATGCATACTTTATTGGAATTCTGGAAAGGGTTATTATCCCTTAAGTACATAGGTGTACTTAAGGTTTTTCCCTTATATTTTCTAGAAAAATATTTCATATTATTCTGCCATAAGTTAATGTTCAACATAGACTAGGATAGAATGAGTATCCATTTTAGAACTTCTAATTTTTTTATACACTATACATATATAAAATTTCACCTGTTAAGGTTTCATTTTATTTTTTTTTCCTATATCACCGGGTTTTAGTCTAATAACTGACAGTCTCTGAATGGAATTTACTGTCTAAACTTCAAAGTACTTAAGATGCATGTTCATATCAGCCATAATGGAGCATTTGTCAATTATCTTACTTCCGGTCTTCTATCCACAGTCCAGATATAAAATATATCTATTAACAATTAGCTTTAATTTTCAGACTTTAATTAAATACATATATTTACATGCATATTTCTAAAGGAACTTTAACTGTTTTAACACTGTGCAGTTTGCTTTCATGGCATGTTCATATCAACTGTAACCTTTATTTACATTATCATTCCTATTTAAGTAATTCCTGTATGTTGTGGTCAATTATACTTTCACCTCTATAATTTTATGTCTATAACACATAAGCTTATTAGATTATATCATTACCTACATGAAACAGGTTTAAAGGATGTCTATTTTCAATTATATATTTTACATGTAAGGGTATCCTTCTTTCTTTTCATATATCCAACAGTAATTTTATCAGTCCAGAAGCAGATTAAAGTTAGACAACTAAATCCTCTTTGGGGTAAGATGTATCCTCAGATTGAAACCAACATTGGTTTAGAGACTCTGATGGATTCTCCCCACAGATTTTATTCTTACAACTATACAGAGTTGAGAGGATTAATTTCTTCTACACAATTCTGTTAAATGTAGGGAATAACAAGTTCAAAATTTTAATCTAACATAACATCTATAACCATTAACCATATTGCACAATAACAGGTACTCTAATCATTCATAAAACTTATGAACATACCTCTTCTGCAATTGACCAACCTCCCAACCTTAGAATTCTTTTGTCCTCCAGAACTCACCCCCGAGCTGAGATCATCTCCTAGAATAGACCCACCCCAATCTATTCTGGAGTAGCTTATTTAAGCTTATGCTCCCCAAAGCCTGTTTCTAATTCTGCGTCCATAATTACAGGATGATTTTATTCGTGTTTTCCTAGGCTTCCCTTATTTAGGGACTTTTAAAGCTGCTTTTTGCTTTTCCAGCTTTTTACCTCTTCCCAACTACTTTGCACCTCATTGGGGAAATCTAGAAAAATCTAAATTAGAACTTTCAAGGATTTTTGAAAGATTTTTGGGGAAAGTATTAGCCTCTTTCCATACCTCATGGATTTGGCAAGTGATCTCAAAATTCTCATTTGGTCAATATGCACAGAAATATTTTATTTATTTTTCATAATTAAATAATTAATTACATCCACACAATAATTATCCATTGGGGTCCACTCCCCTTTGGATTGAAGTTCAAATGTCTAACTTGAAAAACATAAAACTAGGGGTGTTACATAATAAGTATTGATGAGAGATAAGGTTCAGGAGCAAGGCTGGAAGGATGGGACGTTTTCTGGACATGGTGAGCAAACGCAGGATTTAGTTCATCATATTTCACTAGCTAGGGAAAGTGCTGGTAAGTTTATAAGTATTTTCTCTTCTTATTTTTTTGTCTGTTTCTTTTTTATTTCACTGTCTATAGCTAGAATGATTATTAGAGATTTCTTTATAAATGTTCTATTTTTCTTAAAAAAACAAATTTAAGAAATGTGAACTGGTTAAGAACTTGCTATGTGAACTTGCTAAATGCTAACTGGTTAAGAAATGCTATCAGAGTTTTATATATGAAAAAATTAAAATATAGAGGAAATATCTTTCCTGTCATTATATATTCTAGTCATGGTAATTTTGGCAAAAATAACATACAACTTCCACCATTACTTTAGAGATTTATTTCCTATCATTATATATTGAAATAATTATATATTTCACAAATGGAAATTCTTGTCAAAATAGCATACTTCTTCCACCATTATTTTAGAGATTTGATAATTATTGCAAACAATGTAATGTCTTATCTTAGAAATTGGAATCTTGTTAATGTTTTAATTGTCATTCAATTCAGGGTCTTTTAATAATAAGAATAAACACCAATTTATTGCTAGAGGCTATGAATTCCATTTCCCATTAGAAATCATAACCCATTTTTTCCTTTTAAGGATTACAATATAAGGACGAAAGAAAGGAAAAAACTGAAATATGGGCATGTGATGTGTCATTTTTTGTAAAAAAAATTAATGTTTTTTTTTTTCTAAATTGTGCTAATTCTATTAAGTTAACATAATGTTACAAAACTACCTCGGTTCAGCTCTGGGAACCTGAAACCGGGCTTGATGTCCATATGCTATCAATGTAACGAACTACCTGGAGTGGAAAACCAGTTCTTTTAAAAGCAGTTGCACCGCCCTTGTAAAGGGAAACCGGTGAAAGGTCCATGTTTTTCAGCATAAGAAAACTACAAAAATGCATAACAAGCATGCAGCATCTGCTGGTGTAGGCAATAACAAAAAAAAACCAGTATTTTTAGCTATGTAGACAAGAGTAGAAACCATACTGAGCCAATTCATACAGAATCAATACGTGTGGGCTGGAGATGCTGGATCCTCCTCAATGCGACACCCATATTGCTCCTCAGAATCTTCTGCATCAACGCTCTGAGCTCCATCTTTGTCCGCCTGCATAGAGAGATGGCTCAGGGCAGGATTGGCAACAACAAGGGTATCGCCCCGACCAGCAGGAGGCGTAGCATTAGGGTTGGGGCGAGGGTCAAGAGGAGAGGGAGGAGGTTCATGCCACGGAGGAGAGTGAAGAGTTGACTCTTCTCGCAGGGTGATAGTAACATATGCCGTGATGGTGGGGCGATTGAAGGCACAGTCAAAGCGGAGCTCCGCTCTCTGCGAGGTTTGCCTCAGATAATGGCTTCCAGAGGGTAGGGGAACAGAGGGAACAGGGTCCAGAGGCGTGCTAATATGAGGAGAGGAGGGTTGACGGTCACGGGCATAGCCAGGAGGGGAATCGTGGTTCCAATGCCGGAGGGAGTCCTGAGAATGCCGTTGTCCTGAGTCCTGAGCTTCATCGAGACTGGAAGATGGACGTTTGTTTGCGGTCCGACCTCGAGTTGCACCTCAACGGCACCTCATGCGTTGCCGGAGCCTTGGCATGGTGGTCACAGTAGCTGGAGCAGGCCAGCGATCAGGGGAGTAAGCTTGAACATGTGCAAGACCACGGAGCGAGCCAGGAGGGCTTTGCAAATTGGAATTGGAAGCCCAGGAACAATTTCTATGCAGCTGAGCAGCGAGCAGCGTTGGCCAATGTGTGTGCGGGCACTGGGCGCTGCAGAAGCCGCAGAACAAACACTACAAATAGGTTTCAAAGAACAAACAGAGCCGGAATGATCTGAACCTATGAATGAATCCATAATGAATCGGCTGAGTAGACCGAGGAGGAAGAGAAGTCGTCGTTGGAGAGTTAATGCCCTGCGCATTTGCGAATTGAAGTCAGAGTTAATGGCACCGCTGGGAACCATATGGCCACCCCATGCGAGATTCCATGGGAGTTGGCCAGGGACGGATGTCCCATCACGTCTTTTAATCATCCGCATCCGGAAACAAGCCATCGTTCTGCACTAGCTTGATGCAGTTCTGGAGAAGATATCTATCATGGATGATCTGTAGAGTGCCATGATTGAGAATGTCCATACTGTCAACTCCTAAATTTGCTAGGAGATCTGCGACCTTGTTGCTGTCTCTTTTGGTGTGGGTAAAGGAGATGGCTTGGTTGTTATCCAACCAATTGCTTATTTTTTCAATTCGGGATGCCAATCTCCAGCTAATGGCTACTTTTGCAGACCTGGTGCCTTGAAGCAGTTGATTGGCTATATTGATGAGAATCTGGGATTCCCCTTCCACAATGATAGGAGAGAGATTGTAGAGATGAGTTAAGTTCAACCCTTGCCAAAGCCCCTCTATTTCTGCTGAATTGTTAGTGTCCCAAAATATAGAGCCATAGTATATGGCAAGGACATCTCCTTGGGAGTTCCTGAATATGCCACCAAAGCCAGCTAGACCTGGATTGCCTTTAGAGGCTCCATCGAAGTTCAATTTGAAGATTCCTGGAGGAGGGGGAGTCCAATTAAGTTGTGAATCAGGAGATTTTTGCTTGTTGATGTTTGGAGCGATCGAGACTTTCAACTGCCAGTTTTTCCAGATGACAGCTTCCTTCGGTTGTTTGGGAAGGTCCTCCTCCTGCCAAGCATGCATATTTAGAGACTCTTGGAGATTATTGCTGAAGTTGTTCCAGATGATGTCCAAGGGAGTGGATTGATTTTTGAAGATTCTCTTGTTCCTTTCTTTCCAGAGGGACCAGAAGAGGAGACCTGGAATGATTTGCCAAAGAGTATTAAGAATGGGGCTGCTGTATGGACTTTTGGGCCAGTGGCGCATAATATTGGTTAGGTCCCCTTGCGGTTTTCTCCTTTGACTTCGGAAGTAGATCTTTTCCCATAGCTTGCTAGCGAGAGTGCAGGACATCATTAGGTGTTGGATCGTTTCAATGTTTTGCTTGCAGTTTGGACATTTTGAGGGCCCACAGAATCCTCGTTTGAGCAGATTGTCCCAGGTGAGTATTCTTTTGTGACTAAGTAGCTAGAGAAAAGTGGAGATTTTAGGCCAAGTGCCGGGAGCCCAAACAAATTGCCAGAGCCTATCTCGCGGAAGAGGGACATGATGCATAAGAGAGAAGGCCTCTTTCGTAGTGAACATACCTCTAGTCGAGTATCCCCATCTAAGAGTTTCAGGTTCCTCCGAACACCTAATATTCTGGCATTGGAGTTCCTCCTGGAGCATTTCCCAAGTGTTGTTATGAGCGGAGGGGATAATATGAGCCGGGTGCTTCCATTATCTGAAGTCATTGCTGTTAGTGGGGAGCCAGAATTGGTTGACTTTAATTTCCTCTGGGCCACTAATTCTTTCATCATTGGGGAGGGAGAGAGTATCCATTAGCTTTGGGCTTTGCTGCCATGAGTCTCCCCAGAATCTGGCAGTGTGCCCATTTCTTATTTCCCAGAAGCTATGCTGTTGTATAAGAGAAAAATGTTGTTTGGCTGCGTTCCATATGAGGGAGCCCACGATTCCAAGAGAGATTCTGATCAAGTCTTCAGGAGGTCTGTTGTTCGCGTACTTGGCTGTCCACAATTTAGCCCAGGGCGTATGTGGATTCGAGAGCCAATTCCACAACAGACGAGCTCCCATGACTTCATTGCTGTGAAGGGGATTTCTGAGCCCTATCCCTCCTGCGTCCTTAGGGGAGCAGACCATGTTCCAATTGACCAGAGCCCATTTCCTTTTTTCATTTGAGGACCCCCAGAGGAATCGTCTTTGCAAATTATTGATCTGATTAAGTACCCACTTTGGAGTGGTCAGCACAGAGAATAGATAAAGGGGCATAGATTGCAAAACAGCTTTGATGAGGATGAGTCTGTTGGCTAAGTTGAGAGCTCTATAAGTCCATGAGGAGAGTCGTGCTTCCAATTTTTCCAAGAGATGATTCCAAGCAGAGTGTTTGATTGTTGTGTCAATTGTAGGCGCGCCTAAATATTTGGCGGGGAGGTGAGCAAGAGAGAAACCAAGGATTCGAGCAATGCTGGCTTGGATCATCGAAGGAGTGTTGAAAAAGAAGAGTTGGGATTTTGGAACATTGACAGTCATGCCCGAGGCTACAGAGAAAAGGTTCAGAATGTCTTTGAAGGACTGGGCTTCTTGGGCAGAGGGGAAGCCAAAGAGCATGTTATCATCAACGAATTGTTGATGGGTGGTAGTGGGAGAGCCATGAAGGGAAATACCACGCAATTGCTTGGAGAGGACAGCATTGTGAATAAGTTTGTTGAGGCCTTCAGACATGAGAACAAAAATGAAGGGGGAGAGGGGGTCACCTTGTCTAATGCCTCGGGAAGGTACAAAAGGAGCTGAGGGGATGCCATTGACTAGGATGGAATGAAGGGGTGTAGAGATGAGGCTCATTATCCATCTTATCCACATTTGATCAAATCTGAAAGCTCTGAGTATGTTCTAAATATATCGCCAACATATTTTATCAAAAGCTTTAGATAGATCTATTTTAAGGAGCATACATGGCTTCTTGGTGATTTTGAGAGAATGAATAACTTCATGAGTCAGGATGATGCCGTCCATAATTTGACGGCCTTCCACATAGCCCGTTTTCTCTGGCGAAATGAGGAGCGGAAGAAGAGGCTTTAATCTGTTAGCTATAACTTTGGAAATGACCTTGTAGATCACATTGCAGAGAGAAATTGGTCTATACTTGTCAGGAGTGCTTGGGTTCTCTTCTTTTGGTACTAGAGCTATGAAGGTGGCATTCAGAGAGGGGAGAAGCCAGTGAGATGCTCTAGATTCCTCGACCAGTTGCCAGATTTCTATTTTGATGAGCTCCCAAAAATGATGGAAGAAGTTTGAGGTGAAACCATCAGGACCCGGCGCCTTTCCATGCTTGGATTGGGTCATCGCTGTTTCAACTTCTTGGAGGGAGACAGGGCGGAGAAGCATCTTGTTGTGCTCTGCAATGACAAGTTTGGGAATCAACTGTGCAATCTTGTCGATAGCTGGCTGCCGGTCTATGGTGCAGTCTTCCTGCTGTATGCTTTTGAAATGATCTAGGAGAACTTGCTCAATCTCCTCATGTCGTTCCACTAGTGCTCCTTGCTGATTGGTGATATGAGGAATTTGGTTTTTCATTCTTCTTTGAACTGTTGACCTGTGGAAAAATTTCGTGTTCCTCTCCCCTTCCTTTAACCAGCTGATTCTTGCTCCACAAAATTTCTTCTTGCTTGCGCCTTTCTTCTAACTACTTCTGTAGTTCCTATTCTTGGAAGGCTAGATCATCTGTTCTTCCCTCAACTATGATTTTTTGTTGGGTTTCTTCCATTTTTCTTTCGATGATCTTCAGCTCCTGAAATATGTTCCCGAAGATAGAGGAATTCCAATTCTTGATGATCGCTTTGAGGTGTTTTAGCTTTTGCTGAAATTGATACATCTTCGAGCCTGCAGGAGGATTGAAATTGTGCCAAGCAGTGGTGACCATGTCTTTAAAAGAGGGGTGAGAGAGCCAAAAAGCCTCAAATTTGAAAGTCTTTTTGAACTGAGGACCGATATTTTGCCAATTTAGCGAGATGGGCCAGTGATTCGAGCCTGCCAGTGGAAGAATTGAAGCTGAGAGATCCCCTCCCAAGTAGATGGCATTATCTGATATGAGAAATCTATCTGGCTTTGAAGCGATCTGCTGAGTCCCTGTTCTTTTGTTGTTCCAAGTGAAGGTGCCGTTTGAGAAGGGGATGTCAATAAGCCAACTGTTTCTTATGAAGTCCTTGAAATGAGAGCTTTCCGGATCTAATCTAGGTCTTCCACCTGTTTTTTCCTCCATCTTGGTAATCATATTGAAATCCCCTGCTACTATCCAAAGGGGACGTGTTATGTGTGAATTCAGGATCTCCATGGTATTCAGGAGCGCTATTTTCCTGGCTTGGTCCTGCGAAAAATAGACGTTTGAAAGGTGCCATTGGATGTTAGATCCAATGGGATAAAAGGTAGCCTGAATAAGATAATGCGCTGCATGAAAGTTTGATAAGACTATGGACTGAGTGTCCCAAGCTATTGCAAGACCTCCTGAGGAGCTGAAGGCATCCACCGCTACTGAGCTACAGCTAGGCCAAACTTTAGACAAGATTGAACCTAGTGTTTCACTATTGCATTTACTCTCTTGAAGAAAGAGAATGTTTGGACTTTCTTTCTGAATCATATTTTTTATCATTTTGTGCTTCCCTGGGCCATTGAGCCCTCTAATATTCCATGATATCAGCTTCATGGGGCACTGCTTATCAGGCGTTTGAAGAACCGTGTTAGCTTGGGGTATCGGCCGGAGTTCACCAACATTTCCCCTATGGTGATGGTGCACTGCCAGTCTGGTTTCCGACCCCTTTTTCTGGATTCTTTTGTGACTTTTAGGCTGTCCCAGTGGCTGTCTGGCTGAATGCCTAGCTTCTTTTGTTGTTGGGCTTTGGATAAGGCTCGTTCCAGTTTTTCAATTTCATGGGGATTGATTTTTTCAAAGTCCTTTCTTCTGAAAGCATCTTCTAGTCCAAGGATATCGAGCTCCCCAAGGTCTAATCCTTCAGAGTCCTCGTCCATGAAAATTATTTGGCTGTTGCTAGGATTTGCCTCATTAGAAGCTGCGGGCTTGGTTTTTGGATCGTCAATTTCCATGGTCGCAGGGTGCCCGGTCAAAAGCCTGTTTTCAGAGGATGGATCAGACATGGGGTCAACGTTTGATGGCTTCTTAGTCTGAGATTGTAAGGGATTAGGTTGTGCTGTAGTTTTAGAAGGATCATAAGGTTTTAGGGGGGGATCAGAAGAGATATGGGCGAAATCATAGGCTAGATCCAAGTTATAGGATGGCGAAACTATTGCTGGTGGTAGGATCATTGGAAGAGGGACTAGGTTTCTTACCTGCCGCAGAGGATTTCTTACTATGTTTGCTGCGTGAGGGCACCTTAGTAAATCCATCTGCTTCCAGATTGACGTCGGCTTATTTATTCTGAGCTTGGGCGTTTAGGGGGCAGTCCCTGAACAAGTGCCCATGGGCATGATACCTGCGACATCTAAAAGGAACATGCTCATAATCTAAAGGTTGAATCCATTCGAAATCATCATGATATATACTTACTGCATCAGGCAGGGCTTTGTCCAAGTGCATGTATACACAGATTCGAGCATATGAGGTGTATCTGCGGAGCTTTGTCTCTTCTACAATCTTGATGAACTCTCCTAGTCCCTTTCCGATTTCTTGGAGTGAGTCTTCATCCCAGTATTCAAGCGGAAATGAGTACAGGCATATCCAGACTGGTGCCCAATTGAAATTTTCTTTATCTGGGTTGAATCTTTCCACCCAGTTTCTGAGGTATAGCTCAGTTGAGTTGAAAAAATATGGCCCTTCATCCTTGACCCTGTTTCGGTCCTCAATGCAAATGAATATCACTGTGAAGAAACCTTTCGGCCCAAGCTGGAGCGTGACGTGTCCTTTGGGCTTCCATTTGGAAGCAATCCAATCCTATAGGGCTTTTTCAGTTGCCCATAAGCCGATGAACTTTCCAATGAGGGCATGGTATTTCATGTATTGGATTCAAGTGTTTATACGGTGGCTGGGCAGGTCAATCTTGGGCCTTTCTGGCACAATAGGCTTGCAAGTGGAGGACGTGGGAGCACCTGCATCCTGCTGGGTCCGCGTATTCGGCGTCTGGGGCGCTGTCGTTTCTGTTGTTTGTCGGCATTATCATTGCTCTGAACAGAGTTTACGCGGGTTCCTTCATTGTTTGCAGGGGGGGTTACAGCCTTCCCCCCCCCCCCCCCCCCAAAGCTAGAATCCATCGCTGTTTGCCAATCCCTGTCGGTGGGATGAGAGCGTATTGCCGCGACCATTCAAGCCTGTAGGAGATCTAGGGTTTCTGCAGCGCGAACCATCCGTCTAGTGTTTTTCCCCATGTATTAGCAGAGATTAAGAACAAGAGCAATTTAAAAAAAAAAAAAATTATGTTAGATTTTACTATTTATTTTATTTTTTTCATGATTGTGAGAGAAATTTATTTTAATTGGTTATTTTTCATTCCATTATTATTGAAAAAATTATTAAGTCTATTTTATTAAATTTATTAAATCCATTTTCCATTAGAAATTAGAACCCATTTTTTTCTTTTAAGGATTACAATTTAAGGACGAAAGAAAGAAAAAAATAGAGAAAGGCATTGACACGTGTGAAATATGGGCCTGTGTTGTGTCATTTTTTTTGTAAAACATTTCAATGTTAGATTTTACTATTTATTTTATTTTTTTCATGACTGTGACAGAAATTTAGTTTAATTGGTTATTTTTCATTCTATTATTATTAAAAAAATTATTAAATCTATTTTTTAAAAGTTTTTTTTTCATTTTTTTTTCATTTTGATTAATGTATATGATTCTTTTTCAATTTTTATTTTAAATTTATTTTATTTAAACAATTTTTTTAAAATATAAGATTATTGATTTGTAATTTTTTAATTTAAATTATATTTTATTTATTCCATTATAAAATTTTATATGAAATGTATTTTTAAATTTATTGTTTAAATTCAAAAAATATTATAAAAAAATCATTATTACATCTTAAATAAAAATAAACAAATAAAAAATCTGCTTGGCAGTTTTTGCAAACTACTATATTATGTCGAGCGTCTAAATTAAAGACAAGCTTATCGACTCTAGATTCTTAATGACGATGGTTCATGATCATGAAGAATCTCGACTATATGTTCTTCCATCGGCCAAAGAATGGTGTACACTAGATTCTTCTTCCATATCATCAAGTTCATACCAAATAGATAATTCGTTCATTTGTGAATAATATTGTTCCTTTTAAGATAGATATAGTATTTAGTTTCTATTACTACATATATAGTTTCTTTCCTACATAGAGATACGCATACTTATATGAAGACACAGAAAGAGAAATATAGAGATATAGATAATATGCTATCGGAGAAAGGAACACTTAAATTTGTTTAGCCATGTGATAGAAGCTTCTTGTTTGTTGTATTTTCCTTCAAATATGAAAATTAGGGACAAGGCATATATGCACAAACATATTACACATTATCATACCAAGAAATTGAAAATAAAGCTAGGAAAAGTACAAATCCCACAAAGCATGTTGCTTGAGCCCTATGATGTGAACTTTTTATGAAAATAAGGCACAACACATATTCATATTATCATTGCAAGAAATTGAAGAGCTTGAAAAACTAAAAATCCTAAATGGCATCTATGCTCACAATATGTTGGTTGAGTGCTGTGATGTGCACTTCTCTTTTATTGTCAATTCCCTATAAAAGGGTTGGATTAAGTATGTTTTAGAACATCATTGCTAATATTTAAAAAAAAATAGCAAAATTTTTACTATAATTTTTTACTTCATTAAATATATCGTATTTTGTCAACATTTTAATCCTATTATTTGGAGTTCAATATGTGGAGAAAGGCCTTTATATCATTTTTTGTCACGATGAAAAACATGTAGTTTTGGATGTTTTGAATAAAATCTCCTTAACACAAAATATGCCATATTAGACTTGATTTCTAAAATAGTTTTGGATGTTTTGAATAAAATATCCTTAAAACAAAATATGCCATATTAGTCTTGATTTCAAAAATAACGATAATGACCAGTGTATGCAAGACATCATCTACAACATTGCTTCCATAGAAAAGAGTACACCATGAAATCAAATGAAAGTCAAACCAATCGATGCATAGTTATACAATAAAAAAATAAAGGTGTTTTACCACATCACATAACTGGATATAATATGTTCAACTTATATAACCAGATTCTCATTGCCAACTGTAGTTTATGTAAGTATTCCTTTATTTCACTTTGCCAAAAACATAATCACAATTGAAAAGAACGAGAAACTAAGATTTGTTCATTTTGTTCCAGGAAAAAAATATAATTATAACACCAAAATGCTATGATGAGATGAGAGTTGTTACCTATTTCAAAATGCAACATATGCCAGGAATTACATCGCATTATTTTCCTAAAAAAATTGTGGGCCTTCTAAACATGTGTTGATTTTAAATGAATAATTATGTAAAAAAAAAAAAAATTAATATCATTATTATTATCAATAACATTATTTTTATTTCAAAAGAATTAGAATTATTAATTAACATTAAATATTTTACTTCAAAGGAATTAGAATTATTAGTTAACATTAAATATTTGTATGGTAATAATTTAATTTTAAAGTTAAAATCAAAACCTATATCAAGATGTTATATAATATTTTTTAATATATAATTAAACATTAAAACTTATTTTTTTGATGTAATTAATCATTCATATTTTTATTTATTTGAAAAAAATCTCAAAAAACTAATTGGCTTTAAAACATTGTGTCGATATTTCTTGACTGTTAGACATGTGTGTTATCTTAACTTTAGTGTAGCTAGTGCATCATTCTAATTTTTAGTTTACTATGATATACTCACCTAGTTTAATTAGGAGACAAGAAATGTGGCCCATATCCACACATGTCATCTAAATAACCTAATCATTGATAGTAGATATCACACACATAGGTTGATCAACAAAGAGTAAGTGGCCCAAGTCCACACATATTTAGTTAGTTTTCAAATTCTTTCATTAAGTCGAGTTTTAATTTTTGCATTAGGATTTCGGGACTAGGATTAAAATACCAAAAGAAAGCAAGTAATCTCTGTCGCCCTCGCACCTAACAGTGACCCTGGGGATGCATATTAATGCTCTCTCTTCATATTTTACAATCTCCATATAGAGCAAACTTTTAGTTTAAATAGGAAAAGTTGTAAGCGTCCCATTATCCGCACATTGTTTATTTCGTGAAACGAACAACCAAACATAGTGTATTGTATATCTGCATCTTACAACATTGTGATTGTTCGCTTTATTTCACACATGAAGCTTCAGCGAGCTAGGGCCCTCGTCCTATTCTTACTGTAGCTTCACAAAGGCACATCATAAGAAAATATTTTCTTTTCATTTTCCTAGTTGAAAGTCATTAATATTAGTTCAGTTTTTGGCACTAGGATTCGGGACCGGGATCAAATTATCTTTAGAAGAGCAAGTAATCTCTGCTACCTTTGCACCCACGGGTGATGCTAGGAAAGCGTATGAGCACTCTCTACTGATAATTCACCATCTCCCTATAGTTGATCAATTAGATTAACTATGAAGCATTGTAAGCGGCCCACATCTGCGCATGTTTTACTTTTGGGCAAGGAACAACCAAACCTAGTTTAAATAGGGGATATTGAAAAGGATCACCGAATATCCACAGGATCAAACTATGGGCTTGTTCACCTCTTGATCACATGCATTCACACCTTAAGTGAATCAAATCCACCTAAAACTCACTTAACTAAACGCATTAAACTCTCCCCACAGGGGCCACAAGAGAAGTTATAGCTTAAGTTAGGACCAAGGGGGTAGGCATCAAATAAGCTGCCTTGGTCAGTTTACATATTGAAACATAGAAGTTGAGCATTTAAGGAAATTTTAAAACCATCTATCCACCCACGAAAAAGAAAACTCGAGTGCAGCAGAGACTCGATTCAGAGGGGGTTAGGTTTAGGCCCAGTGCATGCGGTATTATTCGGGGCTACCTGACCTGTCTAATACTCGGTACTAGTAGCTGAATTACCAAGAAGCCCAAGACTTGAACACTCATGTGGGACGACAATACCTAGCGACCAAAATTAGGGCATCCTTCCTTATAGGTGACGGTGCAGGCAAGAACTAGATCCTCTACCCTTACCTTGGTTGATTTTATTCGATTGACTGGAGGCATCGCCAGCTCTTTCGGGACGTTGCCCCAACATTCACAAGATATCTTCTCAAGGCCCAATTACATTTAAGCATGTGAGGATGATTTAGGTCTTCTAGGATTTGAGTATAATACGAAAAAACAACAAAAGACCATATTTTTTTATTGACTGGTAACATAGCATTAATCTAAAGGGAAAATTTATCTTTCATTTTCGCTTTGTTTTATGTATGCGATCAGATTTTTTCTTTAACTATAATCTCTATCCTCTCAAAATTTTCCAAAAACATACCTAGATGATGCAAGAATGGATCCAATGAGACCTTGTCAATCTAGATGCCCTTTGGACCCCCCCCCCCCCCCATTACTAGGAGGGGTTCCAGGTCTTTCACCATTTAGGCATCAAAGATGGAGCACTGCCATCATTATTGGTTCATCCTTTACTAGGGCATAATTAGTTGGAAATCCTCGTCGGTCACCCAACGCCACACCGGTGAACACCCCCACAGGGTCACTGCATACCACTCCTCCCACAATCCTTAGGGGACAGAGGAGTGCTACCCATTCAGGAAGTCAGGTGAACTCACAGTAGGGCACGTCATAGAAAAACCCTATACCTAACTATAATACTTTGTTTTTACAAGTGGCAATGGCTACAAACTCTCAGTCACCTTTCTTAGCTTCGTTAAATTTACCATATTTAACTAAGTTGACAAACGATCCCATTGCACACAACCCTACATGGACTCCCATGCCCATGAAGCTCCCTTTGGACATTCCAAAGTTCGAATGGAAGCAAGCAGAAGACCTCGAAAAGAATATTATGACTTTCCACCTCTGGTATTCGTCGAACAACATCGTTGACGATACTATTCGACTAAGACTATCTCAATGCACCCTAACTGGAATAGATGCAAAATGGTATGTGGAGTAAGCATATGCTACACATGGAACCTTTAGTGCCCCCGCTACTCCATTCCTGACCTATTTTAAGTTACCCATCCACGACGATTTTGGAATGGAATTACTGACCCACTTTAGGCAAACACCCGCTGTCCATATCTCAGACCATCTCCATGAATGGTGGAGGCATCCTAGTTTGTGCAAAGCCAAACTCGACGATCGAGTTTCGTTATACATGTTCTTGAAAACTCTCACCACAAATATTTTGAAGGATGTGGCACAACAAAAGACCATATCCGAAGAGGACGCTATCAGTAAGGCCCAACAACTTGAGCTGATCTATACGCAGTCAGGATATATTTACAATATCCTGCCTAACACCCCACGCCTGCAAACTTACAAAGAATTTCTAGGCACGTCAAACTCCGCAGATGGTTTGATTGGGTCATTTACCCAAAATCACCTAAGTAGCAACATTCCATACCCATGTTACAGATATGATTCTACCCAGGACATACTGCAACCTGGCTATCAAATTCATTATGCACCTTTGAAAAACATGACTAATAGGGGATCATCGTATCTCCATCAGCAGGGAGGTCTGTATCCTCCATCTCAGGGGACCCAGTATGCAACTAGACATGCTGATGGAAGAGCTTTCCCCCAATATCCATTTACAAACTAGGGACAAGGACCACAATATGACCAATCCCTAGCACAAAACCCACCCATGCAGAATAATGCACAGGTGAACTTTGTGAAACCTTCCCAAGCTCAACCATGCCAACCATACAAACAGGAGAATCCAAATTATCCTCCCAACGCAACTAAGAAAAAAGTAAAAAACAAGCCTAAAGGAAATCTTGGACAGGGGGCAACAATCAAGAACACCCTTTGCGATCTTAGGCTGGAGGAAACTTCAACCGAAATCAAAACCATGAACGAAATAACCCACAAAGGCAGAACAAGAGGGAAAATCTTCAGACAAACCACTCTTCTTTAATTTGTGGTGAGTACGACCATTACACTCATCACTTTCCCGAACTCCCTGAGCTAAAGAATATTCAAGGTAATAGGGGACAAGGGGGATCCTCCCAACAAACAACATTTATGGAGGAGCCTTTCCCCCACCAAGGGACAATTACAACTCAACAAAAAACTCCCGACGATTCTGGAAAGAATAGCCATGAAATCTACATGACTGGCGAAGATTTGTTTTTCAAACACGGAACTGAAATTATGATACCCCACTAGACACCAACTTGTCAGGGGCTAGTACAAGTGCACCAACAACACCTTTGACCATATAAAATATGCCTATTGAACCTTTGCCAAAAATGGTCGAGGGACCAACTAGGCGGGCAGGAAACCATTCCAAAGCAGCACATAACTATAGCATCGTGGATGATCTAGCTCAATATCCCATTTCCATGTCAGCTTTGGGGGTATTAGAATCATGCCCAAAGAAAAGGAAAGCCTTAATTTCTACGTTAGGCGCCATCGACCCCGCTGATTCGCACCTAATAGATTTTGATTTAGACAAATCCACCCCTTCGCTTCCTTTAATGGTCGCCTTTCAGATAACAGTTCCAGTTCAAAACATCACCATCCACCGATGTATAATTGATGAGGGTGCATCCACATGCATCATGTCAAAGAATTTCTGGCATAAGTTACGGTCTCCTAAAATAAAGCCATTAGACATCACGCTTAGAGCATATGATGGATGCCCTTCAGCCCCCGTCAGTCTCTACCAAAATGTCCCAGTCTACTTAGCCCACAAGATGGTCTTGATAGACATTGAAGTCTTGGATTGTCACTATGTCCCTAGATTCTGTGAAATGCTAGCTTGTATGTGATCAACCATAGTTCACCTCTCCCAAGAAGATGGCTTGGACAATGAATCCATGAAAAACTCGACAACTCAGGAAGATGTTTCGAGTAGATCCATCCTCTTTTTTTCAGCTGAAAAATGACCAATCAGGGAACCCTTAGTCACCCCCAACCATTCTCCATGGACAAGACCAACATGTGCATTGTGTAAAATGCCTAATCATATGGTTTTCACTTTCCCTAACATAGAAGCGCTACGACGCTAGTACGCAGTCACGCCATCTAGCGAGCAGGACGGGAACCCAATTTCTAGGATGTTTTGCCTAGTGTTCCAGGGAAATCACCATGAGCAGTGTTGTACCTCTAAAAAAGGGTCTAGCAAACCAAACACATTTGTGAGTGTTAGTAATGTTGAGGAAACC
The DNA here is from genome assembly GCA_034641835.2 of Pinus albicaulis. Classification (NCBI taxonomy): domain Eukaryota; kingdom Viridiplantae; phylum Streptophyta; class Pinopsida; order Pinales; family Pinaceae; genus Pinus; species Pinus albicaulis. Next base: position 859,295,160 of record CM076570.1, read on the forward strand.
TCCAACATGAAACACAACCGCAAATACCTTTGCAATCTTTGTAAGGGTGCTCACCTTCTTAAGGATTGTTCTAGTATACATAGATTCTTAGAAGTGTGGTCTAAATATTCTCATCAACTTATGGTTGATCCATTGATTAGTGATTCTAAATTTCCTAGGGAAAAGGGTAAAGTTAGGTTTCCATGTAGGTTATGTGAAGGGAGGCATAAAAATCACCTTTTCCCTCAACCACTCATCACAAGTCACCCCATGACACTAAGTTGGTGAAACCACCTCCACAAAGACATCATATGCCATACTTGGTTAGTCTAAATTTGTGAGAAATATCTAAGTTGATTAATGACCCAATTATTACTTTTTCCAAAGTGGTTTATCTAAAAAGCATAAAATATTTACCTAAAAATGTGATTTCCATGCTTAGTGATATGCATTAATCAAGAACATAATATTTACTCAAACCAAATCTTTTTCAATGGAATGTGTACAGATATTTTAAGAATGTGTAAGTGGGAGAGGATTAATGGGTTGGAAGTTTAAGACCAAAAGTGTTAGTATGAATCTTTCGTCGTAAAAGATCACTTTAGCTACGCATAACAAATAGCCCTAACATCGATTATGGCTACAAAATATCTTTAATTTTGCTGCACAAATTCAGATCTAAGCACAAAAGACATTAAGTAGATAAAATATAATATGGCTCCATGCATCCAATAGAGAAGACAAGAACAATGTAATTAAAATAATTTTGTATTATATTAAAGAATGGGGCACCTCAGAGGAAAACAAGAAAGGTTTTTTCCGGTTTTCCTCAGTGGGATGGGTTCTTGAAAGTCCTCAGTGTTTCAGAACTCAGTGGGAGCTCACAAAGAAAAAATGGAAAAATGGTGACCAAGAGTATATCCAGAGTGATCTAATGCAATGGAGGTGACTAATGAATGGGGAAAACCCTCCTATTTATAACAAAATATTGGGGTGGCCTAGAACTCGGTGCATGAATAAAATATTATTAATCGAATTCTAGAAGCACCCTTTAGGAATATTTTATTATATTTGTTGGAGGGAAAAGGATTCTTGACTTGGGTCAATTTCTTTATTTATAAATAATAAATAAATAAATGGTTTATTTATCATTTTAGGGAAATGATGGGAATATAATTAAATAAATAATGGTTTATTTAATTATTTATGGATGATTTAGTCAAATTTAACTAAGAATATTATTTAAATAATGGTTTAAATAAATTATTCATAGGAAATAATTAAATAAATAAGGATTTATTTAATTAAGTTCCTTGTTTTGGGTTAAATATGACTAGGAAATATAAACAAATAAGTTATTTTATATGGTGAAAGAAATTTTACTTAGGGTAAAATTGGTCTTACATGGTGTACTTGGGTTCATCTAATAATAATAGGTTAAATGGCCAAAAATTGGTGTAACAGATTTCCCCCCAACGTACGAGTGTTAGGAGAAAATCGTATGACCAAAGTACGTTGTAAGAACTCAATCACTAGACATCAAGAGGGAAGTTAGAGAGAGAAATGTAAGGTTGTCTGATGTGCTAAAGGACGAGAATGAGAGGAGACGAGACTTACAGGTGCAACAAGTCTCTAAGTTATGAAGTGGTACCTGTGCTAAAGGCGGGGGAGGCATACCTATGCCCGCCGAGACAAAGTACAAAGAATAAGGCACCCGGAAAACCATGCAACGCAATAATGAAGCTTGTGCTGGCCTAAACATGAGCCAGATAAATAACAGGATGAATCCCACATACATGCGATGCCTAGAATAAATGTCAGGACTTATACAATAATATGGTAGTACATGAGATACAAAGACACCCAAATGCCCCCTGCACACGGGGAAGGGCTCACAAAATCTGACAAAGACACGTGAATCGAAAAGGCACTATAAGCGGCTGAGGCCGATATCATCATATGAGAGGAGCTGCATCAAGGGCGGAAATGAAGTCATCCAGGCATGTGGGGGGCTACCTGCAGGGCCACCGCCTCATGAGGGTTGAGACATCTCACACATGCCCGGGAATCACCAATAGTTGTTGTTGCATCACTAGACCATCAAGTGGATATATCACGATCATGCTAGGAAGAGCTCGAACCAAGGTACACTGCCCCCTAGACCTAGCTTCTCGAGTAAATGAGTTGATGTTGACAGAGGTAGGTGCGCCATGGGTGAGGCAATAAGGGAACCCCAACTAAGGCACGAGGGAAAATAGTAGAGCGACGAACAAGTAGACACTGATGATGATGATGGAATGAGAGAAACAGAGGAGCGGTTGGACGAGTTCCCTTGTTAGAGCATAACGGGTATGAATGGCTTGGCAATGACTGACACAATATCATGAGGGATAGTGGACAAGGGTATTGAAGGCCATAATGTGCGACATGAGAGAGGTACCAAGCAGGAAAGGATGGAGGACTATAGTGGGGTACAAAGTGACTTGGGATATACTCCATGAATGTGATGGTGACTCGACTCGGATGCTCTAACTAAGGGCGACTCAATGGTGTTGCCTCATAGTACGGGTCCAACGAGGGACCATAAAATCATGAGTACAATAGGGTATCTCATGATGAAAATCAACACGAATGAAGACGAGTAAAAAGGCAAATTGGTGCCCCAAGTACAAGTGTTGTAAGTGAAGAAATTCGATTTTGAGAAGAAATGAATAGACCCTTCATGGACAAAATGTGTCCTGGTGAAGTATCAAAACATGAAAAACTGACATATACCCATTTGAGTGCTCGGTGAGAGCTTTCCAATGGTGTAGACGGTGTGTCAAACGGGGCTACGGTTTGGTCGCAGCGGGCGAAAGAAAAACAGGGTTTTTCTTCTAATAGGGCATTTTCCCTCCAAAATCATTCATTTGCTTGTGTAGTTGTGCTGAATGTGCAGAGGAGAGAAGGCCCTAAATATTGTGGCGATTGTAGCGGACAAATCGAACATTGGAATTGTGATCCGTCAGTTGCACGTAAGAGGCCTAATCCTAAGCTTTGTTTTTGGATGGATTCAAATTGCAGATTAGGGCTTTAAATATCAATAATTTCCCTTACTTCATCATTACGGTCGGGTCGCACTTTTTGGGGCAAAAGCTGCAACCTGGGATGCATGTTTTGGCCTGAAAAGTGTGACCTGGCTCAGGTTTTTCCCAAAGAGTGCGACCTGTTAGATGTGGGGGTTTCAGTGCTGTTATGGGCTGAGATTCTGTTTTGGTGTATGTTAATGCAGTTTTGTTGATCTGGAGGCTGAAAAAAATGATGTTTTTGTGCATATATGGCAGATATACGGATCAAGTGGAGAGAGAGAGTCTTAGGTACATTACGGACGAAAATCTAGGTGGATCAGGGTGTCCGTCGTGCACTGGCTAGGCATGGGGTTCTGAAATTTTTGGAGAACCCTTTGATGAGGGCTGGAGAGCCCTTGTTGGCCCGGATTATCAGTTATTGGGATCCAGTTCATGAAGCGTTTGTAGTGCAGGGGCACAGGATCGAGCTGACGGTCCAGGATTTGTATTTCTTGACTGGTCTCCCACCATTAGGGATGGTGGGAAATACGCAGCCAATGTTACCACGTGGGCGTAACATTATGGAGTTTGTTGAGAGACATTGTCGACGAGGTGTCCGAGTCAAAGGGACTCCGATATCCTTTGGTGATATAGAGAGGTTGGAGACCCGGGCAGTGGCCGCAGCAGTGTTGCGGATCTTGGGTAGCCAGGCATTCCATCACATCACTAGAGGGTAGATGATGATTGTGGAGAGTGTGCTGAGTGGGAATTACTATGGGTGGGCCCAGATGATGTTGGTATCGGTGAAACGACAGCTGTCGCTATGCAAGCGGCAAGTGAATCATGGTTGCGCCTATGGGATGGTGTTGTGCTCTTTCTTCTTTGAGAATATCCTACCCTTACGACCTCGTGTACGGTTTCCTGATGGAGGTTCGAGAGAGCCCCAAATGCGTCGGTGGGGAAGACTACTGTGTAGAGGAGGGGGAGGGGCGGTCAAACGAGTGTTCCGAACAGAGTTCTTCGTGCATTGGGATCAAATGCCATTATACATAGACGAATATCTCTATAGTGGGATGAGTTATTGGGGAGATCCGGACTTGCCGCTTCTGCCTGGTCGAGTGTGGGGGTCCGATGGTAAGTGACAAGAAACTAATCTATTATGTTTATTTTAGAGTTTGTGACTAGTATACGTGGTGCTAATCGTGATGTTTGTTGGGATGCAGATATAGCTTAGGTAAAACCGGCCGGATATATGGGACAACCTGCAACAACACGATTTACAGGTGCAAGTGGATCAAGGATGGCACAGAGCGAGGATATGGCTGCTCTAGTGGAGGACATTCATCGTAGATGTGAGGGGCTGCTGACCAGTGTATCGGAGCGTGGTTGTCAGGATTTAGACGACCGGTACATAGAGTTATGTATTGGGCTACCCTCGGAGTGGCGAGGTATCATGCGATGCATGGCGATGGCCGGTCAGGCTGTGCATGATCTATGAGCTGCGGGAGCAGAGCCATTGGCTCAAGATCCTCTAGAGAGTGATTAGATGTAGGGCAGGTGGTGCCCCCTAGTGTCTATGTAGGGGCGAGTGGTGCCCCCCATTTTTGTAGTTTTGTTATTGTAACATGCTATGGGCATGTCGTATGTTTCAAAGTAGATGGACTCTAAAAAAACATGTTATGTAGTATATATGATGTATATGCATTTGATTGATGGTGTTAAATGTTATTATGATGTGTGTGATAAATGCCAGTCTAGAACATGATTTGCAATTTGATCTACGTAGTGATTTTGATCTCTAGGTATATGGCTAAATGTAATGAATCTAAATTCTTGGATCAAAAGTTATACTCGTAAATATTGTCTAAACAGGATAGGGTTATGCACATGATAGACACCATTATGTTGTAAGACAAGAAGCAGGGAATCTAAATGAACATGTAGATGGAGAATGTGATGAGAGAGGGCATCGGCTAAGAGACCACGAACTGCATCATATTCGGCCTGATTATTGGTGGCCTTACCAATGCAGACCCCATTTGCAAGAACCAGGGTATGCAAGGGGGTAAAGATGACCCAGGCTGCTGAAGCGAGATGGCGGGAAGAGCAACTTCCCCCATCGGCGTAGCCCAGATAAGGTCTGGATGAGAGGGCCGATGTAAGAGTGTCATAAGACAAGAAATGGGAGGGATGAGAAAAAGGATGGCAGCATGAGTAGAGGATAGACATCCATTGATGGCTACGGGAGGGAGCAGTCTAGGTAGGAAGTCTAGGACTCATAGAGTGACGAGAGGGATATGAATGAGAACTATGGGATGAAGAGCGGGCACTCAGGCTGTGACGAACATCAAAGATAAGGATGGTATAATCGTGATTAGAAGAGGGAATGGAAGGGTCAAGGAGACCATACGACGCTGCAAAGGTACCTAAATCATCAGTATGGGAAGAGAGGCGCAGATACGGGTCATCACGGGGAATGACAGAAGAACATGTAAAAAGATGGTCAAAATATGAAGAACCCGTGTCTGGAGGAGAATCAAGCAGAATATGTGGAGTGGGTTTAGAAGGAATATACTCTGGGGAGTGCGCGGATGATGATAGGTATAGAAGGGAAGCAGTAGGGTTTGACATCTCAACATCAGGGGGTTGAATGTCAATGGTAGCAGGGGGATCCTTGAGTAGACTGGACACATATGGAGCAAGGATCGGAGAGGCGGATTGATTTTGTTCAACTTCGTACTCGCGGATGACCTCTAAAGAGGCTCGGTAATGCGTGAGGTGAGGAAAATGGTGAGAATAATGGCCGTGGACACCACACAGAGCACAGGTTTGTTGGTGTGAAGAGTCTTTAGGTTCTTGGCTGCGGATGAGGAAGAAATAGAGGTTTCAGGGATTGTAGATTCAGGGAAAGCGACTTTAACCATGGGCTGGATATGGGGCAACTCAGGACAAGTGTGGGTGGGATGACCGATACCATCACACAAGGCACAAGGCTTGGTGGGTGGGGGAGGGGTAGGGTCAGGTGCAGTGGCCTTATCATTGGATGCCCCCTTGCGAGTTTTTCGTGTCTTGCCTATAGCTGTCGCAACATTAGGAGGGTTCTGCGAAGGGGCTAGGGGCATTGTGGTGGTGGAATTAGTGAAGGGAATCGGTTGCACTGGTGTCACAAATATGTATGGTTTGGGGTGGCCTGGTGGGGTCTCGGTTGGAGGAGTAAGATACCATACTGGAATTCCTAAGGTTAAATTAGGTAGGGAAAGGGTGGCCATGACGGGGACCGAATAGATGCCGGGGGGGGGGGGCAAGGAAATGTATTTGACCGGTGGGGTAATGACCAGGGGGGATGGTTCCCATATGGTGGAGACCTGAGGGAACTGACTCAGGAGGGTAGGGAGGTTCCTGAGTGTGATGGAAGGGTCAGGTGAAAATGGTTCAGTTGACTGAAGCGAAGGGCTAGGAGCAGGAGGCAGGGGGCGAGACTGAGGTTGCTGACTAGCCGGAGCAGGCTGTGGAAGGCCAGCCTGAGACGATTGCATCATGCAAACATTCGCTAAGCTGGGGTCAGAGACAGGAGGAGGGGGAGGACCAAGAAAAGTTCCAAGCAAAGAGGAGTCCTTGTAGACGCCAAGGGAAACACTGGTCAAAGAATCGACAGTTGGTTTATTGGTGACAGTAAATATGGTGGACTCAGGGGAGGTCTGATATTTTGGGTCATGGTAGTTCAATTGGTCAATGGTGACAATCTTGCCATTATGAGGGAAAAACATCTTGCGGTGGACTGCAGATGGGATGGCTGACATGGCATAGGTGTAACTACGCCCCAAAAGGATGTTGTAGTAAAGAGGGGCGTCGATAACTTCAACGTTGACACAAACAGTCTTGCCGGCAAGAGTGATAGGACAGTTACGAAATAGGCCAATGGGCTAGGAGGCATGGCCATCCCACGCGTGAAGGGTGATGGTGGAAGGGGCCAGTTCAGGGGATCCGAGTTTTTTCCAAACCGAAGTGGACATTACGCAGGTAGATGCCCCCTCATCAATAATACACCGAGCAACATTGGCGTTTCAGATTTTGATTGGGATTTGGAAAGCAACCAAAGGAGGAAGAGGGGGATGGTTTGACTGACGGGTGTCGAAAACAATCAATTGGTCATCAGCAGGATCTACAGCGCCCATGGCAGATAGCAGAGCCCTATTTTGAGAAGGACACAACTGGAGGAGTTCCAGTGTTGAAATGGCAGTGGGAGATTGGGCCAGATCATCAACTATGCTGTATGAATGGGCAGCCCGACCAGAGGCAGCATGTCGATATAATGGTCCCTTAGGAGGCTTGGGATGAACCTCGACTTTGGGCGGAGGGAGTTGCAAGGGACCATTGGGTGTCGATAGAGGCTCTGTAGGACCTGATGATGGAGACTGGGAGACAGATGGAATGGGAGGTGTGGAATACGGACGGGACCGAGTTTGAAGGTTGAGGTTGACGGTGAGAGGAGGGTCAGAGGCCATCATGAGAATCTGGTAATCATATGAACTAGAAGGGGAAGGTTGAGTGTTTACCAGGGCATGAGGGGGTTGAGTGGCCACGAATCCTTGTTGAGGGAAAGGATCGGTAAACACAACGAGGTGAGAAGTACCTGGGGTGGGAGGGACAGCAGGGGAGGAGTGTTGTCCCTGCACGGTGGCCTGAGACTCCCACATCTACCGAATTTGTGGTAATAAGGGACAATCGTGAGTGTAGTGACCATACACACCCCAACACGAACAGGGCTTATTGGTGTGAAGTGGCCTGTCTGGCTTGGGCTGAGAGCCCTGTGGCTAGTTGACAGTGGTAGAGTCGATACTAGAAGGATTGGGTCCCCGGTTACCAGGGGCAGATTGGTTGCTTTTTCTCTTTCGTTGAGAAGGAAGAAAATTAGATGCCCCCTGCTGTGCAAAGACTTGCCCTAGAGGGGGAAGTAAGTGCGGTTGTCGAGGTGGAAAATGCAAGGGAGTGGGAAGTCCAAATGCTGGAGGAGCTGGGACACAAGTTTGCGGATACAGATAAGGGGTAGGGTGGGTAGCAGTAAGGTAAGCAGGAGGGTGGGAAAAAGGAGGAGGCATGCTGTAGCCTGAATACATGCTACCTGGAGGGGGGAAAGTGCCAGAGGGGCTGGCCCCTGGAGGGAAACCGTGGCCCGGAAGAGGTTGGGAGGAGGTATGCGACAGGGCTCCAATGATACCGTCGGCAGAGTGAGATGCCCCCGAGGCAGTAGGGCCACCGGGCTTGGGAAGTTCAGGAAGGACGGTATAAACGTAACCAGATTGGGCGTAAATAAGGTCATATTTCAAGGCTATTTGGAGAGCGGCTTCTTTGGTTTGGGGAAAATGGGATGCGACATCTTTGCCAATGGGAGGTGACTAATGAATGGGGAAAACCCTCCTATTTATAACAAAATATTGGGGCGGCCTAGAACTCGGTGCATGAATAAAATATTATTAATCGAATTCTAGAAGCACCCTTTAGGAATATTTTACTATATTTGTTGGAGGGAAAAGGATTCTTGACTTGGGTCAATTCCTTTATTTATAAATAATAAATAAATAAATGGTTTATTTATCATTTTAGGAAATGATGGGAATATAATTAAATAAATAATGGTTTATTTAATTATTTATGGATGATTTAATCAAATTTAACTAAGAATATTATTTAAATAATGATTTAAATAACTTATTCTTAGGAAATAATTAAATAAATAAGGATTTATTTAATTAAGTTCCTTGTTTTGGGTTAAATATGACTAGGAAATATAAACAAATAATTTATTTTATATGGTGAAAGAAATTTTACTTAGGGTAAAATTTGTATTACATGGTGTACTTGGGTTCATCTAATAATAATACGTTAGATGACCAAAAAATGGTGTAACACAAAGGATATGATTGAATTTTCAGCAGAAGACTTAACATGGACAAATATTGATGGGGACCAAGTTGCAGTTATTCCATATTGTCGACTTGATGATTTTATAAGAGGAAAGGAATCGAGTGAATCTACACACACTCAATTTCATCTTTATACTCATCGAAGTAAAAAAGTAGAGGATTTCAAACAAACATATTGTTCAACATATCTAGAGTACACTATGTGAGTCTTTATATATTTATCAATATATGTATAATTTTTTGCAATATGCATATATGTTATATCTAATTTGTTGTAAAACATTTATATGTAGGTATTGGTGTGCATATGGTCCGGACTGCAAAAACCAAATTATGAGTGCATCCTCAGATTTTAAAAAAAACAGTCAACAAGAAAAGTATTAAAGTTGGTTGCCAATGTCACTTCATTGTATGATGACTTCAACTTAGACTAGGTGATGCTGTAATAATATATACTGCATGTAGGCATATTGATAAATCCAATGTTGTTTTTCATGGAAAAGATGCAATCGACAGGCCTATGATATTCAGTTATGCACCACATTTAACAAGGGATATGCGATCTATTGTCCAACATTTAATCCAAAGAGGTTTTAATGCTACAATGATATGGGAAAAATTCATCTCTGATGTGAAGGATGGATTTGGTGAATTATAGACAGGGACATCTCGAGATACATATATGAAAAGAAAATATATATTAAACATTTACAATGATACCATAAGGCTAGAGTATGTTAAAGATCAAAGTGATCCAAACAGTGTAGAATGTTGGTATAAGGAACACCCTGAGAGATTTTTCTTCTACCAGAAACAAGATCTTATTGAAAACATCCCTTTTATTATAGGCATACAAACAAAGTGGATGCGCTCAATGATGCTAAAATATTCTCACAATAATATAGTCTCAATGGATTCAACATTTAGTACAAATAAGTATGGGGTGAGTACAAATTTATCCTAAATTTCATTAATTTATTCAACCTCATTTTAATGCATGTAACTTATATAAATATAATTATGTACATTGTTTGTAATGTAGTATCAACTGTACACCTTAATGGTTTTCGACAAACATTACAATGGGGTTCCAGTAGCTTGGGTGATATCATCATGCAATACTATAGCTGAGATTTCTAAATGGATCTCAACTCTCTTTTTCATTGGGAAGAAAGAGCGCCAAATTGGCATGTTCAAGCCTTCATCACAGATGATGCTACTACTGAAATTGAAGCGTTAAGGTGATGCTTTTATTCTTTTATAAGAGACATAAAAATATTGTTAATGTATATTGCCTCTAATAAATTGTGATATTCCAGGTCTTCAATCAAGTGTAAAATATTATTATGTGTGTGGCATGTTCTTCGTGCATGGTTGAAGAATGTTGGAAATAAACTCCAAGGAAGGGAAAACCAAATCAACATTTTTCGTTCTTTAGGAGAAATCATGCACACATGTGAAGATGATGAATCTGTAAAAAAGACAATTGAAAGGTTCTTTGAAAGATTCAGTGACCAACCAAGGTTTCTGGAATATTTTAAAACAACTTGGTTAGCCAACAACAAAATATGTAAGTTTCTTGTAAGTGGTTTTAATGACTCTATTTTTCATGTCATATGTATTATTAATTCATAGCTAATAAATTTCTTTCTACAGATATGTGGGCAAAAGCATACATAATTTTTTCACATTCCAATCAGGATACAAATAATGCCATTTAATCATATCATTGGCATATCAAGGAAAGGTACCTAAGTGAAAAGAATAATGCATGTCATAGACGTGTCAATTGGTTAATGTATGAGTTGTTGACAAAGGTTTTATTATATTACAATCATATGCAACGTTTAAAAGAAGATGGTTTTGTATGACCTAGAAAAATTGAGGAACAATTGAATTCATCAAAGTGTAGAGCTAGCCAAATCCAAAATGAATATTGTGTACCTGATGAAAAGAGTAACAATGGTTATTGGGTTCGTAGCCAAAATAAGGATACACGTGATATTTCGTACAATGTCATATATAAAGGTTCCAATCTACACTTCTGTAATTGAAATTGGGCCTTGAATGGAAATGTTTGTAAACATGTACTGAAAGTTGAGATGTTGGTGAGTAACATTAGTTTGGGTGAAAATGTACTACCTAGTGTCACTAATCCTACTACAGAAAGGCCTACAATTTGATTTGATTTGAATGAAACACCTATATTGGGCCTATAAATCCTAACGAAGCTTCCGCCATGCTTTGATTCTCCTCCAAATATAAATTATTATAATGAAACAATAATTGATAATGTTGAATCAACCAATGTATGACCAGATAGTGCATTATTTGAAGATGATGAGAAGAAATGTTTTAACTCATCAACTCATGAGAGATTGAGATCCATAATAGCTACAAATTTGGATCAAGAAAATGCATAGAACAGTTTGGTATACAAAGCATGTCAAGAATACAATAGAATGTTTTTCAATACTATAACTCCATCAAAGATCACTACTAAAAGAAAACATAGTTTCTTGAGCCCAGTCAATAACAAAAGGCAATGTGGGTGCAAGTCAAAATCAGGGAAAGATAAACTACATTTTGAAAAAGTTGGACAAGTTCGTGCAAAAGAAAGAAACATGGATGAGCAAATGGAGTTATCTTCTCAACACCAAAGAAGTGTGGGCCACATGCCTGAGTTAGTGCAACATTCTATTATACAGAAATATGGTATGGAAATTTGATGGCATGCATTGTTTTATGTGAAATACAATATATTATCATTTTCGACGCATTTTCATAACTATATGAATTTTTTTATTGTTACAGTCAAGGGACCGACATCTCACAACGTTCCAGCTTGTTGACTTCAATTATTTGATGAGCATGTTGGTGAAAAAAACTATAGCAGTTTGAACACTGCTCCAGTCATTAGCATCCCAATTTCCTCCCCGAGGGTGCTTCCTCCTATTGTACAACCAGTGGGGATGTATTTTCGCCCACAACGACCACCTTTCTCCATCATAAATTCTCCCATGCCTATAACCACCTCCCCAAACCCTTCCCAATTCCCACCCCTACCATTTATTCATCCACCCTTCTCATTGTTTCAATCATCCACCCTTGACATTCCAATTTCCCCCCCTAGGGTGATCCCTCGCCCTAGGGTGATTCCCACTATTGTACAACTGGTGGGGGTGTATCACCACCCACACCCACTACCTTTTTCCTATTTCACTTCCACCATGCCTTTATCCACCACCCATGAACCATGCCTATCTCCATCACCAAGTGCTCCACCATCTGCCGAGGAAGGACAATATTCTCTATTGCCTTAGATCTTCATGGTGAGAATGAGTAGTTGATCAAAATCTTATCATGAATTAACGGAATTGGTTCTATGCATTTTTTATTTTACAACTAATTGGTTATTTAATTTTTGCAGCAATATCAATTTTGAAATGCACTTGGGAGTGCCAAGCATAGCGAGGGTGACGTACAGACCCAATTTATAAATTAGTCATGATGTCATTTTTCCATATTTAATTTATGGGTGCGACCTTCCATTATCTATGTTGGTAATACCATGGGCCATTGGCCCATTTTGTAAAAGAGAAAAATGTATAACTAGACCAATTTGGAATACAAGTACAAGAATTTAAACTTGTGTATATGACAATGTTTTCATTGGATTTTAAATTCATGATGTGGATTTAATGTTATATTCTATCAATGTTACATTACTTTTGATGAATGTAGTGATAATGGATTTATTTGTTTCATTTACAAATTATCAATTTTGCAAGTTAAGTTACTTTTAAATTTATATATTACTCAATGTTGCATGCATGGACAACCATATCATTACCATGGAACTTTGGTTAGTTATAATAATAGATGTATCATGTACATGAAAAGAGCATATATATGGATTCAGATTTATTTTAATTTTGAATTTATGAAAAAGAAAACTAAAGTTTTAAAGTACAGTATACATGCCTTATAATAAAATTTGTAAAAATAGATAAAGTTTTGAGCCTTTACCACTTCAATACTAACATTTAAAGATGAAAACTTTAATGATAAGTGGTGTAGTATTATTTAAGTTTTGTTTTTTTATTTTGGTTTTATATATATTTTAACAATTCCTTTATTTATCTTTAAATAGAGCACAAAACATATTTATGGTAAGATTACAAAGAAGTGTGTAATATTTTTTTGAGATGTGGGTTCACCTTAGTGTGGAAGGCCTTTTTCCCACATAGTTTTGGACATGTGACTTTTACACCATGAAGTTCCTTAACATGTGACTTATAAGGTGAAGAGGGAGTTCGACAATGTAACAATTTTGAATGCTAGAAAATGTGAATAATAAGAATGTAGTAAGTTACAAACAATATTCATTGTGATAAATCTCAAACTATTTTCTTCTACTATTCTTATCGTCACACCTATTGATTTGCCATATTTTCTTATCGATCATATGAAAAGGGAAGTTGAAATCATAGACCATTCAAATATTTAACTCAAGCTACTAAAAAAATATTTAATTCAATCACATTTAAAAAAATATTTAACTCAATCATATTTAAAAATATTTAACTCAATCATATTTAAAAAAATATATAAAATCCAAAAAATAATCACTCTTTTTTAAATTAGCAATCTACTACAAATTAACATACATATTCTTTCATTTTCTATTTTCTAAGTTTTTTAGACCTTTGAAAGCAAAAATGAAATTAGAAAATGGTAAGCTTTCTTATTCCACTATGATTTTGTTTTGTATTTTCCTACCTTCCCTTTCACATTTTCTAAGTTTTTAGACTTTTAAAAGCAAAAAAGAAATTAGAAAATGGTAAACATTCTTATTTATTTTTTCATCCCTTACTATATATTTATGTAAATACTTTTTCCTTCTATGTAAAGTTCATTCCACTATTATCTATTTGTAGAAATAGTGAGTTTCTTATCCTCTATTATTGAATAAATAAATTACATGGCTGATTAAACTTCTAAGCTTTTAAATAATATTTTATTAATTAAACATTGGTCCTCGAATGGAATTAACCACATGGCTAGTTAAATTTCTAAAATTTTAATTAATATTTTATTAATTAAATATCTATCTTCAAACTTGATAACTATGTTATAAGTAAATATATTTATGAGTAACCACTCACTTTAGAGCTTCCACTAAAAGAAAAGCCGAAAAAAATCTGGAAATTTTTTACGTATTTTTAAAAATATTATGTTTCAGTGAATATTTAACTTACATGTTTTTCTCGACCTAATATTTTTCTCATCATTAGGGTGTTAACCAAAGTTGTTTCTGCCCGCCTATAAATTTTCTATTGTCTTATCATTAGAGGTCATTCAAAGTAGTGCGCCTTTCCCAGAATAACACTAATAAGGTTTGACGCTCATCAAACACATTTTGACATTCACAAGCGAGGTTCGTGCAACACAAGACATTCTAGAATACACAAGAAGACTACAATCTACTGTAGAGGTGAATTCTCAGTGCAACACCTATTATAATTCAAACAAACAATTGCGAAAGAGAAATTATTGTATGCACGAGCTGTCTTCCCCGTCCATGTCAGCCCATTCATTTTAATCTTATTACATTTATGTCTGCTATTACCTTAGAATTTTGAAACCGACACGACGATGTGAGACTCGTCACCAATGAAGATGCCACCGCAGACGAGACCTGCAAGGCTGCCTCCAATGAGAGGGCTAACCCAGTACACTCAGTTGTCCATGAAGCCTTCGCTCACGACGACTGGACCGAAGGAGCGGGCAGGGTTCATGGAACCGCCAGAGAAGGGACCGACGGCCAAGATGTTGGTGCCCATGATGAAACTGATGGCAATGGGACCGATGGTGCCCAGGTCGCCCTTCTTCGGGTCGGCAGCGGTGGCGGAGATGGTGTAGACGAGAGCGAATGTGATAACGATCTTCAGTAGCACTCCCTCTCCAGTGCTCATGCCCGAGTTGAGGGAGGTTGGTGAGGCATGTAGAGTGATTCTATTTGTTTTAGAGTCCAAGTTGCAGTTAGTGTATTAATTTAATGCATGAGAAATTAGTTAACTCAATTAAGTGAGTTAAATTCAGTCTAACAAGTTGTAACTAATTGTTTCACTAGTGAGAGATCAAGTGAATTAAATTAGATTTAATTCACATGAACTGATCTATCAAGTGACTAATGATTTACTATTAATAGCTACATGCATGTTAGTTCTGATGAAGACCCAGTTGAGATAGAGGTTAAAAGGAAGTTATCTATCAGTTGTATTTATAGCAAATTGTCGGGCACAATTATATACACCATAGGATGCCCATGATCTATTGCGCAGTAAAGGAACATTGAATTTCCTAACTAATAGGGATTTAATCCTATAGGGTTTCCGCAAGCAAGGCAGGCTGAGCAGAGGCAGTAAATTGGCTAAGTGTTGGTCCAATTTTGTTTGGATTAGTGTGAGACAATTGGTAGAGTGTATGAGGTTGTCGTGAGCACACATGCATTGTATTGTTTCATGATTCCTTGGTTCATTATACAATAGAGATAGAGGGGTTTTTAGCAGCAAGCTTTCCCTAAGAAAACTATCTGTGTTGTGTGATTGATTTGCTTCTTTCTCTTACTTGGTGTGATTGTGTGATTGTGTTTATTTTCTGCAAATATTGTAGAAGGATTAAGTACCTTGTTTTAGTATATTGCATGATCGGATTGAATCCTTTGGTATACACATTGTTTCTATAATTTTTACAATTTCCACCATAACTGTTGCCGCCACCACCACATTAATCATGTTTTCCATGATCACGATTGCCACCTTCAAAAATCAACTGGTTGTGCCTATTTTGATGAGACTCTCGTATAACTTGGTTAATTGAATAAACTCAGTTATAACTAGGTTGATTGAATAGACTTGGTGAGAATTTGATTAAATAAAGTTAAAATTAGGCCCTAATATGAACTTGGAGTTTTGATACCACTTGTTTGGATTAAAAACCATACTATAAAATAATAATATAATCTCACATATACAAACATTGGTTTGTTTTGGAAATTCTAATTGGGAAAAAACTAGATAATAATAGATCTAGATCTATTATTACCTTTTACTTTAAGACAACCAACCAAGCCAACATTCTAGTTTCTGTTGGGTCTAACTAAGTGAGCTTGCACCACTCAACTCTAACATAATATCATGTAGAATCTCCTTAATATCATAGGCCCAATAGCACAAGTCACCAATACCATGTAGCCAAAACTATAACTCTTAACCCTTTGAAATTTATCCAACATTTTTTATAATTTTTTTGGGTAATTTTTTCTAAATGGAATTTGTCTTTATTTCTTAGTTGTTTTTATAATTTTTTGCATAATCTTGTTGGAGCACTTTAATTTATTGTGATTTTTAACCTTATTTTTTAAAGTTGTAAATTATCTCATAATTTTTTATCAATGTTTTGAATTATAAATTTTTAATAATATAATATTTTCTTTTGTTTTATAAAAGTTTTGTATAATTTTCTTAAATAAAGATCTAACAAGGTAATTTTTAATTTTATTTTTAACTAAACATTTTAATTTTCATTATCATTTGTTATCATAGGTTTTGAATAATAATATTTTTATATTGTAAAATTTTCTAAATTATTATAATTTATTATAATGGTAATAAATCTGAAATAATATGAATTAATTTAAATTTTAATAAAATAATTTTTCAAGAATTATTTTTCATACTATGAAATCTTATATGAAAATTATAAAGTTTATTCGTTTATTATAATCAACCATTTTTTATTAATATTGATTCTGACGTTGATTGTCATGGCTTCCAATCGTGGGCATTTGCAAGTAGCTCATTCAGGGGCCTTAGGGTGGATTTTCAGGTTAACATATCCCTCTGGCCTGGAAGTGATCGCAACATCCTTTTTAACTTGGTAAAAGCCTGCGAAATTTCACTGCAGCGGATGGAGGGTTAATGGAGCACTTGAGACCGGAAGACGCTGAGAGTTAATGTCGGAGTTAATGGCTGCAGAATTTTTTGGTGGCTCAAGATTTAATGGGGCGCTGCAGATCGGCAGATCAGATTTTTGACGGCTCTAAACTGAAGGTGAAGAGAACGGCTAAGTATGGCATGGGTGGCATAGCATAAACATGCCCATTAGTAAAAAGTATTAATGGGCCAATAAACTGGAAAATAAGACTTGCCAGAAAATATTGGCTGCCTGGACTGAGGTCCTTCTCTGTCACTTAATTTAGAACTGTAAAATATAGAACTGTAACATGAGTGCACGGAGTCTCTGTATGTCTGTATTCGATGTGGATAGACAGGTCCCACGACCGAAGTCTTCAAAGTGGTTCAATGCTCATGAAATGGATCGGTTGGGTGTGACGGTATAAGAAGTCAAGTGTAAACACGTTTCCTTCAGCATTTTAAACGTACTAGCGAAAATATTGAAGCGTGAAAAGTGATTGGTGAAAAAAAATTAAAACCTTAAAAATATTTAAGTTGTCCGTCATAAATTTCAATCAGTTATAACATTTATTTTGTTCATCATTTATTTGTTAGATTAATTGAAAATAAATTCTTATCCACACCCGAAGAAACATTAAAAAAAAATATTGCAAAAGATTAAACACCATTAGCATACATTTCATAAACAATTTTCCAATGCTATGGAGTTAAACGAACGAATGTACTATTTTTTTTAACATAATATTTGAAATATTTTTTAAAATTTAAAATTTATACAATGTAATATAATTTATAATAATAATTCTGTGAAACAATAAATATAATCTTGAACCTTCAAAAAAATATAATCAGAAGCTTCATTAAACCTCTTATTTTAGGCTTATGCTTGATTATTATGAAAAAGTTATTAATCTTTTTCTTATTTTATGCTTGATTATTATGAAAAAGTTATTAATATATATCATTCACTCCAAACATAAATAGAAGATCTTTTGCAAATAATAAACCACGATAAAATATTCCTAAAATAGAAACCATTTTCATTATATAATTTTTATTTTGCAAATATTAAACATTTTTATGATTAATATTAGTTGCCAAAGTGTTTACCAACACATTTTATTTTTCACCCCTTTGGATTAAATTCCAATGAACATATAATAAATTGATCTTAATAAATTGCTAATTCACTATAATTTTAATTGAAAAACTAAATATTGAACATGTGTATGTTCGTAATGAAAAAGTTATTAATATATTTTAAAACACACATAAATATTAATTAATATTTTATAATAAAATATTTTATTTATGATCAAAATTAAATGTTTTTTAAATTTTATAGGTCAATTTTAAATTAATATTTGAATAAATTATATTTTTTCTTTTTTTCTTTGAATATATCTATAAATAAATCTTGGAATATTATTTTATTCACAAAGGTGTGCATATAAATACATTGAGTGATCATTGGTTTTATATTCCAAGAGATACATGTCTAACATTCTCCTCTAATAAAAAAAGGGTGTATATAATCCCAAGTAAAGACCTGAAATACAAAAAAATGAAAGAATAATTGTAGTAACAATGTAAAACCTTCCTAAACATCTCTAAGATTTTGAGATCTTGAATATATTTAATAACAAATATAAAATTTAATTGTAAATATTATAAGTTAATAAAACATATAAAAGAAACTAAATTACGTTACCATGAACATTCCAACAACTAGTACAAATAATCCTTACCCTATATTTATTAAACATTGAGAAAGATTAAAATACTTAAATGCAACAAGTACGAGTTAAAATATTAGAAGTTAAGATAAGTTTCTATTATTTTTTTGTTTTAATAAATGGAATGAAAATAAATAAAACATTTATTTTTCATTATTTCTTATAAATTATAGTGATTAAGAAAATTAGACATCTATTATTTTCTTCCTTATTTTATTTTTATTAATATAACATATATATATATCACACTCAATTTTCAATAAAATCAATTTTATAATTTATTTATCTATTCACAAATTTAAAAAGAGCACATTTCATGCAAAGGACTATACGACCTATATCATTGGAAGTCAATGCTTTCAATCATTTAACCAATGACACCATTTCAACAGTTTGCATGTGGTTACATTCGAGATTGGTATAAATTTAAGTGTGAGTGTTTCTATAACCAAAGTTTCATTAAGATCTATTTTAAAAAAGTAAATTAGTGTTCTCTAACTAAATTTCTAGGAAGGTTTATTTTAATCAATTAAATTACTCTCAAAGTATTTTTTTTTAATTAAAAAATTTAGTACTTCATAATGTCTTCCAATATATTGATTATTTATGTAATTCTTACATTATTTATAATTCTTACTCTTGACATTAAGTAGATAATTTTATCTATTAAGTAAATAAAATTTTTCTTTCTCAATAATAATCACGAAATTCGCTCAACTTAAAAAAAACAAAACGAAACATTTTGATTATATCCCAACATTACAAAACATACAAATTTGCGACTTGAAAAACAAAACCAAACATTTTAATTATATTCTGACATTACAAAACATATGATGAGATAAAAAAATGACAGACTTACAGAGTATTCAGAATAGGACTCTCAAAGTCATGTTTATGTTCCACATTTTTTATCAGTTTAAGAGTGGGTGTAGTGTCTCTATCTGGGTCCCAATGGGGTACCTTAATTCTGTTAAGTTATTGTCGCAGTCACCTCTGGTCACCTCGATGATATTGTCAGTGAATTTAGCGTCTCTCTGTGCATCTTAGACTTCATGCACACTTTGAACTCCGAGTCCATCTTTTCAGTGATGCGGATATCAACTCAACCATGGATGATCTTACAATATGGCAATGATAAAGATGCTGCTTTTGCTCAAACATTGGCGGATGGCAATTCACTCTCAAGTCTCCTCACCATATAGCTGGCGCTTAAGACTTGGTCGGTTAAAAAACACGGCCATCATTTGTGCTCCGGTGGATTAAACATTCCAGCTAACAGCAGAAGAAATATTTTTGGAAATAAAACCCCGCGAGTAAAGTAAACTTCCGCGTAATTTAATCCCCGGACCTACAAAACTGTTATTGCCATGATGTACAGGTTCGGATTACAGCTGCCCACAAGACGAAGCAGATGATTTTCGTTGGGAGGGGTTTATCTTGTCTTTCGCCTCTCCGAGGCCATAATAATAATAATAACAAATGATCTCCACAAGGTTAATCAAAGTATCCGGCCCAGCTTGATCTCTCTTTGTGTGGCCAATGAAAGGATAAGTCTGGGGATCCGGTCCTTGATCTCTCTTGGTGTTGCTCATGCAGAGAGAGTGATTCCACAAGATTAATCAGAGCCCAATTCTGGGGATTCATTCCTCGATCTTTTCTGGTGTTGGCCACGCTCCATGGAAAGGGCACATCATCACCTTATCTTCTGGAAAGATGATTTATTTTTATCTCCACATTTTGGACCTGGAGTGAAGGCAGGTCCCCTCTTACCTTTCCCAGAATTCATGGATCTGGTTGGAAAAGCAGAGGAGAAAGATACAAAATTGACACACATAAAAGAATATGAGCTGCGGCTTTTCTACAACATGTAAAGAAACACTATATTTGACTTTTCATAAACTAAAATTGAGCTGGAACTCACTCACACTTGATTCAGTTATCTCACATTCTTCCGTTATCTCACATTCACATTTTAAATCTAGACCTTTCCTAAAATAAAATTGAGCCGGAAGTCACTCACCTTATTCAGTTATCTCAAATTCTATATCTCAAATCTAAACCGCACTTAGCTCAGCTTATCTATAGACTTGGATCTTGCTAGTCATGGACGAGTAATTACTATTTCAAACAAATTTAATATTCTCCAAATTCTTCAAACTTTGGGCTTAGAAATTTCGACTAACTTTTCTTTTTTTTCAAAGAGAGAAAAAACCTGTTTATTATTAAAACAGTACACGTAGCTATTACATAGAGACATCGTCTACAAGTCCTGTACAAGCAAGACATATCAGATAATAACAGCGTCTACAAGTCCTGTACAAGCAAGACATATCAGATAATAACAGTGCGCTACCAACCATTTCAAAGCATCTCCATTTCTCTTTTCAAAAGCAGAATCCAGAGGATTATAGTCAAATGACATCAATTACACAAACATGGGAAAGACAAAAACATCCATATGAAAGCACTGTGATCGGCCACAATGCTGGCCAGGAAAGCAGCATAACGAAAACCATAAGAGACATAAAAGGATCATATTTTAAGGATCCGGCTCGCTTGTAAAAAATAATCCGGCTCGCCTGTAAAAGATGAAGAAGGCCAACATGTGATAAAACAGTAAGCAGACATGATTGCAAATAGGCTAACCTTTCATATATCAGAATGACTATGGATCACAAGATCGAATTTGAAATCCACGCTCAATGCACACCTAAGGAGGAATAAAAACAGGGAAATCAACCAGCTCTGTAGCTGTCAAAAATATTAAAGTCACCTGCCAGCCTTGGGCAGGAAGGAGAAACAAGTACAAGGCAGCAAAATCAGAGTTTTGAGTGCACAACACTCTGTATTGAAGAAGCATGGAGAAATCCGTAAGGATGAATTTAATTTTCATGGGCCGCAGCCACAACAGAAGAGGAGAGTTAACTTGGATTATGGGGGAAGTTACTTTTGCAGGTGGAATGGAGATTTCCCGTAGATTTGAACTACGGAGGAACAGAGTTAATTAAAAACAGTCATTTCGGGGTGTTTAAAGCCCTCAACAACCAGAATGAAGAAATTGTTTAAACAGGGGGAAGTCTTTTGTTTTTTATTGGCGGGACAAGTGGTCCCCACCACTTGATCGCTAATCGCAATCGCAAGTTTTCTTTTGAAGCAGTGTCTTGTTGATGTGGTAGAGTTCCGCAATGGAACAGTTGTATATTATACAACCAAAACATATTATTATCGCCCCCCACAGCAGTGGAGGCCCGTGGGTCCACTTGACCACGTGGTGATGTTTTAATGGAATCGCAAGAGTTCAATCACAAGGCTCAATCAGAGGCCTTTTGTTATGTGCTCCGATTGAAGGTCGAACCCGATCTAGTTTTATGTCACAGTTTATTTGCCAATCGCGTCCGGGATCTTAATCGCAATCGGAAGGTCTTGTGTGTTGAGCCCGATTGCACTTTTGAAGTGGAGGACCCGATCCAGGTATAGGCCGGAGTTAATAAGCTCAATCGCATCCGTTTGACAATCGGCGATCGGAACTTTTGTTATGAGGCGCGATTGTTTAAAGCGCGGACTCGATGGGATTTACACAATGGATTTAAACCTTGGCTCATCGCATCCGTGTCCTGATCGCAATTGGAACTTTTCTATTGTGTGCCCCGATTGCACTTGTTTAAAGTTCGGACCCGATTGCTCTATGAGCCATGTTTTATATGGTCATCGCATCCGGGTCCTCAATCGCAATCCCAAGCTTTTGTTTGACACCGCCGATCCGCCGACTGCGATGTGGTCCCCACTCGCACGTCGTGCATTTGAATCTTTTAAAGTTCCGCAAAGGTTTTTATGTAATGTTTTTTTTATGCGCGACATATAAAAGCCAAAAGGCTTGCAAGCCTGGGTATTATTGCATTGTCATTTGTTTTGATTCGCACAACAGTGCGGAAGAAAAGAGAAAACACAACAGTGTTGGTGATCTTGTTAGAGAGACAGAGTGTATTGTTTTGAGAGACAAAGATTTGTTTGTGCAGCACTGCGTCTGTAGCAGTCATTAGTTTTTGTTATCCCTCTGTTAAGAGGAAGATTTGTATCATTTTTTGAAGAAATAGAAGATTGTTTTAAAGTCTGAAAAACTCTATCTCCTGCCAAATTTGTTTGAACTTCTCTGTGTTGTAAAGAGGAGATTATTCTCTCTACTTCTGTTGTTTGGAATTCTCAAGATTCCAACATGGTATCAAAGCTAGTTTAGGCTCTTTGAATGTTTCAAAGAAGATGAAGAAGAAGAACACTTGTTGCAGCATTTTCTCCAGCAGTGTGGAAGCCCAACAGAAATCAAAATTTCAGGTATTTCTCAAAGATAACAAAGATGTTGTTTCTATTTTAAAAGAGTTTGTTCTTTCAAGAGAAGGAAAGACAGTTTGTTTAAGTGTAGAGTTCAGTTCAAAAGCAATGGCTGGACCAAGTACTGGAATGAACATTGGAAATGTTCAGCTTCCACAATTTAATGGAAAGAACTATGATTATTGGGCCATTACCATGAAAGCCCTGTTTGTCTCACAAGACTTGTGGGAACTTGTAGAAGATGGTTTTGTTGAACCAGCTGATGAGCAGGCTTTTAACGCCTTGACTCAAGAAGAGAAGGACATATTGAAGAGCAATAGGAAGAAAGATGCTAAAGCTCTTTTATTATTGTATCAAGTTGTAAATGAGAGTGTGTTTCCAAGGATAGCAGCAGCCCAGAAATCCAAGGAGGCATGGGAAACTCTGAAAGTAGCCTATCAAGGTATGGAGAAAGTTAAGACAACAAAACTTCAATTGCTGAGAAGAAATTTTGAAACTCTTTGCATGAAAGAGTCAGATAATGTAGACACATTTTTTACACATGTGATTGGGATTGTAAATCATATAAGATCCCATGGAGAAACTCTTGAAGAAAGAATGATTGTGGAGAAACTTTTGAGAATTTTACCCTCAAAGTTTGATGTTATTGTTACCACCATAGAAGAGACCAAAAATCTCTCAAGGTTCACAGTAGATGAACTTCATACCTCACTGATAACTCATGAACAGAGATTGAGAAGAGATGAACACCCATCTCTTGAGCACGCCTTCAAGACCCAAATGCCTTCAGGAAGAGAAATAGGTCAAGGTAAAGGAAGAGGAAGAGGCAGAAGCCAGAACAGAGGTGGAAGGAACAGCCCTTCACATTCACATGGAAGGAGCAACAGTCAAAGTCAGAGCCACGGCCAAGGCAACAGCCAACAAGGTGGACATCAACACCAACATGGTCATGGACAAAGGTATGACAAATCCAATGTCCAATGTCATTATTGCAAAAAATATGGGCACTATGCCAATGAATGTAGAAAGAAGCAAAATGACATGAAAAATAAACAAAATGCTAATGTAGCAAAAGAGGAAAAGAACCCAAGTAATGTGCTGTTAGCTTGTAATGTAGCACAAGATGGAGAAGATGGTGTTTGGTTCTTAGATTCAGGATGTAGTAATCACATGACTGGAAATAGGGCAATGTCTTCCAATCTAGATGAAGAGATTAAATCTGAAGTAACCACGGGGACTGATACTAAGATCTCTGTAAAAGGAAAAGGCAGAGTTAGTATTCTAGCAAGAAATGGTGAGTAGAAATTCATTCCTGATGTGTATTATGTTCCAGGTTTGAAATGTAATCTTTTGAGCATTGGGTAGCTCATAAAAAAAGGTTACAATGTAATTTTCAAAGATGATGTGTGCACAATAAAAGATATACCTCCAAGTAAGAAAATCATAGCTGAAATTCAAATGACCAGCAATAGAATGTTTCCGCTCAAGCTCAACACGGACTTGAAGGGAAAAGGAAAGAGTATAGCAGCTGTAACACAAGAAGCCTTTCAGAAGGAAGAGAAAGATGAAAATTGGTTATGGCACCTGAGATTTGGACATCTCAAATTCGGAGGATTAAATTTGCTGCACAGAAAAGGAATGGTAAGAGGTTTGCCATTGATTGAGAAGCCTGATAGCCTATGTGAAGGCTGCATCTTGGGAAAGCAACACAGAGAAAATTTTCCATCAGGGAAAAGCATAAGGGCGAAAGCACCCTTAGAAATCATTCACTCAGATTTGTGTGGGCCGATGCAAACAACATCAGTTTCGGGCAGCAATTACATGTTGACCTTTATAGATGATTTCAGAAGAAAAGTGTGGGTTTATTTCTTAAAATATAAGAGTGAAGTCTTTCAGAAATTTTTCCATTTTAAAGCTCTTGTAGGAAAACAGAGCGGACTGCATATAAAAGTTCTCAGAACCGATAGAGGAGGAGAATATATCTCAAAGGAATTTCTGCATTTCTGCAGAGAGAATGACATACACAAGAAATTTACCACAAGGTACACACCGCAACAGAATGGAGTTGCTGAAATGAAGAATCGAACCATAATGGAAATGGTGAGAAGCATGCTAAAGGAAAAACACTTGCCGAATGAGTATTGGGCAGAAACATCAAACTGTGCTGTGTATATTTTGAATAGATGCCCCACAAAAGCGGTGATGAACAAAGTTCCAGAAGAAGCGTGGAGTGGCAGAAAACAAGGAGTCAACCACATGAGAGTTTTTGGATGTGTTGCATATGCACACATTCCAGACAAGTTGAGAAAGAAATTGGATAGTAAGGGGGAGAACTGCATTTTCCTTGGATATTGTGAAGATTCCAAAGGATACAGATTGTATAACCCATCCACAAAGAAGTTTGTAATTAGCAGAGATGTGAAATTTATTGAAGAGGAAGCATGGGATGGAAGCATTGAGAAAACAGTCAATGTTAAAAGCTGTTTGTCTCATGATGAAGATGAAGGAGATGTGGTTGAAATTAACAACCCATCCACTACACAACCTCCAGCAATGCAAGGACAGCAAGGGATGACTCAAGTGGCAGCAAGAACACCCTTGAGAAGAAGCGGCAGTGGTTCACCGAGTACACCACACAGAGTAGAATTCAGTGCTTCTTCAAGCACGACTACACCAAGTGAAAGTGGAACAAGATTCAGAAGTATTAGAGAAATCTATGAGCATGGAGTAGCAAAAGAAGGTATGGATTCCTTATTTTCTTTGTATTGTCAAGTTGATGATCCTATTCATTTTGAAGATGCAATTAAATATAGAAAATGGATAGAAGCTATGGATGATGAAATCAATGCCATAGAGAAGAAAAAAACATGGGAGTTAGTTGACCTCCCAGAAGGTAAAGAAGTCATTGGTGTAAAATGGGTCTATAAGACCAAAAGCAATGCTGAAGGAAAAATAGAAAGACACAAGGCCAGACTTGTTGTCAAAGGATATAAGCAGAAACACGGAATTGATTATGAAGAAACTTTTGCACCAGTTACAAGAATGGAGACAGTAAGAGCAGTGTTTTCCATAGCAGCACAAAACAAATGGAAAGTATACCAGATGGATGTAAAATCTGCATTTTTAAATGGAGTTTTAATGGAAGAGGTATATGTGGAACAACCTCTCGGATATGAGAAGAATGGCCAAGAGCATAAGGTCTGCAAATTAAAGAAATATATTTATGGGCTGTAGCAAGCACCAAGAGTGTGGTACAGAAGAATAGACTCTTATCTATTGGAGAATGGATTTGAAAAATGTGAGGGAGAACCCACCCTCTACATCAAAGAAAAGGATGGTAAGCTGTTGATTGTTGTTTTATATGTTGATGATTTAATTTTTACAGGTAATGATGATTACCTTGTTGAAAATTTTAAAACAGTCATGAAAAATGAATTTGAAATGACTGACATGGGTTTGTTGAGATACTTCTTGGGAATAGAAGTAGAACAAAATGAAAAATGAATTTTTATTTCTCAAGCAAAATATGTGAATCAAGTTTTAGAGAGATTTAATATGCAGGAGTGAAAAGCTGCAATTACTCCCACAGTAATGGGATTGAAGTTGAGTAAAGATGACAACAGCAAGGATGTTGATCCAAGTTTGTATAAAAGCATAGTTGGCAGCCTCATGTATTTGACTGCAACTAGGCCGGATATTATGCATGCTATTAGTTTAATTTCCATATTTATGGAGAAGCCAAAAGAAGCACATTGGCAAGCAGCAAAAAGAATTCTGAGGCATGTGAAAGGAACTAAAAGATTTGGTATTTTATATACTACTTCAGAAAATTCAGAATTAGTTGGATACACTGACAGTGATTAGGCTGGAAATGTATATGATCGGAAGAGCACTTCCGGTTATGTTTTTCACATGGGTTCAGGAGCAATTTCATGGGCTTCTAAGAAACAGCCGATTGTAGCATTGTCTACAGCAGAAGTAGAGTATGTGTCAGCTACAGCAGCAGCGTGTCAAGCAATTTGGATGAGAAGGATGTTGAGAAGTTTATGTCGAGAACAGGTAAAAGGGACAGTGATTTATTGTGACAATAGCTCAGCTATTGCATTGTCAAAGAATTCTGTGTTTCATAAAATAACAAAACACATAGATACAAAATTTCATTATATCAGAGAATTGGTAAACAATGGAGAAATTTTTTTACAGCATTGTAAAACAGAGGAGCAATATGCAGATATTGTAACTAAACCATTGGGGCAGAAGACCTTTGAATTTTTAAGAAAATGCTTGGGTATGATGGATAACCCAGCAGCTGAGTTTAAGGGGGAGTGTCAAAAATATTAAAGTCACCTGCCAGCCTTGGGCAGGAAGGAGAAACAGGTACAAGGCAGAAGAATCAAAGTTTTGAGTGCAAAGCACTCTGTATTGAAGAAGCATGGAGAAATCCGTAAGAATGAATTTAATTTTGATGGGCCGTAGCCACAACAGAAGAGGAGAGTTAATTTGGATTATGGGGGAAGTTACTTTTGCAGGTGGAATGCAGATTTCCCGTAGATCTGAACTACGGAGGAGCAGAGTTAATTAAAAACAGTCATTTCATGCGTTTAAAGCCCTCAACAACCAGAATGAAGAAATTGTTTAAACAGGCGGAAGTCTTTTGTTTTTTATTGGCGGGACAAGTGATCCCCACCACTTGATCGCTAATCGCAATCGCAAGTTTTCTTTTGAAGCAGTGTCTTGTTGATGTGGTAGAGTTCCGCAATGGAACGGTTGTATATTATACAACCAAAACATATTATAATCGCCCCCCACAGCAGCGGAGGCCCGTGGGTCCACTTGACCACGTGGCGATGTTTTAATGGAATCGCAAGAGTTCAATCGCAAGGCTCAATCGGAGGCCTTTTGTTATGTGCTCTGATTGAAGGCCGAACCCGATCCAGTTTTATGTCACAGTTTATTTGCCAATCATGTCCGGGATCGTAATCACAATCGGAAGGTCTTGTGTGTTGGGCCCGATTGCACTTTTGAAGTGGCGGATCCGATCCAGGTATAGGCCGAAGTTAATAAGCTCAATCGCATCCGTTTGCCAATCGGCGATCGAAACTTTTGTTATGAGGCGCGATTGTTTAAAGCGCGGACCCGATGGGATTTACACAATGGATTTAAACCTTGGCTCATCGCATCCGTGTCTTGATCGCAATCGGAACTTTTCTATTGTGTGCCCTAATTGCACTTGCTTAAAGTTTGGACTTGATTGCTCTATGAGCCATGTTTTATATGGTCATCGCATCCGGGTCCTCAATCGCAATCGCAAGTTTTTTTTTGACACCGCCGATCTGCCGACTGCGATGTGGTCCCCACTCGCATGTCGTGCATTTGAATTTTTTAAAGTTCCGCAAAGGTTTTTATGTAATGTTTTTTTTATGCGCGACATATAAAACCCAAACGGCCTGTGAGCCTGGGTATTATTGCATTGTCATTTGTTTTGATTTGCACAACAGCACGGAATAAAAGAGAAAACACAGCAGTGTTAGTGATCTTGTTAGAGAGATAGAGTGTATTGTTTTGAGAGACAGATATTTGTTTGTTTAGCACTGCGTCTGTAGCAATCATTAGTTTTTGTTATCCCTCTGTTAAGAGGAAGATTTGTATCAGTTTTTGAAGAAATAGAAGATTGTTTTAAATTTCTGAAAAACTCTGTCTCCTGCAAAATTTGTTTTAACTTCTCTGTGTTGTAGAGAGGAGATTATTCTCTCTACTTCTGTTGTTTGGAATTATCAAAATTCCAACAGTAGCTTGCGCCAAATTTAGTCCAATGTGAACAATATCGGACTGTGGTAAGGATTTAAAGGACCCCTCATTTGTCTATTCCAACATAGATATAAGAAGCAGCGGCCAAGCCATCTAGAGGTGCTAATTCATCCCGTTATTAGCTTGCAGATCTAGTTGTTGGCCAGCGTTGCTGTGGTCTCCAAGCTAATGCATGCATGTTGACAATATTGGTATTGGAAGTGGAGAAATAGTAATGCTGAGTTGTGATTCATTTGGCCATAGGTAGGTGTGGGAGTTTAGTGCTATTCCTTTAATTTCCATTATCATAGCATTGGGTATGGCCCTACCTCAGGCAAGACGATCGACCTCACTCCAGCCCTGGAATTCTATAAAAGAAAATAAATACTGTTACCTGTAGCCCAGATAGAAGCGCGGATAGGCGGAAGCATGGGCACCCACTTTTGTTTTTCAAGGATTATCCTACAATGGGTAAGGGGTACACAGAATATAACTATTATAACTATTATCTCATATCAATATGATTGATTCTCATGGCATTCCTTTATGGACTTTAGTCAAGAAAACTCAGTATTACAGGTCCTAGGAACTGCACTTCGACTCCAGCAAACAACTGATTTGACATAAGTTATCCTTGTTGAAGAAGAGAGAGAAAATAAAATATTTATGAGGGTTTGGTCTTATACTGAACTCGTTACAATGGAAATAAGAAATATTAGCCCCTCTGGTGGAGTCTTGCGAGTCAAGTCCAATTTCAATTTATGAGCATTTTAATGGATCCTCACAAAATCCTTATTAGAACAACTTCTCTATATCGGGTTTGGGGATTAAATCGGGCAAGGAGATGTATCTAGAGATTGTAACACAATGACTCTGAATTGAATCCAGGAATTCGCAGATAAGGTTAAAGACAATGACAAAATGACAATGAAACAAAACCAGGAAATTGTTAAAATTGAAATCTGTCTAGGAAATGAAGTTCAAGATTGGAATAAAATGGTTATGAATCAAAACCAGGAATTCATATTGAATGAACCTGTAAGTTTTCCACACTTCAACTGTGCAGCTTGTAGCAAATTGATTTCATCTCAACCCTATTAGAGTCTGGTGGGGGTTCAAATAACACCTCGGTCGTCCATTGCAACGGATCTTACAGGCAGCAGCGGCCAAGGTAGGGAGAGGTGCTACTTCAACCCATACCAGATTCCAAATTGTAGTTGTTGGGAGCGAGCAATCCATCGATCAGATCAACTATTTCTCCGCGATGGTGGCAAGGGATGCATATTGAGTGCAGTTGTAGAGAAATAGGGAAAAATTCATTTGTGACTCAAAAGTATAAGTAGGCAACTGGTAACTGTGAATGAAAATTAAAGCGATGGTCACTAACAGTGGGAGTTAAAATTTTAAAGGAACTTTTACCTCGAGCATGAAATTTATGCCTTGATTTTGATTTCTAAATCTCGTTGTTTGTACGCAAGATCTTGGTTTCTGGATTTTGTAGTTTGCAAACGCAGTCTTTGCCTTCTTATAGGTCGATGACGTGCTTCGTTCCTTGTCATCGGTGATTTGATTTTCTCCTTAAAAAATTGCAAAACCATCAACATTAATTTTGAAAAATTAAGGTGTGAAAACCTAATTTGACAAGTAAATATATTTTGAAATTCCAACCCTGCTGAGGACTATTTAAATTTAAACACCGCAACACGTGTATCCTTATAAACATAAACATGAGAACAACATTAAAGAAAAATCATAAACAATGAAAAACTGAGATTAAAAAAAAATTACTAAAATTGAAAATAAACTATAGCGTTAAGCAGCCGAACGAATCCAACACTATTAAGTAAAATATATATATTTTTTCTTAATTTAACCTAGATATGACCTCACAACACAACCAAGGATTAAACTTGTTTTAAAATTGTGAAGTATGTGAAAGTGAATGGATGTTAATGAAGCACGTGAAAATGAATGGAAATTAATCGTGTCGGAGATGTAATGCAGCTGGATGTGTTTTTAATGCATGTCGATTGTTTAGTCGCTCCTCCTTTCAAACTGATGAAAGACCAGCTGGAGAAATATTCCTTTGTTGTATTATTAAGCATTTGATCGTGCTGCAAGTATGCTTCGTAATTTTTTAGGAGCGTGTTCGGTGAATTCTCAGTCTTCTTATTCCTGCATGCTTTGTTATTCTCAGGTTCTTTTGTGCACTCGTTGGTAATTCCCCATTATTAGGGACGTCTTTTCCTTCTGTTTGTAGAAAATGTGAGAGCCAATTTTCAATGCATGCCCATGGAAAATAGTTCCCTGGATCATCTGCTTTGGCAGGGCTGTCTTTTCCTTCTCTTGGCCAAAAATATGACAGCCAATTTTCAATACATGCTCATGGAAAGCACAATTCCCTAGATCACCTGTTGTGGTAGGTTACTGTTTTCATTCCAAGTTGATGTGTTCTTTCTTCTATATGAAAAAATAGTGTGGAACAACTTACAAGTATACATGATCTTGTCTAGGATTGGACCACAAGACCAGCTGGACCAAACATTCTCACCTAACAATTATAGGCATCTTTAAAACTTTATACTTCCAAACTGATGTATTACCACGTGAAGATTCATCAAAGTCCCCAAAATCCTGCAAGTACAATTCAAGAATGAAGGCCGAGAGCAAGGAGCATGGAAGTGGAAAGCTACTAATTTATTAGGTATTAGTGTGTTGTATGGGTTGGAATTTAGATTCCTCTACTCTAGTTAAATACAAAAAAGTTGAAGTTTTTGGTTTTTATGTTGTGAGTTAAAAAAGACTATATTTAAAATTTTGTCTACCAAAATGATATTGTCATAATAACATAACTTTTCACCCATAAAGATTTAGCTAAAACATTACCTTTCAAAAACATAGTATTAAAAAAAATTCAAGATCAAAACAGTCAAATTTAACAATTTTGATTTTTCCTTTTTTTTATGATTGTGAAAATCTTTGGCTTATTTGACTGGAAAATCAACAAGAATTTTTCCTGTCAAAATCCACCCCTTATAGAGATGGACCAGATTTAAAAAATAGATAATGATAATACACTTGTTTTGCTCACCAATAGATCATATGGTGGTTGGACGATCGATAGTTAAATTTGCTGATTTTATTAAACATTACTTTATTATGGATAATTTGGTAATAAAATTTTATATTCTTCTTCTTAATGATGTATATAAAAATTATTATTATTTAATTTAACGATATAGATATAATTTGTGTAAGTAGAAAATAAAGACAAAAATACAACTTTTTTAAGTAAGTAGAAAATGAAAATAACAATGGGGTAAAAGTGCGAAGATGGGTAACACTTTTGTGAGAATCGGGGGCCGAAATTTTTTTCTCTCAATAGTTCGCTCAACCAAACTTTTGAAATTAGTTCGACTGAACTCGTTCTACCATTTACATTGACGACATACTGACGGCAATGGCAAACAGATTTTTGGCCGGAGATTGGATAACCAGCAAACAAATTTCGGTCGGACTTCTAAAATAGTTCGGCTGAACTATTATTTTATAAATATATCATCCGCAAAGACTTGTAGGTTTCTTGTTCACATCTGTCCCACGCGATGAGGTCTTGTTCGTTGATTTTTTGTTGATTTGGTGTCTCACACGATTCTTGTTCACATTTGTCTTGCGTGATGAGGTCTTGGTCGTTGATTTCTATTGATTTGGTGTTTTGTTGATTTGCGCCTCGACGTTGAGGTAAATTTTGTTAATTTCGTTATTTTTTGTTATTTTTTGTTGGTTTTTTTAATTTGATTTTAATTTGACTTTTTTTGTTTGCGGGAATTTGGTTGTCTTCCACGACATCTTCAGCGTCTTCAAGGATCACCCGAGTCCATCTGTAAATTTTTGCTATGACTTTCCAGGTATGTTCCTTTTTGGCTTATTGCTTCTACTAAGAATTGACTGTTCATATCTCATATTAAAAGTAGTTAAATTAAATTTACTCAGGACTAACCTTCCGTGTCCAAAGTTAAGTTAGTTGCTTCCTCATTACCAAAATAACCTGCATGGAGCAGCTAAAACCTTCAAGCTATGGAAGAGACTGTTATGACCATATTAAATTAAATCATTGATCTTGGAGCTATAAGAATGTTAGAATAATGTGATAGGTTTGTTGAGTTGTCTTTTTAGTAAATTATCTTGATTTACCTCACTTAGAAGGTAGTGTTTTGGAAGCTATTATTTTGCAATATAAGTAAGTTGTAAGTGAGTCAGTATCTCTTATGTACATTGAATCGAGTCATCCCATAGTTATATAGTGAGACACACGGTGATGTATTTGCAGGTGAAGTGTGGTAGGCCTGTTTTAATAGAATATTCAGCTGTGTTAAACTCTCCGTTTTCTATCTCAAAATGCCTGCGGGGTTCAATTTCTCGAATTCGAGCAATATTATTCCTGCTTGAGAATGTTGTGGCTACAAAAATTACAGATTTCGAGTTTGGGTTACAGAATGTTTAATAGGCACCCCTGTTGTCATTCGCACGATATACAATTTCACCTGTTATTTATTTATTTATTTTGTTTATAATTTTGATATAACAACTTAAGATTTTTCTTATCATTAATCGATGCAGGGATCAGGACACTATCCAAATCACTCTCTTAAAATTGAAAAACAGACTCCAATCAACTAGGTCTGCAAATTTGTTAAATTATTTGAAATCACTTTCTTAAAATTGAAAAACAGACTCCAATCAACCAGGTCTGCAAATTTGTTAAATGATTTGAAATCATTGTCTTAAAATTGAAAAAAATACTCCAATCAACCAGGTCTACAAATTTTTTAAATGCTTTGAAATCACTGTCTTAAAATTGAAAAACAGACTCTAATCAACTAGGTCTGCAAATTTGTTAAATGCTTTGAATGTAGTCTCCAACAGAAAATTTTTGAAGATGACTTAGGAATACCTTTCATGATTGTAGGTCCCCGCAACCAGAGCTCCCCTTTTTGGTTGGGGGGCATAACTTTGCCAATAGTTGTGTCCACCACTTTAACTTCCACATGAGCTGTAAGCAAGCCCGTTGTTCCATAATGTCTGCTTTCTTCATAGGTTACAGTCGAGGACCCTGCCCCATTAGACTCTGTCAATCCATTAACCTGAATAGCAATAAGTACCTTCAATCAAACTTAGTATGGGTTGCTTAGTGGTTTCCAACCCTTATGATGATGTGAGGTGGTGTTTCAAACATGGGAGTAACTTGTGTTTGCATGTGATGCTCACGGGCCATGGTTTCTTTTGTGGGTTATAGACGGTTTAGTTCTACCTCCTAAGATAAACTTTCTAAAATGCTTCCCTTTATTCCTTAAAGTAAAAATAGATCTATACTAATGATTACTCTTTATTCGTATTTTTACCATATAAATTCTAATGATAATTAATCACATATATGTTAAAGTAGAATGTGAAATAAGCCCTTTTTACACTTGGTTTGGCTGTTAGGTACATAGATGGGTGGGTTTGGGAATGTGGTTCACATGAAAAGTAATAGGGATGGATTTATTGGAAAACTTTTACAAGATCATGACTCAAACAATGAGAGAGAAAAAACCTTTTATATTCAATGTAAAACACATGCATTAACATATAATTGTGATATTTTCCTTTCTTTCCAACTTAGTCCATCCTTCTGGATAAATCCCTTTTAATGAAGAAAATATATCCATAGTGATCCACTGATATTTTTTCACCAACAACTATTCCATTTTGGACATATATATCTCAAAACAATGCTCTTTGAATTTATGCATCTATATCTTTAAACTACTTGAAACTATTTTAATTCACCATAGGAATCATTTCGATATGTCTCCCATTTTAATGGGGTGTATCACATTTCGAGAAAAAACACATTAGCCATAAAAGTTTCCCATTGAAACAAAAAGCTCAATTTGATACAAAACATAGGTTTTAAGCTTATATAGGTAATTGTGTCAAATAGATTCTTAATTTAAAATGAAAAATATTCAATGTAAAACTCATGCATTAACATATAATTGTGATACTTTCCCTTCTTCCAAGCTTAGTGGGCATCCTCTTAGAAAAATCCCTTTTAATAAAGAAGATATATCCATAGTGATCCACTGATATTTGTTCACAAACAAATATTCCATTTTGGACTTTTATATCTCAAAACTATGCTCATTGAATTTATGCATCTATATTTTTAAACTACTTGAAACTATCTTATTACACCATAGGAACCATTTCAATATATCTCCCATTTTAGTGGGGTGTATCGCATTTCGAGAAAAACACATTAGCCATAAACATTTCCCATTGAAACCAAAAATGATTTCATACAAAACATAGGTTTTAACTTTATATAGGTAATTGTTTCAAATAGATTCTTAATTTTAAAAAAAACTATTCAATGTAAAACACATGCATTCTTATACACCCTTATTTCTACGTAAAGTAGTTTGAGTGATTCCACGGGTCCTCTACACCCTTCATAGGGTATTTTTGGGATAGGTAGTGTTAACTTCTACAAGTTCTATAGGAAGAGTTTGTAAAGGGCTAGGTAGCCTCTATATCTCATCTTTTATGAAAGGTGACATATCTAGTCAATGCCCCTACAATCAATCTCTAGAATAGATCTAAATAGAAGTTTTTCATTTTCATATCCATGGTCTCAAACAATGAGAAGAGAAAACATCTTTATATTCAATGTAAAACACATGCATTAACATATAATTGTGCATATTTTCCCTTCTTTTCAACTTAGTCCATCATTCTAAAAAATCCATTTTAATGAAGAAAATATATCCATAGTGATCCACTGATATTTGTTTACCAACAACTATTCCATTTTAGACTTATATATCTCAAAACTATGCTCTTTGAAGTTATGCATCTATATCTTTAAACTACTTGAAACTATTTTATTTCACCATAGGAATCATTTCGATATGTCTCCCATTTTAATGGGGTGTATCACATTTCGAGAAAAAACACATTAGCCATAAAAGTTTCCCATTGAAACCAAAATTTCAATTTGATACAAAACATAGGTATTAAGCTTATATAGGTAATTGTTTCAAATATATTCTTAATTTAAAATGAAAAATAATCAATGTAAAACACATGCATTAACATATATTTGTGATACTTTCCCTTCTTCCAAACTTAGTGGACATCCTTTTAGAAAAATCCCTTTTAATGAAACAGATATATTCATAGTGATCCACTAATATTTTTTCACAAACAACTATTCCATTTTGTACTTTTATATCTCAAAACTATGCTCATTGAATTTATGCATCTATATTTTTAGACTACTTGAAACTATTTTATTACACCATAGGAATCATTTCAATATATCTCCCATTTTAATTGGGTGTATCACATTTTGAGAAAAACACATTAGCCATAAAAATTTCCCATTGAAGCCAAAAGTGATTTGATACAAAACATAGGTTTTAACCTTATATAGGTAATTTTTTCAAATAGATTCTTAATTTAAAATGAAAAACATTCAATGTAAAACACATGCATTCTTATACACCCTTAAGTCTACGTAAAGTAGTTTTAGTGATTCCACTAGTCCTCTACACCCTTCATAGGGTATAATTGGGACATGTGGTGTTAACTTCTACAAGTTCTATAGGCAGCGTCTGTAAAGGGCCAGGTAGCCTCTAGATTTCATCTTTTATGCAATATGACATATCCAGTAAATGCCCCTACAGTCAATCTCTGGAATAGATCTAAATAGAAGTTTTTAATTTTCATATCCATGGTCTCAAACAATGAGAGAGAGAAAAAGCATTTTATATTCAATGTAAAACACATGCATTAACATATAATGGTGATATTTTCCCTTCTTTCAAACTTAGTCCATTCTTCTAGAAAAATCCCTTTTAATGAACTAGATATATCCATAGTGATCCAGTGATATTTGTTCACAAACAACTATTCCATTTTGGACTTTTATACCTGAAAACTATGCTCATTGAATTTATGCATCTATAATTTTAAATTACTTGAAGCTATTTTATTACACCATCAGAATCATTCCCATATATCTCCCATTTTAATGGGGTGTATCACATTTCAAGAAAAACAAAAATTATCCATAAAAGTTTCCCATTGAAACCAAAAGTGATTTGATACAAAATATAGGTTTTAACCTTATATAGTTTAATTGTTTCAAATATATTTTTAATAAAATGAAAAATATTCAATGTAAAAAACATAGTATTTAGAAACAAAACGTAATTTGATACAAAGCATAGATTTTAACCAAGTATATAGTTAATTGTTTTGAAAATAGATTCTTAACAAAATGAAAAATATTCGATGTAAAACACATGCACATTAACATATAGTTGTGATATTTTTCCTTCTTTCCAACTTAGTCCATCCTTTTATAAATATCCCTTTTAATGAAGAAAATATATCCATAGTGATCCACTGATATTTGTTCACCAACAGCTATTCCATTTTGGAGTTATATACCTCAAAACTATGCTCATTGAATTTATGCATCTATATCTTTAAACTACTTGAAAATATTTTAGTTCACCGTAGGAATCATTTCGATATGTCTCCCATTTTAATGGGGCGTATCAAAAACACATTAGCCATAAAAGTTTCCCATTGAAACCAAAAGTTCAATTTGATACAAAACATAGGTTTTAACCTTATATAGGTAACTGTTTCAAATAGATTCTAAAATTAAAATGAAAAATATTCAATGTAAAACACATGCATTAACATATATAATTGTGATACTTTCCCTTCTTTCGAACTTAGTGGACATCCTTTTAGAAAAATATCTTTTAATGAAGAAAATATATCCATAGTAATCCAATGATATTTGTTCATAGACAACTATTCCATTTTGGACTTTTATATCTCAAAACTATGCTCATTGAATTTATGCATCTATATTTTGAAACTACTGGAAACTATTTTACTACTCCATAGGATTCATTTCGATATATCTCCCATTTTAATGGGGTGTATCACATTTCGAGAAAAACACATTAGCCATAAATGTTTCCCATTGAAACCAAAAGTAATTTGATACAAAACATAGGTTTTAACCTTATATAGTTAATGTTTCAAATAGATTTTTAATTAAATGAAAAATATTCAATGTAAAACACATGCACATTAACATATAATTGTGATACTTTCCCTTCTTTCGAACTTAGTTGAAATCATTCTAGAAAAATCCCTTTTAATGAAGCAAATATATATCCATAGTGGCATTGATATTTGTTCATAAACAACTCTTCCATTTTTGGACTTTTATATCTCAAAACTATGCTCATTTAGTTTATGCATCTATCTTTTATTACACCATAGGAATCATTTATGTGTCCCATTTTAATGGGGTGTATCAAATTTCGAGAAAAACACATTAGCCATAAAATTTTCCCATTGAAACTAAAAGTAATTTGATACAAAACGTAGGTTTTAACCTTAATATATAGTTAATGTTTCAAATAGATTTTTAATGAAATGAAAAATATTCAATGTAAAACGCATGCACATTAACATATAATTGTGACACTTTCCCTTCATTCCAACTTAGTGGACATCATTCTAGAAAAATCCCTTTTAATGAAGCAGATATATTGTAATGTCTCTCCTACTAATTGTTTTTTTTTTTCACTCCTGTAAGGATAATGCTATCCAATTTTTTTCATTAATTTTCTATGTTATAGTTCCACTTACAGTAATCTTGTCTACCTTCTTAAATAATGTATATAACTCTACATATACATTATTATTCCACAATTGAATATTCACTTACTTTGGAACCATACTTCTACTACCAGTGATCACCTTGATGGTTCTCTACTTTACTTTCCCCATATGTATATATCAGTATACATAGCCATGACTAGTATACCCTTAGATTTTTATATAATCCCACTTCATTATTTACTTGGTATAAGGGTCATTACATTTCTACCATTAAACCTCATACTTCATTTAATTACATTTATAACATAAAATATGTGTTCCATACTTATACTTAACAATTGCAACTTTTACAATATTTAATCGTATGTACACATACATATATGTATGGCCTTAATGATAGTAATTGTGATCTTTGTAATGTGTTTCATGGCGCTATGATTAATCCATGTTATATACAATATCATTGCAGAATGTTTTATTTATGTTATTCATTTTGTGGACTTTACATATAACGTCGTTCCCTTAACTTATGGTTAACACTTCATTTGATCTTTTTCGTTGGCCCAACGAGATTGTTGGTATGATTAACTCTACACGTTTCTTCTATACTATACCAAATCCAAAAGGGTATGGGTATATTTGATTCAATTGATATTTCTTCTCCTTGAGCCTCGCAATATATTGTTTTTTTTTTATCTTAGATAAGACTCCTCTGGGCATTGAGTTAATTGGGCTTATCTATATGCGTACTACATCGTGTGATACGATTTAGGGTTTATGAATTATTTATTTTCGTCCAATGAATGACAAGTGTAGCATCGGATATGGTTAGGGTTTATCATATACATTTCTATTAAACCCCTCTGACTTTCCTGTTCATTCTTCTCTGAGGTCTTTTTCCTTCCATAACTCGTTCCTCTATTAGAAATCCGACTGTGAGGCGTTATCCATAAGACTTCCAGTGTTTTGCTACCTGGATTCAAGGCGTTTCTATCACCCAGGTAACTATATTCTTTCTCACCATAAAATTTTATGTTAGTCTATGGAATTGAAATTGGCTTCTCATTCAAATTTTCTGAGAATCCTTCTCCTACTTCGTAGGTTGAAAACGAGATTCGTTCTTTATAATATTGCATAGTAACCTTTATTGATTTAAAAATGCCATACCCTGGTGATTTATATTTTCTTCTTCTCAGAGATTTATATTGGTTTTGGGAGAAATTATATATTTATACGTATCGATTTCGTAGTTAGATTTTTGTTCTTCTTGAATAGAGATTATTTATTGGCTACAAACCCTCAGGACTTAACTTAGTTTTTTGTTTTGTCCTTGGTTAGTATGACCAATTCGTGTTCATTCAGTCTCGGCGACGTAAGTCCTGAATGTTAGGTATTTCCATTCCACCCATATGTAATATTACTATGCAGAACTACTTCAGTGAACTCATTGATACGTTTTGTGTTTGACATTTTCTCTGTGACTAATTTAATTCCTATTTATTTTGATTGCAGGTATTCTCATTCTTCCATTGAGTTTCCATTCACTATTGTTTATATCTCTTCTCCAGATTTGTATTCCCATACTAAGCTAGAGTTAAATTCTCCCTTTATAGGTTGGTAAAATGTTGTTCTTCAACTGTCGACTCTGAGGATCGTATATTGCTTGAATTTGTCTGCTAATGTTTTGAGTGCTAGCCGACTGTGCTATCACGTTTTACTTTGTATTGAGACTATATTAACACTCTCGTTCGCATTTCTAGAGTTTCAAACTTGGACTATTTAATATTTAATTCAACCAAAGGAACAATGTCGAATGGACTTTTCAGTTCCCTTTTATTTACTTCTATACAATTTGTTTTATATTATATCAGCTGAGATTTATGTTAACTGATATATATATATATATATATATATGTATATATATTTCATATCAGTTGATATATACGTGTTGCTATATTGATTAAATTATATGCCTTTGTGAATGTGTAAACACAGGGTTCGATTTAATTTATTCTACTAATTTCACACGTGATAGTGTGTCAACGTAGAGCATTTAGATTAGTATTTTGATCTATGGAAAAGTTTATCAAAATTATTTGATAACTTTAATATATATGTATATTTTGATTCTTTTTCCAAAATCTCAGGTCAAACAAAATTCCTTTCGTTTACTACCAGATCTCTAAATATTCAGAAAGTACATATATATATCAAAGTAATATGTAGGAACTCTTTCACATTTGATAATTATAATCACCTGTACAGGAATAAATTATCAGTAATATGTTGACCTCTCAACCATAGGATTTTAATTCTGCTTCAAATAATTTTATAAAGGATAGCTTTCTGTACTTCCAAATAGCATATCAGTATATAAAATTTGGAAATACTATGAATGAGAATATACTTACTTACTGGTTACGGATTATTTCAAAGATACCTTATGGATATCCTCTGTCTATAAAATAAGTGATGTTGTATACTTAACCCTCAACTTAACTCTTTGCAATTTATAATTTTGTCCCCATACAATGGTTTAATAACTTGCATGATCCTTCCGTCGCATGCAATAATTCTTATTCTCTTCTATTTCTATCTTCAGAAAATGTATATGCATGTTTTATAAATTTGTGTATTATAATAGATGCAGTTAATAAAACCAGCAATAAAGAGCAGTAGATTTATTGCAGAATTTTCTAGTACTTATTTTGATAGGAGAATTTTTCTTTACAGATTTATATTTCAGTTTACTTGTACTGACTTGGATTCTTCGGTATTATTCCCATAGAATACTTATTCCTGATTGAAATTACAGTTTACTTGAGCTAGATCTTTTCTTACTTCTGGATTACATTCATAGCAGTTGACTATCAATGTCAAAACTTTGTTTTTTTGTTCATCTAATTATTTAATATAGAAGTAGATTAAAGTTACACTATACTCATTCTAGGGAATTATTTATACTATCTCCAGATTCAAGCCACCCAATGGTTTATAGATTCTGGCTGATAGTGTTCCCTGGGATTTATTCCTACTACCATACAGAAATTTAGAAGAGTTATTTCTTCTGGTTAATTCTGTTAAAAGTAAGGAATTTCATAACACCAACTAAACTCAACAGAACCACTACATCACTTTTCAATATTTTCTAACAACATCTGATTTAATTTTTCATAAAATTTGTATGTATACCACTTTTGTGATGACCAGTCCTCCCAACCTTAGAGTTCTTTTATCCACAGAACTCACCCCCGAGCTGAGATCCTTACCTAGAATAGACCAACCTCAATCTGTTCTGGAATAGCTTATTTAAGCTTATGCTCTCCCCAAAGCCTGTTTCTAATTCTGTGTCCAGAATTACAGGATGTTTTTATTCTTGTTTGCCTAGGCTTCCCTTATTTAGCGACTTTTAAAGTTGCTTTCTGCTTTTCCAGCTTTTTACCTCTCCCCAACTACTCTCCACATCATTGGGGAAATCTAGATTTTTCCTCAAAAATCTAAATTAGAAATAATTTATTTCAAGTCTTTTTGAAAGATTCTTGGGGAAAGTCTTAGCCTCTTTCCATACCTCATGGATTAGGCAAGTGATCTCAAAAATCTCATTTGGTCAATATGCACAGAAAATATTTTATTTATTTTCATAAATAATTAATTAATTACATCCACACAAGATTTATCCATTGGGGTCCACTCCCCTTTGGACTGAAGTTCAAATTTCTAACTTGAAAACATAAAACTAGGGGTGTTACATATATATCCATAGTGGCATTGATATTTGTTCACAAACAACTCTTCCATTTTGGACGTTTATATCTCAAAACTATGCTCATTGAATTTATGCATCTATATTTTAGTACACCATAGTAATCAATTCAATATATCTCCCATTTTAATGGGGTGTATCACATTTCGAGAAAAACACATTAGCCATAAAAGTTTCCCATTGAA
Organism: Pinus albicaulis; assembly: GCA_034641835.2. NCBI lineage: Eukaryota > Viridiplantae > Streptophyta > Pinopsida > Pinales > Pinaceae > Pinus > Pinus albicaulis. The sequence continues at coordinate 859,337,594 of CM076570.1, forward strand.
ACCAAAATTTATTTGATACAAAACATATAGGTTTTAACCTTATATAGGTAATTGTTTCAAATAGATTCTTAATTTAAAATGAAAAATATTCAATGTAAAACAGATGCATTCTTATACACCCTTATGTCTACGTAAAGTAGTGTGAGTGATTCCACGGGTCCTCTACACCCTTCATAGGGTATAATTGGGACAGGTAGTGTTAACATCTACAAGTTCGATAGGCAGAGTCTATAAAGGGCCAGGTAGCCTCTAGATCTAATCTTTTATGAAAGGTGACATATCTAGTAAATTCCCCTACAGTCAATCTCTGGAATAGATATAAATAGAAGTTTTTCATTTATCTCATGATCTTGTGTTATTTCTCCCATGCATTTGCAATAAATGTCAATTTAATATAAATTTTTATTGAAATTTTTTTTTTCATGGATAAGAAAACCATTAAATATGGCTGAAAAATGGAAATTATGCATAGAATTTTCTTGCTATTCCAATCCATGGAAAGCAATGATTACATATGTGCTTTACAATATTGTGACTAGAAAAGTTTTCCAAAGGGAAATGAATATACCGGGAAGAACAACAAACAACGAGGCATGTTATATTGGATTGATAGAAGGATTGGGAACATCTATGGAGTATGGATCAAATGTAATTGTAGTTCTCACCAATTATGAACTTATGTGCAACCAGATGAATGACATGTACCAACTTAAGAATGAGAGGCTAAAAGAACTACATGGAATAGCAAACAACATTGTTAGCCAATTTCAATTTTTTAGTATAAGACATTGTTCAAATGTGAATAAGATGTCTATTGATCTAGTGCATGGGGCAATTCCAATTCAGGATTCATCTATCAAATATGAATTATAATTATATGGGGCAATGCCAATGAAAGATTCATCTCTCAAAGTTGAATTAGTTTTGAGATTCTCTTCTTAAAAAATTCAAGATTCATTTCTCAAAGATGAATTAGTTTTGAGACGCTCTTCTTCAAAAATTAAAGATTCATCTCTCAAAGATGAATTAGTGTTGAGACTCTCTCCTTCAAAATTTATTGATGGACATTGTAACATATGTTGGATATGTGTGTGTATTGTACTTATAAATGCATCTTTTTTAATGACCATGTGTTTTTTTCAATTATATACCAAGTGTGCTCCCACCACACCATGCAAAGTGCAACTTGGTGAACTTCACATTTGCAACAAGTGGTGAACTTCACATTTTTATGAAATTAAAATGCGGGGACTTCAACAAATTTTTGCTTAAATGGAATTTCGCTTGCTTTTTAATGACAATGTGTTTTTTTCAATTTTATACCAAGTGTGCTCCCACCATGTAAAACGCAATTTGGTGAAATTATCATTTTTATAATTTTTTTTGGCTTAAATTGAGTTTCACATATCAATTAGTGATTTGTATGTTGTGTTTTACATAATTTATGTACAATAAATTACATTAATTTTCTAAAATTTATTTTGAATTTATTTTAAATTCTAGTCATTTAAAAAAATAATTGTAAATGTCCATCATAGATATATATATCATGGAGGATGAACGATGAAGATCAAAAGAATCCCATATCTATATGAGAGGGGGGGATCGGGAATCGAGGGATGTTCATGGTATTTAAATATAATATTATATCTCCATACATGTGTGTACATATGGAATTGATTTTTTATCGACTTTGTGAGTTAAATTAGTTGTTAATAAGTTTCTTTTTCTATTTTTTAGGAGATAAGAGGAGAAGGGTCTCTACTCCATCAATGAATCATGCTCATGGTTCTCCCAGTCATGGTATGGTTCACACAATTTAATCAATGAATATGTACGTGTATTTATATGTATGAATGTATTTCTTAATTTATTATAAATTCATATTTGTTTATGAAGCTTCTCTCTCGTCTCAAGAGGTTGGTGGTGGTTCAAATCCCCTTAGAGGGCCATCAATAAGTGCTAGCAGGTTGCGTGAAGGTGGTGATATTTATTCCCCTGGAGGCCAATCAATGGCTGGTGGTGTTAGTTCTTGGCAGGGTTGTTCTGGTTCTCAACAGTTTCAGGGTGGGGAATATGCTAGCCAACCACATCAAGGTTGCCATCAATTTGAATATTTTTTTCATTCAATTTGTACAAATTTGTTTACATGTGTTTTCTCTAATATACAAAATTTTATATATTGATGCAGAGACTGAAAATGATCCCAATGTTGGTCGAAATAGACGAAGAGCAGAATGTTTCATTCAAGAAGAAGGTTGTCCTCCCACCATGACATATTCGACCTACATTTCTGATATACCATGGGAAAGAAACATGCAGAAATGCACCTTATAAAGGTGTCAATAACTTCATGCAAAATTGTAGAGAGATCTCGTGTCTTTGACTCTACCTACTGATAGTCGACAAAGCTTGGAAATAGCTAGACATCCTTTAGGTAAACTAGTAGATGTGTACCAAAATCTTGGGCCAACCACGGATACTTTTGTGGATTTCACGAGAAAAATAAAGGAAACAATGATGGGACCTAATAAATGGGAGGATATTAAAGAAAGAGTGACAACAACAATGGCAAAGTCTATGTTTAATTTTAAAGAAGGGCCGAAAAGAAAGATGTTGAAAGTGCAATATTTCAAGTACCCTAATATAGCTCACTATTTGTATGATAGACATCTTGCAGCTTATGGAAGACTCCCATGGAACGATGAGGTTCTACTTTATTTTGCAAAATTATTTTATGCAGAATTATTTTTGGAAATGAAACCCAATTACAATGACCTTCCCTCTAAATTTCTTGGTCCCGGGAAAGGTCGATTGTGTGATCGTAGGGGCACTAGGCATGATGCTGAGTTACCTCATCCTGAGCCACCATTGGTTACTCGACCTGCTCGTGTCAAAAATTTGCAGTCAGAGATGGAAGCCACTTTTCAAATTAGTCGAGAAGAAAGGGATTCCATCATCGACAATGTTCACAATGGATTGGGAGGAGTCGATGTTTTTCTGAATCGAAAAAGAGCACGTGAGAATGCAGACACCAATTTTGTATATTATACAGATGAAAATATTGACAGCCTGAGTGTTGAAGATCTAAAAACATATACAAAGAATTGTCGCAATGGTTGGCATCACCTAATTTTTCATGAGGAAGAACGCATGGGAACGGTAGGTGTTAATGGTTAGGATTCAATTATTTTAACACATACATACAATTTGTAATATATATATATATATATATATATATATATACATATAAATATATACATACATATATATATATATATATATATATATATATATATATATATATATATATATATATTTGTATTTACATTAATATAACACCAATGTATTATTATATGCTAACACCATTTCCAGTTGTCACGCTTGACGAATGAAGAAAATGTTAATATCATGTTCAGAGCCTCAGGTTCAAACAATCAAGATGGGTCTCACCACCAAGATATGTTGGCAAATGTTAGTGTTTTTTAAACCTTGTATTTTTAAAATAAATAATTGTGCACACATGTACATTTTCATGTATATATAATAAAATGTTTTAACAAATTCTGATTCCATCTGATGTTTTGGGATGGCAGTCCCTTCCTCTTCCTTAGGAGATGTATCTTCTACTTCCTTAGGAGATGTGCCAGGTTCACAACAAGTATGGAAATTTTTTCACTTTTAAAATTTATATGTTTTTAAGTTATATATATTCCACCTCAAAAAGTTCCATTAAAAAATGAGATATATCTATATCTTGAGTTATTTTAAAATTTTTGAATTTTAGGTTTTTGGATATTTTATTTTGGAGCCTCTCTTAGGAGATGTGCTAGATGTGCCAAATCCACCTACAGAAGTATTCAATTTTTCACTTTTAAATATAGATGTTTTTAATTTATAATTTATAAATTGAAGTTTAAAAGTTTTATTATAAACTGAGATCTTGATCTTGAGTTATTTTAAATACTTAAATTATTTTTTTTAATTTTAGGTTTCTATAGAGGATTTCTTTTCTCTCAAACTCTCGTAATGGAGATAGGAACATCCACAACATTTCAATCATTTGAACAAGTTGTCTATTTTTTTTTAAATATTATTGAAAATAACTTTATATATATATAACTATACATGTATATTGTACAGTTTACTGTTGGAGATGTTCCCATGGAGGAAGTTGTAGCTGACGAGCAACAAATGGAGAGGGAACCTCATGAGGTATTGCATGATTTTTATTTTTATTTTTATTTTGTTTTTTACATGAAGTTCTATATATTCTCACTCATTTTTAAAACATCAAATTTTAATGTTTGTACGTGCATTTTGTATAGGTTCCCCATGCTTCGCAAGATAGCTCACATATTGAGACTCTGCTAGGAAAGACACTACATCCATCTGTATTTGATGGATGATTTCTAGATTTGATTGAGATTTATAGTCTTAAATTAAATTTTTTATATATTATCTATATGCAGTCATATATATATATATATATATATATATATATATATATATATATATATATATATATATATATATATATATATATATATATATATATATATATATATATATATAACTTGATACTCGATACTTGTGAGATCTACAAATTTTGGACATATTCTATGTGAACTACATTTGGCATGTGAAGTAATGTTGTGTTATAATTTGTTTTTTCTTTAAAAGTTAAGTTTTGGATGGTTGAAGTACTTTTGGCATGTGAATGTGAAGTAATGTTGTGTTATAATTTGTTTGGTTTTTAAAACTTAAGTTTTGGATAGTTGAACTACTAGTAATGTTGTGATCTATAAATTAATGTTTTTCTTTTGAACTAAATTTGGCATGTGAAGTAATCTTGTGTTATAATTTGTTTTTTTTTTTAAACTTAAGTTTTGGATGGTTGAAATACATTTGGCAGGTGAAGTAATGTTGTGATCTATAATTTTTTGTTAAATTAAAAGTTATGTTTTGGATGGTTGATCTACATTTGGCATGTGATATAATGTTAAATGTTTTTATTGGATAAGAACTACAATCTAGCATGACATGTGAAGTAATGTTTTGATATAATCAAAAAGTTTTTAAAACTCAAGTTTTGGATGGTTGAAGTACATTTGGCATGTGAAGTAATGTTGTGATATAATCAAAACATTTTTAAAGCTCATGTTTTGGATGGTTGAAGTACATTTGGCATGTCAAGTAATCTTGTGAAGTACAATACATATATATATAAGAGTCTAGGTGTTGTTAGATGTGTTGAAAACAATCATAAAATTTTAAAAACGCAATCTATAATGTACATATATGTCCATTATTTTTCATCAAAGCACATGTATAGAAATGCTACTTTCAGTTAATTCCATTCTAGAACATATATATTTGTACAACATTTTTCGTCAATGCACATAGAAAAGCTATTTGAATAGTTAATTGCTTGAACTAGAACATATATATCCAGTACTTCAACATTTTTCATCAAGGTTGAATTAGAATTAAGCTATTTTTGAGTTAATTTCCTAGAACATATCCGAACATTGGACAGACAAATTTTGTACTAGATTTTCTATCAGGAATAGAGATGTGGGTCAAATCCCACCAAAAGTCAGATAAGTGCTCTGAGTCTCTTGTCTGAAAGGAATCTTTCTACAAAACTATACTATGGATGATTTATTTACATTCCATACGTTTTACCAGAAAATCCGATGAGAAAAACTTGTCACATTCCGGCTGCGGTATATATCCACAAGACGCAACATTTTTCATCAATGCAATACAAAAAACTGCTTTCATTCTACAACACACACACACACTTATATATATATATATATATATATATATATATATATATATATATATATATATATATATATATATATATATATATATATATATATATATATATCGAATACATGCAACATTTTTCATCAATGCACATATAGAAAATCTAATTTCAGTTGATCCTAGTGTGCATGTATGAAAACAATTTGTACATGTGCAAACACTTGCACAGATAACATAACAAGGCAGCTCAATTTTTAGTTGAGTTCTGGAAGTTCTTAAGCATAATCCAAAGAGAATAAATTGTTGGGTAGTTTAATCAAAAAAATTCCAATGGAATGCCATCTTCAATGATCCGTTCATGATCAGATTTTGACTTTTTCCATTTCTTGATTTTTGTTTTTTTCTTTGATTGAACCTCTATCAACTTTATGCGTGCTGCACACACCAAGTGACTATATTGAAAAATTCTGACATCAGGTTATTAGCCTTAAAAGTAAACAAAATCCCCACTTTGATTAGTTTGTCTGAAAAAATAACCTTTCAGTATAATAGATCCTCTTTCATATGGAAATTCGTGATCATTTTAGTTTTCTAATAATTTCATTTTTCATTCAGTGCGACGCATCAAATAATACTTCACATTTTCATCATTGTAAGTAGCTGCAATTACAACAAAAACATTTCCTACACAATAAAACAAACTTAAAAAACTTAAATTTGTTGAAATTTATTTCTAGATCTTTATCATTTAAAAGAAATTCAAATGTTACCTTCTATAACAAGATCAAAAAATCGATCACCATTAGATGATATTGTAGTCTCCTCTTATTGCATTTCTTCAAACATTGCACCAGACATTTTTACCTTTGTATTTAGCTCTGTATGTTTCCAATATTTTACATACATTTTGTTTTCACAAACGTCATTGGATTCTGTGTTGTCTATGCAAATATGAAAAAAGCAAGAATATTTTCTTTTATCCAATGCAAACACATTTCTTTTGTTTTCGAGTCCCTTTTATTGTTTCAACATCATTTCCAATTGATTTATCTACTTCTTCGATCCCAATATGCCAAAAAATCCTTTATATGGAAAATTCAAAGAAGAATGTAAATATGATATCAAAATACAGTCAAAGATAATCAATCAGAGATAATCAAATTGTGATAAATATACATTGTTTAAAATTATATATCTAATAAAAATTGAATTGAATGTACCTTCACACTTCCCTTGATCGGTTAGTCTCATGGCTTAGAGCAATGATGCACCATTGAACAACTTCCTTAGCTTCCACAAGTCAGTTTGCAGAGGGATTCATTTGATATCTTCGAAGTGATCATTTTATGCATGCCCTTGGACCATCATGTTCTTCTTTTCCATGACCAGTCTCAAAGAAATTACAACAATGTTTAATGCAGGTTTTCCTATGAAGACAACACAACCAAAAGAATGATCGTGCAGATTTGAATTGACCTGCGCATCCATCTAACCATATCCAATGTTCATTGAATTTTATTCCGTGACTTTTCAAGGAGTCATAAATATTTCCAAAATAGTTTTGTAGAAAATATGTATCGTGTGTACGATCATCACTAATATAAAAGTGATATTTTTTAATAACATGTTGATTTTCTGATGAAAAATGAATCCACCACAGGGCATGTTCACCTTTCAGTTAAACATTATGGACCTGCAACCTTCAAAAACTCTGTCAAAACTACAAATTTATTATCCAAATCTTCAGTTCTGATCTTGGGACCTATGGGTTATGGGCCCACACTGGTTCCACTGCGCCACATATATCCAACTGATATGAATATTTACACTTAATAAAAGGGTCTTCGACCACCTATAGCATATACGAATCACTCTTTGTAACACGACCACATTTGTACAATTTTCAACCCTGCACTGAGATTCGGCGTTAACCTTCCTGCAAATCCACTCTAGATAAACTTTAATTGAAGCCATCGAATAAATATTCAGCGTTGGCCGCAGGGTTTTATGCATTTTCAAGATTTTGCACCTTTCACTCAGACATTTGTCTCTACAATTATATCGGTTTTCTTCCATTACAACCAGAGCACCATTAAACTCAATTGCAGAGAATTTAACACATGGTTTCAGCACATGGTTTCTTGTTCCACCATTACTATAAACCAGTCAACGTTGGCCTATGGAACGTTTAAAACCAACGATGCACACTGTAAAAGAATTCTGGTCCCACAGCGAAATCAACTTCACCTTCTCCGAACAGGCTTTAATCAACCACTACGTTTATTTGACTCCGCCCGATCTCATATCAAAACAGAATTCATTACAGGTTTAAACATATTCAATAATCAGTTATTAATAATGTTTTTGTCATTCAATAATAAGACAAAACTCATCGATTATCCATTGAGAATCTGTACTCTATTTACCATTCGATCACTTTCAAAAGCGATCAGTAAAACCAGATTCAAGTTAAAATGTCATAGCATTCAATTGAATCGGCTTTCGATCTCTGTTCAACTGGTGATTTCGTTCAGCTTTAAGACATTCAATTGTGTTCAACAGATTTATATAATTCAGAAATTCTAAAACAAATCAAAAGCCTTCACCCGCTGCTGCTAACTAACAACCCCAGATCAAATATCATTCCGGTCTTAACTCAAAAGAAAAACAGAGTTCATTCAATTCTTACTCTAGTTTACACAATACTCTAATACATTTAATCCTCCATAATCTGCATCTACTATAAGGAAAATGGATTCAACGCGACATTCAACTTGTAAGGCTAAATTATAAACAAGCATAGTTGAACACAGAAATCCACACAACCATAATTCTATTATATATACAAAATTGGTTTACAATCTAAGGAATTGCAACCTTAGTCACACATTCTCCATCGGTTACATCGTTTTTCTCCTCCCTTTCACACACTAAAGGCTCTCGTTTTTATAGGTTTTTACCAAAGATCAAGAAACGGTTTTAACTAATTTTTGCTCTAACTTGCATAATTGTGTTCATAACCACCTCTTCAGTTTTGGAGTTCGGATACCCCTGCATCAGACTCACGAGGCACAAAATTTACGACCTCCTGGTCATATGTCTTCTACAACTGTCAACAATTCTTCTGTGGAACTGCTCCCTGTGATCTTCTCGTAACAACATGCTTGAACAATTCTACCCACATCCTTTATGGAATTTTCCTCTGTGAGCTGCAACAAAACCTCTACAATAGCAATTTCTCCCTGCTACCAGACACCTCACCAAGCTTCTCTCCTGAACTTAGTCTTTTGGCATCTCTCTGGTTCACTCCTATGGAACCATTTGAGCACTCCTGCTCTAGGTTTCTGCAATATTCTCACCTTCCTCTACTGCTACCTTCAAAAAACACAAAAGATCACAAGCTTAACAAAATTTCACAAAATTTTACCTCTTCGTTTGCAAAATCCTTCTCTATCCACGAACTTCTTCTCCGCGGGAATCTTTTCCCGCTCTGACACCACTTGATTAAAAGTGAATCTACCACACGGAATTTTCACCTTTCAGTTAAACATTACACACCTGCAACCTTCAAAAACTCTGTCAAAACTACAAATTTATTATCCAAATCTTCAGTTCCGATCCTGGGACCTATGGGTTATGGGCCCACACTGGTTCCACTGCGCCACATATATCCAACTCATATGAATATTTACACTTAATAAAAGGGTCTTCGACCACCTATAGCATATACGAATCACTCTTTGTAACACGACCACATTTGTACAGTCTTCAACCCTGCACTGAGATTCAGCATTAACCTTCCCTCAAATCCACTCTAGATAAAATTTAATTGAAGCCATCGAATAAATATTTGGCATTGGCCGTAGGGTTTTATACATTTTCAAGATTTTCGCACCTTTCACTCAGACATTTGTCTCTACAATTATATCGGTTTTTTTCCATTACAACCAGAGCACCATTAAACTCAATTGCAGAGAATTTAACACATGGTTTCAGCACACGGCTTCTTATTCCATCATTAATATAAAACAATCAATGTTTGCCTTTGGAACGTTTAAAACCAACGATGCACACTGTAAAAGAATTCTAGTCCCATAGCGAAATCAACTTCACCTTCTTTGAACAGGCTTTAATCAACCACTACGTTTATTTGACTCCGCCCGATCTCATATCAAAACAGAATTCATTACAGGTTTAAACATATTCAATAATCAGTTATTAATAACGTTTGCGTCCTTCAATAATAAGACAAAACTCATCGATTCTCCATTGAGAATCTGTACTCTATTTACCATTCGATCACTTGCAAAAGCGATCAGTAAAACCGGATTCAAGTTAAAACGTCACAGCATTCAATTGACTCATCTTTCGATCTCTGTTCAATTGGTGATTTGGTTCAGCTTTAAGACATTCAATTTTGTTCAACAGATTTATATAATTCATAAATTCTAAAAGAAATCGAAAGCCTTCACCCGCTGCTGCTAACTAACAACCCCGGATCAAATATCATTTCAGTCTTAACTCAAAAGAAAAACAGAGTTCATTCAATTTGTACACTGGTTTACACAAGACTCTAATACATTTAATCCTCCATAATCTGCATCTACTATAAGGAAAATGGATTCAACGCGACATTCAACTTGTAAGGCTAAATTATAAACAAGCATATTTGAACACAGAAATCCACACAACCATAATTCTATTATATATACAAAACTGGTTTACAATCTAAGGCATTGCATCCTTAGTCACACATTCTCCATTGGTTACATCATTTTTCTCCTCCCTTTCACACACTAAAGGCTCTCGTTTTTATAGGTTTTTACCAAAGATCAAGAAACAATTTTAACTAATTTTTTCTCTAACTTGCATAACTTTGTTCATAACCACCTCTTCAGTTTCAGAGTTCGGATGCCCCTGCATCATTTTCACTGGTGCTTTCTATATGATCGATTTTTTTTTTAGCATGTCTATATAGAATATGGACGAGCATGGAGACTTGGTCAGAATGATTGTGTTCACTCTGAATTTCTTTTTGTGGAAGAAATGTCTAGTTTTCTGCAAAATCAATTACTGACAAAATGGTCCCTAGTGGAAAAACTTCTCGGGATTTTTTGAATTTCAAGTGTTGCCATCACGCTCTATGGGAATGCTTGGTGTATTTATAAATTTCTGCCTCAAACTTTCTCAAAAAGTCTATCACAAAAATTGCTTCTTCTCGTAAGTCAATTCTTTTAGCACTATTTGTGCCTTGAATCGATGTATGGATATATTCATATCTCTTCCATTTCACCTTCATGTTGGACGATGATTGATCATTTATATCAATACGATATTTGTTTTGAAATTTAGTCAAATTTCCACAATCATCACATTTTTTACCACCAACACATTTCTTTTCGTAAAATATATCATTGCTTTGTCTTTCACATAGAATTTGATATATGAAATCACAGATAGTGGAAGGAGGAGGTGAAACCTTCCAAAATGTTCTACCAAATTAAGGAATGTGTCATAATATAACTCAAATTCCACATGATAACGACAACAGAAAGTGTCACGTATGGTGATAGGTTTTACATACCATGGTTTTTTTGAACAAAAGCACTGATCGACACATGAATTTCATGATTCTCTTCTTCGAACATGTTGAACAACTCTACCTAAGTGGTTTCCAAGAAATTTTTTTCATGTTCTTCGTACTGATTTCGTGCTATTCTTCTTCGCATCACATCCCTTACATTTGGAAAAACATGTGAATTTTTCTTCCAATATTCATATATTATTTTTTTAACATGTTCTCCAAGTATATCTCTGTATGGTTGCCCACAAATATCTCTCCAACAAGTGAGTTCATAATTTACATCTATTTGCAACCGAAATTTCCGATGTTTGTGCAAAGTTTTTCGTGAGGTTCCTAATGTTTGTGCCATAGATTTTAGCAAGCGATTCTCTTTAGTACTTGATGAAATCACTGCCATATGTATTTCTCTATGTAAAACTGAAACATTTTTCTGTCTAGATCTTCTAATTGAATTTATAGCACTATTTCTATTTTGTATCACATTTTCCTTCATTTTTTTTTTTTGTTTATCTTTGGTTGATTTTAGAATACCCAATAAATTTGTAGCTTCTATCAATTTCCTTAATGATAGGAGACCTTTCAACATTTGGACTTGAGCTGTCACATTTTCCTTTATCAAGTACGTATCAAAAATGCGGTTCACATGATATCGTATATAATGTTCAGCTCTTTTATCTCCATATGTGTGAGTCTCAACATTTTCTATCATCTCATCATCAACATTGATTTCATCCGTACATATTTGAATGAATAGTACATAATAAGTTTACATATTCAATAAATAACTAAATTAATAAATATATGTATAATTTCAATAATACGTGCATGTGTTGAACACACACACACACACACACACACACACACACACACACACACAGATATATATATATATATATATATATATATATATATATATATATATATACCTTGTGATTTGATTTCTTTAGTTAAATTTCTTTCAACATTTTCAACATATTCAATCATTGGTTCAATATCTCTTTCACTTTCTCTTTCAAAATTATGTATCTCATCATCAATGTTTTGAGGAATATCTCTATCGATTTACATTGCAAAATATTTTTCAAATTAGTTCATCAAATAAAAATCAAGCTTCACATTTTACACTAGGAAATTTTTAAATATATCAAACTCGTAATATTTACATTTACATAACTGCTTCAATTTCTACTTGATGTTGATTTTCCCCTTCAATATTTGAGAGTGCTTCTATCTTTCTTTTGCGATATTGTCTCGTGTATTCTCTACGTTCCTCAGGGTCTCTTTTTCGATCATATTTTTTCGTACAATTCCTTTTATTTCCCATGATAATATAGTATGAAGTTCAAAAAATTTCCTCCAAAAATTTAGACTAAAACTCAATTAAAAAAAATCACAAAAGATTTTATTTTAAAGAAACTCATTTAAATTTTTTTGCAAAAACTACATACTTCAATCCAAAACACTTACTTCAAAAAATCTGAGAAAAAAATGTATTATAAAAATGAAACAAAGCTCAAAATATTTTCTTCCAAGTCCTACAAAAAAATTTCATTTAAAAAGTTAGACAAAAAACATTTTAAAAAATCATTATAAAATATTTACTTCAACCCAAAACACGTACTCTAAAAATATGTCACTTCAAAAAATGCCTCCCAAAAATGTCCATTGAAAATTAATTCCAACTTCTTAAAAAATGCCACTTTAAAAAATACTTCAAAAAATCCTCTAAAAAAATATCACTTCAAAAAATACTTCCAAAAAATGTCCAAAAAATGTCCTATGAATATTAAGCCTAAAAAGAGTCCTTTTCAAAATTAATCTTAAATCCATACCTTCAAAAAAAAAGAAAATTAAGCCCAAATCGATACTTTAAAAAAAAATGATGCCCAAAAAACATCCAAAAAATGTATCACATACGTCCATGAAAATTAAGCCCAAATCCATACTTTCAAAAAAAATGAAGCCCAAAAAACATCCAAAAAATTTATCACACACCTCCAAGAAATTTCCTTTCAATGTTCCTCCAAGAAAATTCCTTAAACCCAAAACAATTTTTTGCAAAAATGTTCTTTTAATGTACCTCCAAGAAAAGTCCTTGAACCCAAAACAATTATTTTCAAAATCAGAGCAAGACCTTTGTAAAATCAAACCAAATGTGTAAAAATATGCAAAAATAATGAATGATTTCACGGCAATTTATATTGCTGCGAAATGTTTTTTTGGAGGGGATTCGTGGTATTTTCCCGCTAACGAAAAGTCAGGTAAAAGTTCGGTCAAACTTTTATAAAAAATTCGGCCGAACTTTTATGTCGTTAGACTTGACGGGCTATTGGTGCAAAAAATAATTTTAAGACTTCAGCCGAACTAATGCGCCAACAATTACGTAGAGCTAGGATTTGAATACGTATCTGCAACTTTGAACTGATTAAACTCCATAAAACATTCTGAATGAATTGTCAAAACCAAGACAAGCATTTTAATATAACTTTTATGGAATTTCATAAATATTTACTAATTTTAATTAATTTTGGAATAAAACGAGTGCAAACAATTTCTGAAGGTCAGTATGATTCATTGAAATCATAATTTTGTATCTTCCAAAATACATTGTAAAAAAAAATTGAAAAAATTATGACGCATTACATTGGTTCATCGTCTCTAATGGGTAGTTTTTAGATTTTTATTTTATAACTTATACGTTAAGAAATTTCTTGCGTCGCGAAACATATTCAAAATATGCAGTTTTTTCATATTGGACTAGTTCAAAAAATTCTAGTAATTATGATATGCTTCTGTTGGCTTTGTAAATATGACGAAATTGAAGTAGACTCTATCTAGATTGTTGTAACACATTATGTTTCTCAAAAACACAAATTTTCAAAGAATACAACATTGTGTATTAACATGACTTCTTATGAATCCTTTCATTGTTGTAAACACAAACTCAAAGAAAAACTAAGTTGACATATCAAATGTGTATAAAAAAATTCCAAAAAATAAGTAATAGAAAGCTAACAAAATTTCTGACAACTTTTTTTTTTATCGCAAAATGAAATTCTAAACAGAAAAATTGTTTTAGCTTGTATAAAGTTGAATAACCAAAAAAATGAAAGTTTTTTCTCAAAAAAAGGCAAAAAGTGTAACCCAACTTCACAATTTGCATATACTAGAATTTTGTATATGTTGTTTATAATTCCTACAAGTTATTCTACAAATATGATATGTTTTTTATGTTTTAAAATAATTTTTTTTATAATTTTTTTTGCAAATTATTGAGATGAAATTAAATTCATTCCCTAATTTACTGCACTGCCCAAATTTCTTTTGGAAATGCATCTAGAACTACCTCAACCATAGCAAAATCCCATTTATTGTGTTTACCTAAAAGCCAAAATAGATCATATTACCTAAAAGAAATCATATTGCAACGCTGAATCTAGTGGTGTAATAATACAAGTGATAATATGTTGGAGGTTGCTCAAGTTCTAAATCAACTTACTCTAAATGCCGTGCAAAATACATAGTGAAAAATGAATTTTCGGCCTATTTTCTTGAATGACATGGCTTGCAATTACATTCATATATATAACAAAACTTATAAAATTTTTTGAAGTGAGATTACATAAAAAAAGGTTTACTCTATTGCAAGAAACCAAATTTAGCAGTGGAAGTTCTTCGAAGCAAAGAGTAAGTTCTGACATTAATCTGTGAGCAACCTTTAAATTCGCTTCAATCTGTAGTAGCCTTCCAATACACCTTTAGGTTTGTACATTTTCAATTTGATATTTTTGGGCAAAGAAAAAACGCGGGGATTGATCATATTAACATGAAAAAAATAGGATATATAAACAAAGATGTCTTAGAGATTCAACAACCCATGATCAACATAAACTATTATAAAAGGTCTAGCATCTACTCTCATAGATCATCTCCATATATGACTTATGCTTTATTTCCATGTTCTAATATGAAAAAATGATTACACCATCAAAAAATAAATTATAAATTCATCTCTCAATGAGGCATTCTAAATATATTTAACTAAGATTTGCAATTCGATATTACAAAGTTAACAGTTTAGTAGGTTGTTGATAGAAGTAAGGAAAATATTAGGGATTCAAGACTCAATTATGTAAATTTTCAGAATCAAAATGCAATCTTGAATTACACAGGGTTCACAGGGATGTCGTTGTGTGGGTTTGAGAGTTCATTTAGATTTTATCAATGCACTTTATTTTTTCAATTTGTTATTGTGAGGATAAGAGATATCTTCAACATACGAAAATTAGTGTTTCATTTAAATGTTCAATCAACCAAATCTTTGATATATAGCATGAAGATCCATTCAACATACATTTCCTTTAAATAATCGTCCTTGAAGTGGAGGAATGCATAAAGTATTTGATGATCTATCATTCTTTAGTGAGGACCCTACCATCCAAGCTGCCAAGATTTCCTCATGAAATGAATTAAAATTGTTATTAGTTCTGGAAGAGTATCAATACAAAAAAAGCACTTCCTAATGAAAAGAATTAAAATGGTTAATATTTCTTGAAGAGGATTAATACACAATGAGCACTTCGAAACAAATGGGAAAAATTGTACTATTGTTGTTATATGAATTTTTGTGGTAATTGTATTTCTATTGAGATGTTATATGACTTCTTGTGGTGTGACATAATGGAAACTTAATAGTCTTTCTTTTATGCAAGGTTTTTAAATCGAAATTTAATTATAAATTTATTCAGTAGAAACCATATATTTACTTTGATTTACATTTAGTAAAGAATTTTGTACAAAAAATGCATTGAGTTTGTTGATTTGAGAAGGGAAAGCCTACCCTACAAATAAGTTGAAATTGTAGAAAATAATGTCTAATAAAGAAGATAACAGAATAATGAAACACAAAGATTGACATAATATTTTACCTGGTAAAACCCTCATTGTGAGGGAAACATCCACAGGACAATGATAATAGGTATTCTTATTATTCTATGGAGATTTAAAACAACCAACTCACAAGGATATATTTCCAACCATTCAACCCACTCTTCATTAGTTTTATGTTTTTTCATTGCCTCTATGAGCTTACATGGATAAATAACAACCTCTCATTTTTTTTGTAAATTTGTCCACAACTTTTAAAGCAGTTTTAACATGTAGGAGTGTTGTTTTAAAATCTAGTTTCTCTAACTCAAGATCAAATAATGCAACTAATGCTAAGACAAATCTAACTGAAATAAGCTTAACAAATGGTGAAAAAATCTCATGGAAATCAATACCTTCCTTTTTAGAATATCCTTTTGCAACCAATATTTCTTTGTATTTCCTATCATCAAATCCTTTGTTCAATTTGTAAACCCACTTGCAAAGGAAAACCTTCCTGTCCTTAGGATGTTCCACCATATCCCATGTCTTATTTCATTGTAAGGCATCCATTTCCTCTTTCAATGCTACTTTCCATTTATCACTATCAGGTAAATCCATTGCTTCCTAATAATAACTAGGTTCTCCATCATTAGCAATTAAAGCAACAAATGTAGCAAAATCATCATAATTTTTAGGAAAATATATGATCCATGTAGACCTTTAGAAAATTTGTTGCAGTATTTTCTTAATTTCTTGAGAATTTTTTTACACTCAATTTCATATGTAGGAGTTTTTCGATGAACATCTTCATGATCCTCCTCCCTTGAAGATGATTGAGTTTCCAATTGAAATCGTTGAATCTGTGGTACATGTGTCTGTTTCATTTCACCATCTACATCTGAGTTTGAGTCACGATTCATCAATATGACATCTCTATTAATGATGATTTTGTGGCTAGTAGGATCCCACAATCTACATCCCTTAACTCCATCACCATATCCAAGAAAGATTAGTATTTTTTATTTTGTATCTAATTTAGAAAGTTGATTCTTTGGAATGTGAGCATAGGCATCACAACACAAAACTTTAAGATTTGAAAATCACAAGGTTGATCTACCCATACATATTCCATAATATTACATTTAATTATAGTTGATGGTGATTGATTTACTAGATAACCCATTGTAAGAACTACTTCGGCCCACAATTCTTGGTGCAACTTGGCATTACTAAACATACTCCTTTCTCTCTCTAGAAGACTCCTATTCATGCACTCAACAACACCATTTTGTTGAGAAGTATAAACCATGGTTTCATGTATTTCAATCCAAGCTTCCTTGCAATAATTTTCAAATTCCTTTGAAGAAAGCTCAGTTTCATTGTGAGTTCTTGAAAATATAATTGAATCGCAAGTGTTGTTTTTAACCCCAAGCTCTATACTTCTTAAAATCATCAAACACATTATATTTTATTTTCACTATGTAGATCCACACCTTTATAGATTAATCATGTATAAGTGTTGCAAAATATGAAGATACTCCAAAATAAGCTTGAGGAAATTGCCCCCAAAGATATGAATGGATGTAATCAAGGATATATTTACCAACATATTTTCCTATTTTAAATTTATGTCTATATTTCTTTTGATAAATACAATCCTCACGTAAATTCAAATTCAGAGATTTCAAGCTTGTAAGTAACTTAAGATCAACGAATACCTTCAACCCTTTCTCACTCATATGACCCAACCATTGATGCCATAAAAGAGCAGAGTAACTTGCACCTTCCTATGCTATTATTTATTTATATATTTACATCCTTCCTTCAAGCTTATATAGGTTCCAAAACCTTTTAGCCATCATGAATATCAAGGTTCATTTTGTCACCTTCATGTAATACCCCAAGTTTATATGTTTTTAATTTGACAATTGAACAAGTCCAAAGGGGAGAGTGGACCCCAATGGAAAAATATTATGTGGATTATTTTATTTTAAATAAATAAAATGGAAAAAATATGTGTGCAATGACTATATTGCGAATTGAGATCTGAAACCTAAATCCATGAGGATGTGGATAAGGTGATAATACTTTCCCACACCTTCCAGAAAACCCTTGGAAGGAATAGAACAAGTTACTAAAAATTAGATTTGGAGATAAACATACAATTTCCCCCAATAAAGAGGAAAGTACTGAGAAGAAGTGGAAAAAGATGGAAAAGTGGAAAACACAGCTTTAAAGTACCTCTGTGGAAGAAACAGAGGGAAAGCCTAGGCAAAATAGGAAGAAAGCATCTTGAAATTACCGGACGCAGTAATTGGAAATAGGGTAAGGAAAGTAAAGCTTAAATAATCTACTTCAGGATAGCCAAAGGATTGTCTATCACTGGGAGCTAAGGTCTCGGCTCGGGGGTGAGTTACAGAGAGAAAACTCTACGGTTGGGTGGAAAATAGTCAGAGAAAATTGGTATGCACACCTAACTAAAATTGCATTGGTTGATATTAATCTTGCATGTATGTTAACTGGCACCCTATTAGGAAATTATTAAGATAAATGTGAAAATTTTGAAGTTAAACTTGTACATTTTACTTATTTTAATTTACATTGAGTAAAATGATCTAGAACAGGTCCATACATTTCACAGATGTTGTTTCAGTAGAAATACTAAAATATGCATGGTTGTATGGGCAAAGTATAATTAGCTCCAAATCCTAGAATGTCTAAATCCAGTGACAGATTTAAATCTGGGGTTAGGAATTCTAATCGAGAATCTTTCTATTCTATTTAAGTAATGAAATTGTTATTTTTATTTTCCTAGAATATCAAAAAGAAAATATAAGTATACATAAATTAAGTTCATATATGAGTCATAACATTATACACAGTGGGAGAAGGGGCACAAATATTATTGCATAAAAGTATGTAGAAGAATTTAGTATACTGAAACAAAACCTTCAGTACTGCCTGAAATATAACAATTTATTTTCCATAATATTATAGCCTATTGTACTGATATATATATATATATATATATATATATATATATATACAGATCCATTTTTGTCCTAATCATTTAGAATTTATTCAGAGTTGAACATACTAGAAATGGCGTACTTGTTAAAGTTATTTTAAGGAGGACCTAGAATTCTACACTATTCATAAGAATATTTAACATAATTATGAATATAGTATACTAAATTAACCATGAGTAAATTTAAAATACAAATGGTATCAAAGCATTAGCTGAAACACTGGGCAAATTATGTGCTCACGCAGAAAATGTATGCTGCTGTAAAATTTTTAGAATTTAAATTTTGCTAATATTAATTTCATGTACAGTGAACAGTACTAAAGTATACAGCTGCAAACTATGACTGAAGAGGACGATATTTATGTAGATCTGGGTGGTGGATAAAACACGCCAGATCCAAATGATCCGTTGATGGATATGTTGCATAGAATGCAACGAGAAATGACACAGGTTAAAAGCCACAATGAAAGGCTATCCTTAGCCAGTGAGGAGCAAGACAAACTGATAAGGGAATTGACTTCTCGGAATAGTCAAGAAGGTGAATATTCCAGAAGGAAGAGGAAGGGAAGAGTCAATTTCTCAAAATATTCTAAGGAAGATGACACCTATAGATAGCAATCTAGATGGAAGAAGGAATTACAGGGCGAATTCCGGAAAATTAAACCTCCCTCCTATGATGGAGAGAAGGAGGAAGATGTTGAAGCATGGCTTCTGAATATGATAAAGTAATTTCAGGTTTACGAATATGAAAGTAACTTAAGAGCTAGGATGGCGATTTATCAGCTATGAGGTAAGGATACCTTGTGGTGGGAAGAAACAAAAATGGTTCATGCCATTGATGAGAAAATGGTAACTTGGGAAAATTTCAAATTAAGTTTAAAAATAGATACTTGAATGAATGTTATTATGATGACAAGGCAAAAGAGTTTCATGAAATTAGATTGGGACAACTCACGATTGATGAGTTTGTAACCAAATTCACAAATATGTTATGATATGTACCTTATATCATAGAGGAGAAGGCAAAGGTACAACATTTTTTGAACTGTTTGCCCATGATTTACAAGGAAAAGATAGAGTTTGATAATCCAAAGAGTATGGATGAGGTGGTGCGCAAGGCCAGATTGTGTTACCAGCAATTCAAGGGTAAGAGTGAGCAAGGAAATAATTGCTTAAACAAAGGTGACTCTAGCGGAAAGAAAACAAAACGAGCATACCTGAAGAACTTTGGGAGAAACCACCAAATAAAAAAGTTCAGCAAAATGGGTGAAAATAAAACTGCTCAATCACAAACTGGGTCCAAACAAATGAATGGAAATAATGAAAGAGAGGGGACTATTAAAATGAAAGAACCTTTGAAGTTTTGGGGTTGTGGAGAACCTCATTTATTGAGGGACTATCCACATTAGAATATCTAGACAGTACAAGTACTGAGGGAGGCAACGAATGTTAATGATGTGGTAAGGAACATCCCCAAAATTAGTGCTGCCTTAGAAGATCGTCAAGCAGAACACTAGTCCACTATGGTCGAAATGGAAGGTATGATTATTGACCAATCTGTTACATTTTTAATAGATCCAGGTGCATCTTTAAGCTATATCAGTCCTCAAATGGTAGAAAAATGTAATTTAAAGTCAGAGAAATTTCAACAATCTTGGTTTGTCTAGTTAGCCACTGGTACAAAAAGGAAAGTAGCTCATAAGTTGCCCCAAACAACCATTAGGGTATTATGATGTACCAATAGGGATGGACTGGTTGGAAAAGCAAAAGGCTATGATGAATTGTTTATACAAAACCTTACACTGCACTAACAAGGAGGGAAAACTTGTTAAAATAAAAGGAAAGCCAAAAACCATATTTGTGAGACAAATTTCAACAATTCAGTTAAAGATAATTGCTAGGAAAGGGTATCAGGTGTATTCCGTTCATGTAGAGGAGTTGGGACAACAAGCAGAGGAAAATATGTTAGAAACATTACAAGTGATAAGACAATTTAAATATGTGTTTCTAGATAAAATTCCTCATTGCCCCCTAAAAGTGAAATTGGTTTTTCAATTGATTTAGTGCCGGGAGAAACTTCACTTTCTAGAGCCCCATACAGAATGAGTACTCTCGAATTAATGGAGTTGAAAATGCAGCTACAAAAGTTGTTGGACATCCTTGGTACCAAAAATTACTCATAGCCTTAAGAAAAAACCTGTTTTGGCCTGGAATGAAAAAGGATGTGGAAAATTATTTAGCAATATGTATTGAATTTCAATAGGTAAAGTTTGAACATCAACATCTACCTGGGTTGTTGAAACCTTTACCCATTTTAGAATGGAAGTGGGAAACTATTTCCATGGATTTTATTACTGGTTTACCAAGAACCAAATATCAACATGATGCTATCATGGTTGTGGTGGATACTTTGACAAAAGTTGCTCATTTTATACCTGTACATTCTACCTTTGGAACAACTCAAGTAGCAAATGTGTTTATTAAGGAGATTGTGAGATTACATGGTGTTCCTAAAATGATCATTTCAGATAGGGACGCAAAATTTACTGTATATTTTTGGAGGAATTTGTTTGGAGGCATGGGTACTACATTAAATTTTAGTACTGCCTACCATCCCCAAACAGATGGTCAAACCGAAAGAAAAAACCATATTCTAGAGGATATTTAAAGGATGTGTGTTATGCATAGGCCAACCAAGTGGGAAGATTATTTAAAATTAGTATAATTTTCCTACAACAATAGTTACAAGCTTCCATCAAGATGAGCCCGTTTGAAGCACTTTAGGGCAGAAAGTGCCATACCCCCTAAGTTGGAGTCAACCTTAAGATAAAATGATACTTGGACTAGAATATTTAAAATAAATGGAAAAAGTTTTGAAATAGATTCAGAAAAATATCAAAACAGCTTAGGACAGACAGAAAAATTATGTAGATAAAAAAAAAATTCATAGTGAATTCAATGTAGGTGATCATGTATATCTGAGGATTAAGACAAATAAGAGTACTTTGCACACCGGAAGCTATGCAAAATTAGCTCCACAATATTGTGGACCTTCTAAAGTGTTGGAAAGAGTGGGACCAGTTGCCTATAAGCTGGCCTTACCCATTCATATTAAGGTTCATGATGTAATTCATGTTTCGTTGTTAAAAAAATATGTACATGATTCTTCTCATGTTATTGATTGGAATGTGATTCAGGTGGAACCAGAAGGGGAATTCCTTCCCAAGCCGCTTCAAATCTTGGTGTGGAAAGAAATTGAACTGCGAAACTTGACAGTGGCCAAGGTAAAAGTGAAGTGGAGGCACTTTACACCTCAAGAGGCTACTTGGGAGCGAGAGGCTGATATGATGGAAAAAAATCCATCACTGTTTACACAGTGATTTAGTTAATTATTATGTCAACACCGAGGACAGTGTTTGTTTTTAGAGGGGGAATATGTATTACCCCAAGTTTCTATGTTTTTAATTTAATAATTGAACAAGTCCAAAGGGGAGAGTGGACCCCAATGGAAAACTATTATGTGGATTATTTTATTTTAAATAAATAAGACGGAAAAATTATGTGTGCAATGACTAGATTGAGAATTGAGATCTAAAACCTGAATCCATGAGGATGTGGATAAGGTGATGAGACTTTCCCACACCTTCCAGAAAATCGTTGGAAGGAATAAAACAAGTTACTAAAAATTAGATTTGGAGATAAACATCTAATCTCCCCCAATAAAGAGGAAAGTATTGGGAAGAGGTGGAAAAATCTGGAAAAGCGGAAAAGACAGCTTTAAGGTACCTCTGTGGAAGAAACAGATGGAAATCCTAGGCAAAATAAGAAGAAAGCATCCTAAAATTACTGGATGCAGTAATTGGAAATAGGCTAGGGAAAGAAAAGCTTAAATAAGCTACTTCAGGATAGACAAAGGGTTATATATCACTGGGAGCTAAGGTCTCGGCTCGGGGGTGAGTTATTGAGAGAAAAATCTACGGTTGAGTGGAAACTAGTCAAAGAAAATTGGTATGCACACCTAACTAGAATTGTAATCGTTGATATTAATCTTGCATGTATGTTAACTAGCACCCTATTAGGAAATTATTATGATAAATGTGAAAATTTTGAAGTTAAACTTGTAGATTTTACTTATTTTAATTTACATTGAGTATAATGATCTAGAACAGGTCCATACATTTCATAGATGTTGTTTCAGTAGTAATACTGAAATATGTATGGTTGTATGGACAAAGTCTAGTTAGCTCCAACTCCATGAATGTCTAAATCTGGGGTTAGGAATTCTAACGGAGAATCTTTATATTCTATTTAAATAATGAAACTGTTATTCTTATTTGACAAGAATCTCAAAAAGAAAATATTAGTAAACATAAATTAAGTTCAGATATGAGTAATAAAATTATACATAGTGAGAGAAGGGGCATAGGTATTATTGCATAAAAGTATGTAGAAGAATTTAGTATACTGAAACAAAACCTTGAGTACTTCCTGAAATAAAACAAATTCTTTTCTGTAATATTATAGCCTACTGTACTTATATATATATATATCCATTTCTGTCCTAATCATTTACAATTTATTCAGAGTTGAATATACTAGAAATTGCATACTTATTAAAAGTTATTTCAAGCAGGACCTAGAATTTTGCACTATTAATAGGAATATTTAACATGCTTATGAATATAGTATTCTAAATGAACTATGAGTAAAGTTAAAATAGATTAAGATATGTATATAAGAAGAGATAGAAAAGAATTTATAAATTTTGTACTAGAGCACAGGAATAGTAGTAAAAGAAGATATTATCATCTTAGAGATGCATACAAAATTATATTATCGCTAGGAAATTCTTAAACGAAATTAAATGATGTTAAATTATCATGGCTACCTACAACAAAAATAAAATAATTCTGTCCAAATTTGTAGAGGAAGCATAAAGATTTCAGCCATTCAAACAAAGAAAGGAGATATACATATATCTAGATAAAAAAATATCAAGGTATACTGTATACTATTTCATCTGAAGGTAAAATCTTCAAGTAGAATAGTAGAGTAAACTTTGAAGAGAAAAAGACAGTTACAATAATTTGAAAGAGAGAGAAATTATAGAAAAGTCTGAACATTCTAGTCCAAGGCCTAAACCCAGGAATGAATATATATATATATATATATATATATATATATATATATATATATATATATATATATATATATATATATATATTACAGTAAAAAATTGAAAGTAAATATAGAGACATAGTTGATGCTATGGTCACTGAAAATTATCAAGGGACATCTACGATAAAGCTGAAGTGAAGATCAATGTAGAAGAGACCTCTAGAAACAACACTACCAACCTGTTCAAAATAAAGGTTCACTGTCAAGAACAAGATGAGTTGTTGAATGAAGCAAGTACGTCAACAGTGACAGGAATACATGTAAATTAGGCGCACCTGTAAATAAAAAAAAAATCAATTAGAAATTATTTAGCAAATATGAGGAAATGATAAATAAATTAAATGAAAAATTGGAATACATAAGTAAAACAAGTTACCTTATCAAGCTCAGTATTCATGAAATTCCCATATGTATTCACCATAAAACAAGTAACACATATATAGCATACTTAGGTGAATAAAAAATAAATTTGTAGAAAGGTGATGAAGTTTAAGACTCGTAAATGAAAGTTTAGCAGAGTAGTGTACCTAGGGAAAAACACAGGGGAAAAACAAAACCCTTCAACCGAGGGATGAAGTATAATGACATCCTTGAGACTGAGATGGGTGAAAGAAAACATCCTCATAGCTCAGAAAGGAATTGCTGTAATCTGCGTGGGAGTTCCTATTACCAAATACAAATGCGGGAAAATGCATTAACCACTGACAAAAACGTGAGGTAAATAGATTCACTTTACCAAAGATATGAGAAGTTGAATGAGAGAACCCTAATTAAATAAATGCAAAAAATCTGCCACTGTAAGGGGACATCGAGACTCAACTCAAATCTATGTCACATGGTTTCATAAATTTTATTGATTTCAGTAGTAAGAAAAAGAATGTATGCAAATTTGGGGGAAACTCAACTTCATATTAACCTGAAGAGAAAAATTAGAAACCCTGAAAGGCCGCAACCATATCAAATGGGAGGAACCTTTGTAACATTCATGGAATAGATCAAAGATCAAGAAAAAAAAACATATTCCAATATGAAAATTCCATAAGCGTAAACAATAAAACATGTAACCTCCAGCCATATATCAAATACCAAGGTAAACAAAAAATGCAGGCATCCATACTCACTAGCTATTCATAATAATATACGCCATAACAGAGAGATACATAAAAAATTAACTGAAATGGAAATGATTTCTACTATAAACAAATTCTTCTACCTACGGGAAGCATTAATTACTTGAAGAAATCTCACTAGTGCTAAGGCGTGATGGAATTGTGGCAGAGCGTTCCTCTATTTGGCCTTCATGCAGAGGAGCTTGAAGAAAAATACAATGAATAGTCTCAACGACAAGTAAAGCAATGAATTAAATTCCATGTAAACACATGGAAGGTCGACGGAGATAAACCATAACTGAACCCTAATCAAAGATTCAACCCCATCGTCGATGCGTCAGCAGATTGAGAAGAAGCGAGAATCGATGGGGAGCGTTTCGAGGTTGAATTTCAACAGCTGGAAATAAAACACCGATGGGAGATTGAATATCTATGAAATTATTTCAGAGGTACAATACTAAATGGGACATACTGAAACGATTTACTGAGGCAGTTAATACACACCTTAACCCTTATGATAGATATGCCACATAATTCCCTCATAACTCAGGGAACAAAGGAGGTAGGAATTTCCATTAAAATGACGTGGAAGATAAAGTAACCGAGGACAAGTCACTAGTAGCAATTATGGAGTGACACAAATCTCAAAACCTTTATGTGCAAATTTCATTACTCATGGGTAATAACTCTAATGTATGAAACCAACAACAAAATTCAAAATTAAAACCTGAGATGAGAAATTCGAACCAGGGGAAAACTAAACGAATGGTATAAATGACATATAACATGGTATTATATTATATGCATACGTAGCATATACGTATAGCAAGTTTAAGAGTAATGTTAGGTAAACTCTTTGGAATATGAATGGTATGTTGGAATATAGGATTTTAATGACTATACTTTGATGAAGTAAATCAATGTATTAAAGATCTTTTAAGATTGGTCACATAAAGCCATTAATGATTCTGTTTAGCATTATACTAATGTCCAAATTCTTTCCCAGAGTGCTTTTAACAATAGAAAAAGAAATACTAGAAACTCAAGAAGAGGAAATTATAATTTTAGTATTGATGGCAAAATCTTGTCGATTTGTGACAAAACGGAAAAGACGAAAATATAGAGGTTGGGATAGAATCTCGTCAATTTACGACAAAAACTTAAAAATGTGAAATTACTAGAATAATATAAAGGCTAGTGAAATATATGGATTTGGACAACATGAGAAAAAATAATTGTGAAGTGAGAGTCATTACACTTCATAACTCCACCTCAAATTGTACATTTATAACCAGAAAAATCTAACACTCCCAAAGACATTAAGTTCTATATATGATCAAGCACATGCCTCACCTCTTTTAATGTTCAAACAATAACACCATACATTTTAATCTTGACACTATCAATACCAATAGTTTTACATGTAGCGTCATTACCCATGAAAACCACACTGTCATCAATGGATTGGTATGAAGGGAACCAATTCCTATGACGACACATATGATGGGAAGCACCAGAAATTAGAAACCAATTATGATTACATTATGAAATAATAGGAGTAGACAATACATCATCAACAATACCTTCACTTGTTTTAACTAAATTAGCTTCCTTTTGTAATGTCTCTCACTCGATTTTTTTTTTCTATATTAGTATACCTTGTTCTCTTTAAGTGTTCGTTATAAATCGACGTTATATTATCTCTATTCTTAACTTTGTCACTTAAATGTTCCAATACTAAATTATGAACTATTCATATAACATGCCTGTAAAACTTATAATCATAGTTGTCTCCTAAGTAAAATAATCCCTCATGGTTTAATATATAAATCTACCCACATTTTAATCCTACTCTTATCCCACTTATGCCTAACTTAATTTATTGACCCAACACTAATAAGGACAATAACACATCTTTAATTTCCTTATAGATGTCATTTCTTTATTCTTATCTATAATGCCTTTTTAATCATATAATAATGAAGCCTCTTCAATTATTAAATATATATATTTCTAATACCATACGATGGTATCACTCTTCACTTTAATATCATTACTCACTCATAAATGATACTTCAACATCTTCTTAGTTGGTATAGTCTTATTCCCAATATATTTATTAGAGTAAGATAATACTGAACCTAATAGTTTACGAAACGACCCCACTGCAATTTGATATAACTCATGCTAACTATGGTGTGACCTACTTACGGTTATGAATAATAATAATTTTTGTAAGTAATTACGTTATCACTCCAATTCGAGATTTGGTTATGTCTACGTGGTATTGATCATTATGGATACTGTGAGTGGTTGAGATTTCGTGTACCAATTTTTTTTTTGATATTTCTGCTTCTTTCTTTAAAATCTACTCATCATATTAATTGGACCTACTATGCAGTTATACGACCACAGGTTGAACTGGAGCTAATTAAATAGCGTAGTACCAACCCATGTTATTTTTACTTCGAATCCTGCTTTGAGGATTTGGTTTGGATTATCAGGATTTTATCTCATAACTGAAGATGTACTAATTCAATTTCACAGTATTCAATACATCGATCTGTGGTGAAGCCCTCTTCCTCCATTGCATTGATGGTCCAGATTACTTTGAGAATTAGGGTTCTTCTCCAACATAAATAATCTGTAATTTTTTGTTCAAAACTATTTTCATTCCAGTTTTCCATTTGAGTTTGTTCACTTTGTCAAATACCTTCACTTTTGCTGAGGACAACCGTGAAGAATGGCGTAGAGCATACAACGAAGGTATTCATTCAACCCAGGTACTATATTCGTTACTTTTGAACATTTTTTTTCCATTTGTTAGCTATACCTTTCTCTTATCGTTTTCCTCATTTGGTTTATCATTGTTATGATTTTTTTTATTTTTTTTTCCTGTACTAATAAATTGATTTGAATATTTAGTTGTAGAGGATTCGGCATAATGTTACCCATGTTATTAAATTTATGAGATTTCGTTTTCAATCTAAGGTTAATGGCTCACTGTGCATTTCGATTGATAGTTTTTTTTTTTTTTGGTCATCATCTTAGTAAACTTGGGATTGCATCCTTACTCTTAGTTAATGGTGATTGAATGTACATCTCTCGTTTCCACTCTGCGTGTGCTCTTTTCTACACTTTCTAGAACTGAGAGAGAGTTATTTCCACTGTAAACATAGGGACAACAATGTTTATTAATGCATACTCTGTGGAATAGAATTTTTGTTAACTATTTTATTACTCATGTCTCAAATTTTATACTAGTTTAGTTGGGTCGAATCCCATCATTTGAGCCATTTACTTTCTTACTGTGGTTGTTGAAAACGTATGTTTGCAAACGATGAAATCACTAGCGTTTCTATCATATATCGTTTTAAGAGGGTTCACCCCTGGATATCCCTCTAGATAAGAATTTGATAATTCCATAACGACATTTTTAAGAAGGGTTCCCATGATTTGAACCTCACTTCACCATACCTCTCAGGGTATGAAAACTTCATTTCAGTAGTGAAGGATCGAACGTAGTCTTAATAGTTTTTAACAACATTTGTTATATGATCTAGTCCACCTACTTTCATTAATACTCTCTTCTTTTTATTTGTACGTATATTATATATATGCATTCAAGACTTGTCAAGGTATTAAGTTTTGTTTCTTTATAGTGGAGTTCCTTTATTTAATTTAAAATTTTTCTCCCACTATACGATTTTGTAATTCGTTCTCATGTCTTCTTGCAGGTATGACTACGCTGTTGATTCTTCATTTTACATTTTGGTTAAAAAGGAATTGGACTTC
This sequence comes from Pinus albicaulis, assembly GCA_034641835.2. Classification (NCBI taxonomy): domain Eukaryota; kingdom Viridiplantae; phylum Streptophyta; class Pinopsida; order Pinales; family Pinaceae; genus Pinus; species Pinus albicaulis. The sequence goes on from CM076570.1 coordinate 859,366,935, forward strand.
GTTACTAGTTTAGCTCTTGTAAATTTTGACCCTGGATTCTGGTTTATATAGGTAGGTTTCGTCATTCACAATTTTTTTTCTATGCCAATCCTTACACCAGCTTTGCAGAAAATATATAGTTTTGTCCCTTCGTGACACAGAGTGTCCTCTGTGTCACTGTGATCATATTTATATTATTTTTATTCTGTAATATACCCAAATTATTTATGGGTTTGTAACCCATGGACTGGACTCTTTAACTTATTCGATTATTTTAATGAGAAACTCTTTTTCTGTTCAATACTTAGCTTCCTTCTATGGAAAGTTATTTTCTAGTTTAATATATAGTTACATAAAATTTAGTATACTTTGCTAGTATAATTTACATGCAATATTTGAAGGAAGCTCTTGAATATATTTATGAACTTTCAGTGTAAAAATAATTCAGTCCATACTATATATCTTGGTAATTTTCATAAAGGAACTGTTTACTTATAGTAATTCTAAATCTGACCTATTTCAACAGAAATGTCTAGTTTCTGTACTGAATTTAGTTACTCTCTTTGCATACTAATATTTCTTTTTATAACAATTATCTTAGTATAGTGTGACTATCAGTATGCATTTTAAATATAGTACCTCTGTCTGCTCTTATCGAATTCCTCGAGGATAAATATATCTACTTTACATACTTTTTAACAGCTACCTTAGCTTTCCTATATTATACAAAGATATTTTTGTATGCTTATAAGACAAAAATGTATTCTCTTTATATTACTACTTCAGATTTATGTTTCAGTATAAATACATTGTTCCAAGTTATGTCTATCTCTCTGATGTTCAGTTCTGAAATTATTTTCTATAAATAATACAGTTATGTATAACTTTACAGTAGATCATAGCTATAGCTATAATGAAACTATTTATTTTACATCTGTAACTTAATTTTGATTTCATAGTTTGTTTCTTGATGATTTAAACAAATTGTTAGTAGAATTATCAACCAACTAAATTAGAGAAAATAAATTCTCTGTGAGGTACCTAACCTCATATTTAAACCCATCACAGGGTTTAGACATTCTGAAAGTTGATCCTCTACAGAATATGTCTATACAACCATATAGATTTCAACATTTCTACTGTAGCGGAATTTGTTAAATGTATAGGCCCTCCCCATATCATTGTAACTCATAAATTCTCAAATATGTCTTTACGGAATTTTACTTAACAATTCATATTAACATAATTTTTTCCTGACTATCCACAATTCATCACAACATTAAATCTTTAAGTAAAAAACTATTTTCCATTGAATGTGCATACCACTTAGGTCTGACTAATTTCCTCCCAACCTTAGAGTTCTTTCTCCGTAACTCACCCTAGAGCAGAGATCTTTTGCTCCAGAAATGGGAAACCCTTTGTCTATTGTGAAATAACTTATTTAAGATCCCTTTCCCCTTCTCGTTTCCTTTAACTACGTCTAGTTAATTCAAGATGATGTATTCCTGTTTTCTTAGGCTTTCCCTTTGTTTCTTCCACAAAGGTACTTTTTAAAGCTATCTTTTTCCGCTTTTCCAGCTTTATTCCACCTCTTCCAAATAATTTTCTCTTTATTGGGGTAATTGGATATTTATCTCCAAATATAATCTTAGTATCTTACTTCATTCCTTCAAAGGATTTCTGGAAGTCTAGGAAAGTCTTACAACCTTATCCATCCTCATGGATTTGGTTTTCAAATCTCAAATTTCAATCTAGTCATTGCACACATAATTTTCCATTCTATTTTGTTAATTTAAAATAATAAAATAAATCCACATAAATGTTTTCCATTGGGTCTACTTTACTCCTTTGGACTTGTTCAATTTTAAAATTAAAAGCATAGAAAACTGGGGATATTACATATTCCCCCTCAAAAAACAAACCCCATCCTCGGTGTGAAAAAAATAAATAGAAAAATCACTGTGTACACAGAGATGGATATTTTTCCATAATATGAGCCTCTCACTCCCAAGTAGCTTCTTCGGGTGCAAAGTGCCTCTGCTTCACTTTCACCCTGGCCACTGTCTTGTTCCAAAGCTCAATTTCTTCTCACGCCCATATTTGAAGTGGCTCTGGAAGGAATTCCCCTTCTGGTTCCACTTTTATCACATTCCAATCAATAACATGAGTAGGATCATGCACATACTTTTTTAATAACAAAACATGAAATACATCATGAACCTTAATGTGAATAGGTAAAGCCAGCTTATATGCAACTGGTCCAACTCTTTCCAACACTTCAAAAAGTCCACAATAACGTGGGGCTAGTTTTGCAGAGCTTCTAGTGTGCGAAGTAATCTTCTTAGGCTTAATACTTAGATACACATAATCACCCACACTGAATTCTCTATGAATTATCTTTTTGTCTACATAACTTTTCTCCCTATCTTGTGCTGTTTTGATGTTTTGTTGAATTTTCTTCATAACGCTCCCCGTTTTCTACAATGGTTCCGGTCCAAGTATTAGTTTATCTCCAGGTTGACTCCAACTTAGAGGGGTATGGCACTTTCTTTCATTAAGCGCTTCAAAAGGGCTCATATTTATGGAATATTGATAGCTATTGTTGTAGGAAAGCTCTGCTAAGTGTAGATAATATTCCCATTTTTTTGGCTTATCTATGACATACACCCTTAATATATCCTTCAAAATCTTCTTTGTTCTTTCGGTTTTTCCACTAGTTTGGGAATGGTATGCAGTACTAAAATTTAAATTGGTACCTATGTCTCCAAACGAACTCCTCCAAAAAGTTGCAGTGAGCTTTGAATCTCTATCTAAAATGATCATCTTAGGAACACCATGCAATTTTACAATCTCCTTCATAAATACATTTTCTACTTGGGTTGTACCAAAGTTAGACTGTACAAGTATAAAGCGAGCATCTTTAGTCAAAGTATCAACTACAACCATGATAGAGTCATGTTGGTATTTTTTCCTTGGTAAACCAGCAATAAAATCCATGGAAACAGTCTCCCATTTCCATTATGGGGTGGGTAGAGGATTAAGCAACCCAGTTGGATGTTCACGTTCAACCTTTACTTGTTGACATTTTATACATATAGCCAAGTAGTTTTCCACATCTTTTTTCATACCAGGCCAGTATAGGTTCTTTCTTAAAGTTGAAAATAATTTTTGGTGCCTAGGATGTCTAGCATAGGGTATTTTATGGTAATCATTCAAAAAAAAATTCTTTAAAGAGTCTTCTTCACGAATGTATAATCTGTATTTATAACAAATTAAGCCTCTTTGGTTCTGTGTATACCCTTTCATTTCTTTTTTCAGCATTGGGACTGAATTTTTTCATAGTTTTTGTCTTGTCCCACCACCTCTTGTATTAGTCCTTCTATGTCAAAGTTGGAACTACTCCCAACATTAATCGCACTTTTCCAAACACTTATACTTAATGCATCTACAATCTTGTATTAATTACCCTTAATATGTTTGATCTCCATGTCAAACTCACTAAGGAAAGACAACCACCTATCTTGCCTAGCATTTAAATCTATTTGGGTGAAAAAATACTTTATTCTGATGTGATCTATCATCAACACAAACTTTTTCCCTAAAAGGTAATGTCTCAACATCTTGAGAGCGTGTATTACAACAGCTAATTATAGATCATAAATACTATAGTGTTGTTCATGTTTCTTGAGTTTTCTAGATTCATAGGCTATAACAGAATTTTCTTGTAGGAGCACTCCTCCTAATCCTTCTCCATAAGCATCTGTGCACACTACAATTCCTGATCTGGATCAACAATCTTTAAAATAGGTGATGTTGTAAGTTTCAATTTTAGCTGATCAAAGCTATTTTGACATTTTTTAGTCCATTCAAACTTAATTCCTTTCCTTTGTAGGGATGTAGTAGGGTAATATAAGACTGAAAATCTCTCCACAAACCTCCTATAGTACCCTACAATTCCCATGAAGGATCGTACAAAAGACACATCAATAGGTACAAGCCACTCTTTTATTAATTTTATCTTTTTTGGGTCTACTGCCAACTCCTTTTCTGAAATTATATGACCTAGATATTTAATTTTATTTTTGAAAAATTCACATTTGCTATACGTATCATCTAATTTTTTTTCCCTGAGTGTTTATAAATTTTTTTTAAGGTGTTCCTTATGCTCAGCTTCATTTTTAGAATAATTCATAATGCCATCAATAAATACTAATACGAACTTGTCCAAGTATTTATTTAATACACTGTTCATTAAGCACATTAAAGTAGCAGGTGCATTAGTTAATCCACATGGTAGGACCACAAGCTCATAGTGTCCATACCTGGTTCTAAAGGCAGTTTTACTTATATCTTCATCTTTAATTCTTAATTGATGGTAGCCTATTCTTAAATCAATTTTCGAAAAAACTTTTGCTCCTCTAACTTGGTCAAAGAGATCATCTATCCTAAGTAACGGATACTTGTTTTTGATTGTCAGCTTGTTCAATAGACAATAGTCAATACACATTCTGAAAGTACCATCTTTATTTTTCACAATAGCATCGGTGCTCCCCATGAGGACACACTCGGTCTAATGTACCCTCTGTCCAACAACTCTTGTAGTTGCATTTTCAACTCCATCAGTTTTGGAGTACTCATTCTGTATGGGGATCTAGAAATTGGTGTTGCTCATGGCACTAATTCAATTGAGAAATCAATCTCTCTCCTAAGGGGCAGATGAAGAATTTCATCTAGAAACACATCTTTGAATTCTATGATAACAGGTAATGTTTCTAAAGGATTTTCTTCTGCTTGTTGTCCCAATTTTTCTACATGGACAAAATACACTTGGCATCCCTTCCTAGCAATCCTTTTCCATTAAAGAGTTGAAATTTGTCTCACTGATATGGGCTTGGGTTTACCTTTTACTATAACAGGTTTTCCCTCACTATTTATGCAATGTATTGTCTTGTCTAAGCAGTTTAACATGGATTTTTGCTTCTCTAACCTGTCCATTCCTACCAGTACATCATAAGACCCTAAAGGTAGAATATTTAGATTTCATTCTGTTTGGTATTCATTCAGATTTATGGCTATTTGGAGTAACTTATGAGTCACTTTTCTTTTTGTACTAGTGGCCAACTAAACTAACCAAGACTACTGAATTTTTTTTGACTTGAAGTTACATTTTTCTACCATTTGAGGACTGATGTAACTTAGAGATGCACCTGGATCTATTAAAACAGAGACAGATTGGTCATAAATTATAATTTCTACTTCAACCATAGTGGACTGATGCTCTGCTTGATGATCTTACAGAGCAACACTGATTTTGGGGGATGTTTCTTGCCACGTTATTAACAGTCTTTTCTTCTCTCAATACTTATATAGTCTGAATATTTCTGCGTGGACATTCCCTCAATAAATGAGGCTCTCCACAAACCCAACACTTTAAAAGTCCTCTCATTTTAACAATCCCCTCTCTTTAATTGTTTCCATTCATCTGTTTGGACCCTATTTGTGATTGAGCAGTTTTATTTTCTCCCATTTTTCTTAACTTCTTCCTTTGGTGGTTTCTCCCAAAGTTCTTCAGATATGCTATTTTTTTTCTTTCCGCTGGAGTCACCCTTCTCTTTGTTTTGCCAATTCTTTGCTTTCTCACTTTTACCTTTGAATTTACGGTAACATAGCCTTTCTTTGCATACCACCTCACCCATGGTTTTGGGGTTATCTAACTCTATATTTTCCTTGTAAATAGTAGGTAGACAATTTAGGAAACGTTGTATTTTTGCCTTCTCCTCCCTTATGTAGGGTACATAGCATAACAGATTCGTGAATTTGGTTACAAACTCATCAATTGTAAGTTGTCTCAATCTGAATTTGTGAAACTCTTTAGCTTTATCGTCATAATAACGTTCATTCAAGTATCAATTTTTGAACTTCACTTGAAAATCCTCCCAAGTAACAATTTTCTCATCAATAACATGGACCATCTTTGTTTCTTCCCACCATAAAGTAGCCTTACCTTGAAACTAATAGATAGACAGCCTGACTCTCAAGTTACTTTCATATTCATAAACCTGAAATTAATTTATCATATACAGAAGCCATGCTTCAACATCTTCCTCCTTCTCTCCATCATAGGAGGAAGGTTTGATTTTCCGGAATTCACCCTGCAGTTCCTTGTTTCTCCTAGACTAATGTCTAGAGGCATCATCTTCCTCAGAATCTTCTAAATGATTTACTCTTCCCTTTCTCTTCATTCCGGAATCTTCACCTTCTTGACTATTCCAGGATGTCAATTCTCTTATCAATCTATCTTGTTCTTCACTGGATAAAGATAGACTTTCATTGTAGCTTTTTAGTTGCTCCATTTCTCTTTGCATTCGATGCAACATAACCATCAATGGAGCATTTGGATCTGGTGTATTTTCTCCACCACCCATATCCACATACAAATATTCGTTCATGGTTCACAGCTATATACTTCAACATTGTTTCACTGTACATGAAATTAAACATTAGCGAAAGTTAAATTCAATAAAAATTTATATCAATAAATTTTTTCTTGTGTGAGCACATATTTTTCCTAGTGTTTTTACTTGGGCTTTAATACCATTTCTAATGTCTCTCACTCCATTTTTTATTTTTTTTATATATTAATCAACCCTTTCTCTTTGAATGTTCATCATAACTCGACGTTATATTATCTCTATTCTTAACTTTGTCACTTACATGTTACAATACTAAATTATGAACTATTCCTATAAGATGCTTGTAAAACTTATAATCACAGTCATCTCCTAACTAAAATACTCCCTCACGGTTTATTATATAAATCTACCCACATTTTAATCTTACCCTTATCCCACTTATGCCTAACTTAATTTATTGACCCAACACTAATAAAGACAATAACACATCTATACTTTCCTTATACATGTCATTTCTTTATTCCTATTTCTAAGGCCTTTTTAATCATATAATAATGAAGCCTCTTCAATTATTAAATATATATATATATATATATATATATATATATATATATATATTATATCTAATACCATACGATGGTATCACTCTTCACTTTAATATCATTACTCACCCATAATGATACTTCAACTTCTTCTTGGTTGGTATAGCCTTATTCCCAAGATATTTATCAGGGAGAGTTAACACTAAACCTAATAGTTTACGAAACGACCCCACTGCAATTTGACCTAACTCACGCTAACTGTGGTGTGACCTACTTATGGTTATGAACCATAATAGTTCATGTAAGTAATTACATTATCACTCTAATTCGAGATTTGGTTATGTCCTCCTGGTATTGATCATTATGGATACTGTTAGTGGTTGAGATTTTGTGTACCATTTTTTTTCGATATTTGTGCTCATTTCTTCAAAATATACATGTCATATTAATTGGGGCCTACTATGCAATTATGAGACCACAGGTTGAACTGCAGATAATTAAATAGCTCGGTACCAATGCATGTGATTTGTACTTCAAATCCTGCTTTGAGGAATTGGTTTGGATTATCAAGATTTTATCTCATAACTTGAGATGTACTAATTCAATTTAACTGTCTTCAATACATCAATCTATGGTAAAGCCCTCATCCTCTGATGCATGGACGGTCTGGATTACCTGGAGAATTAGGGTTCTTCTCCAACATAAATAATCTGTAATTTTTTTGTTCAATGTTATTTTCATGCCAATTTTCTATTTGAGTTTGTTCCCTTTGTCGACTCCCTTCACTTTGGCTGACGATGGAAAAGAAGAATGGCTTAGAGAATACAACGAAATTATTCATTCAACCCCGATACTATATTGGTTACCTTTGAACATGTTTTTTTTTTCCATTTGTTGGCTATACCTTTCGATTATCATTTTCCTCATTTGGTTTATCGCTGTTCTGATTTGTTTTCTTTTTTTCACCTACACTCAGAAATTGATTTGAATAGTTACCTGTAGAGGATTTAGTATTATGTTACCCATGTTATTATATTTATGATATTTTGTTTTCAATCTCTGGTTAATGGCTCACTGTGCATTTCGATTGATAGTTTTTTTTTTTTTTTTTGGTTATCATCTTAGTAAATGTGGGATTGCGTCCTTACTCTTAGTTAATGGTGATTGAATGTAAATCTCTCATTTTTGCTCTGCGTGTGCTCTTTTATGCACTTTCTAGAACTGAGAGAGAGCTATTTCCACGACATACAATGGGAAAACAATGTTTATTAATGCGTACTCTATGGAACATAATTTTTGTTAACTGTTTTATTACTCATGTCTCAAATTTTATACTTGTTTAGTTGTGTTGAATACCATCATTTGAGCCATTTACTTTCTTACTATGGTTGTGGAAAACACATGTTTCCAAACGATGGCATCCCCATAATTTCCATCGTATATCATTTTAAGAGGGTCTGCCCCTGGATATCCCTTGATAAAATAATTTCATAATTCCATAACGAAGTTTGTAAGAAGGGGTCTCGTGATTCTAACCTCACTTCACCATACCTCTCAGGGTATGAAAACTTCATTCCACTAGTGAAGGATCCAACGTAGTCTTAATAGTTTTTAACAACATTTGTTATATGATCTAGTCCACCTATTTTTGTTAATCCTCTCTTCCTTTTCTTTGCAGGTATAGTATATATATGAATTCAAGACTTGTCAAGGTATTAAGTTTTGTTTCTTTACAGTAGAGTTCCTTTATTTAATTTAAAATTTTTCTCCCACTATACGATTTTATAATTCGTTCTTATGTCTTCTTGCAGGTATGACTACGCTGCCGATTCTTCCTTTTACTTTTTGGTTAAAAATGAATTGGACTTTGTGACCAGTTCGGCTCTTGTAAATTTTGACCCTGGATTCTAGTTTATATAGGTTGGTTTCGTCATTCACGATTTTTCTGCTATGCCGATCCTTACATCAGCTTTGCAGAAAATCTATACTGTTGTCTCTTGGTGACAAAGAGTGTCCTCTATGTCACTGTGATCAGATTTAGACTATTTTTATTCTGTAATATACCCAAATTATTTTTGGGTTTGTAACCCATGGACTGTACTCTTTTACTTATTCGATTATTTTAATGAGAAACTTTTTTCATATTCAGTACTTAACTTCCTTCTGTGGAACATTATTTTCCAGTTTAATATATAGTTGCATAAAATTTAGTGTACTTTTATTGTATAATTTACATGAAATATTTAAAGGAAGCTCTTGAATATATTTATAAACTTCCAGTGTAAAAATAATTCAGTCCATATTATATATCTTGGTAATTTTCATAACAGAACTGTGTACTTATAGTATTTCTAAATCTGACCTATTTCAATAGAAATGTCTAGTTTCTGTACTGAATTTAGTTACTATCTTTGCATACTAATATTTATTCTTATAACAATTATCTTAATACAATGTGACTATCAGTATGCATTTTAAATATAGTACCTATGTCTACTCTTATCTGATTCCTCGAGGATAAAATATATCTAGTTTATATACTTTGTAACAACTACCTTAGCTTTCCTATATTATACACAGATATTTTTGTATGCTTACAAGACAAAAATGTCTTCTCTTTATATTACTACTTCAGATTTCTGTTTCAGTATAAATACATTGTTCCAAGTTATGTTTGTTTCTCTAATGTTTAGTTTTGAAACTCTTTTCTATACATAATCCAGTGATGTATAAATTTGTTGTAGATCATAGCTATAACTGTAATGAAACTATTTATTTTAGATCTGTAACTTAATTTTGATTTCAGAGTTTGTTTCTTGATGATCTAAACAGTTTGTTAGTAGAATTCTCAATCAACTAAATTAGAGAAAAGAAATCCCTCTGAGGTACCTAACCTCAGATTTAAACCCATCACAAGATTTAGACATTCTGAGAGTTGGTCCTCTACAGAATATGTCTATACAACTATGCAGATTTCAGCATTTCTGCCATAGCAAAATCTGTTAAATGTATTGGCCCTCCCCATATCACTATAACTCGTAATTTGTCAAATATGACTTTACCGAATTTAACTTAACAATTCACATTAACGTAATTGTTTCATGACTATCCATAATTCATCACAACATTAAAACTTGAAGTAAAAAACCATTTTCCATTGAATGTGCATACCACTTAGGTCTGACTAATTGCCTCCCAACCCTATAGTTCTTTCTCTATAACTCACCCCCGAGCAGAGATCCTTTGCTCCAGCAATAGACAACCCTTTATCTATCCTGAAAAAACTTATTTAAGCTTTCTTTCCCCAACCTGTTTCCCTTAACTGTGTCAAGTTAATTCAGGATGTTGTATTTATGTTTTCCTGTTTTTTCCACAAAGGTACTTTTTAAAGCTAGATTTTCCACTTTTCTAGCTTTATTCCACCTCTTCCCAATAATTTAGTCTTTATTGGGGTAATTAGATATTTATCTCCAAATCTGATTTTAGTATCTTAATTTATGTCTTACAACCTTATCCATCCTCATGGATTGGGTTTTCAGATCTCAAATCTCAATCTAGTCATCGCACACATAACTTTCCATTTTAGTTTATTAATTTAAAATAATAAAATAAATCCACATAAATTTTTTCCATTGCGGTCAACTTTACCCCTTTGGACTTGTTCAATTTTCAAATTAAAAGCATAGAAAAATGGGGATATTACACCTTTGTAGAGCCCTTTTTGGTAGTTTTTTCCTTTATTTTCTATAAATCCTTCTTAAGATGCCCTGATTTGTTACAATACGAACACTTCAACTTAATCTTATTACCTCTTGACTTGGATCTTGATGTGTATCTCAAATTATGATCTTTTTCTTTTGATCGAACTCTCGCCACCATTGCTTCTAATGTTGAGGCTTCAGAACTATATTTCCGTCCAGTTTCCTCAGACAATAATTTCCCAAAATACAATCAAAGTGAATGGTATAGGTAGAACTAAAACTCATAGAGGTTACAAAATGATCCGAAGGCTTTGTAAAAAAACACAATAGTGTAATTGATTTATCTTCCCCTTTGTGACTTAAATCTATACTAAACAATTGACATAAAAGAGTATTGAAAGAATTCAAATTTTTAGAGATATTTCTATCTTCCTTCATCCGTAAATTGTATAATTGTCGCTTCAAGTATATTTTGTTCATTAAGGACTTGATCATATAAAGGCTTTCTAACTTGGTCCATAATCTTGTATTTGTTTTCTCTCAAACGATGTTAAACAACACATAATATTCCAATTACATATGGATAACAGTGAGGGCTCTTGCATCCATGTCCATGGGTTTATTTTCCTTTCCCAACAATGCATTTTCCATTCCTTGTTGCACGAGCATATCTCACATCTTAACCTTCCATAGTTCAAAGCTATTACTCACATTGAACTTCTTTATTTCAAACTTTGCACTCTGAATCTTCGCTATTAACACAAAATTTTCACGAAAGCTTTGATACCACTTGTTCATTTGAGAAGTGAAAGAATAATATGCAAATAAATTGAAATTGTAGAAAAAATAGAAAATAAACAAGATATCATAATAATCAAACAAAAATATTTACACAATGCTTTACATGGTAAATCCCTCCATGTGAGGGAAACATTAATGGGGAAATGATAATCAATATTATTATTATTCAAGGAATATCTACAACAAAAAACTCACATGTATACATATCCAACCGTTCAACCCACTTTCTATTCATTTTATGTTTTCTTATTTCCTCTATAGGCTTACAAGGATAAATAGCAACGTGACAGAATTTTTATAATTTTGTACACATGTTTTAAAGAAATTACATAAGAAACTTTTTACATAAAACAAAAAAATTAATTTCATATTTTTTTTTCAATACTTATATTAGGAAAAACAAACCAAACCAAACTAACCAATTTTGGCTATCATCCTAAGAATGTAGGGAAATAGTTGGCAGCTTCTAACAAAGCTCAACTGTAATCCAAAAATAGAGAAAATATTTATAAACATTTTGAGTAACCCTAATCTAAGTACCTCCTAGGCATTTGAATGACTAGTTATTGACTCTATGGCTTTCCCCTCAAAGTAACCCAAGAATCTATAATCAGATTTTGTCCAGGGCCAAGGCACAACTCAATTTATATCGAACTACTTATAAAATGAAAAAATAATTAATTTACCTTGCTTTACTTGGAGTAGCCATATATTTTGGCCCCATACACATCCATGTTCAAGGTTGAGTCTCTTTTGTTACCATTTTCATGATGCGATTTCTCTAATTTTCTAGTGTTAGAATTGAGAACACTCTCTGCACAGGAA